>VMOF01000379.1:17109127-17138743 GCA_011764245.1 Trialeurodes vaporariorum
ATAAAAAATGGCGCAGCCGTTCCGGGACTTTCCACTCACCCTGTATACACAAAACGGCAGATCTAGAAATTAGCCCTCTTTCACGATATAATTTCTTAGAATATCTTTTTTTGCCCTACACTTGGAGGGAAGTTTGTGAATTGGTTGAGTGAAGGAAAAAGAGACAAGAGAATATATGCAATAAAGTAATAGGAGAGAGAGAGAGAGAGAGAGAGATAGAGAGAGAGAGAGAGAGAGAGAGAGAGAGAGAGAGAGAGAGAGAGAGAGAGAGAGAGAGAGAGAGAGAGATGAGGAGGAGAGAGGCGAGAGAGAGAGAGAGAGAGAGAGAGAGACCAGATAGAGAGAGAGAGAGAGAGGAGAGGGAGAGATGAGAGAGAGAGAAGAGAGGAGAGAGAGAGAGAGAGAGAGGGAGGAGAGAGAGAGAGACGAGGAGAGAGAGAGAGAGAAGAGAAGAGAGAGAGAGAGAGAGAGAAAAGAGAGAGAGATAGAGAGAGAGAGAGAGAGAGAGAGAGAGAGAGAAGAGAGAGAGAGAGAGAGAGAGAGAGGAAGATATCAACTACATTATAAGAGGGAAAGAAGTTTGAAACCAAATCCATTAAGAAAGAACAATCACAGCGATTTTTTTTTACATATCCACCCCCCCTCAGCCCCCATTTTGAAGGGAGGAAAAAAAGGCCCAACGAAAAGAACAACAAAAAAGTTGAAAGTGCGGCGTGGGTGAAAATCACCGGAAGCCAAACTTACAATGAGAGGTACCAATTAAAAAAGCGCTCGTAAAACCCGCTATTAGGCACCGTTTGGTGCGTGAATTACTTTCGAATTCACGGATCTGGGGTGAAGAAAAAAACGAATGGGAATCGGGGGACACTTCTTGAGAAAGGGAGAGACGACAAATTAAAGATAGATACAAGGGGCTTGAAAGCGCATCATTGCCGAATCTAACTTTCTAAAGCTCATAAAGTCACCCTCTGCCCCCTCCTCTCACATCATAGGATTTTTTTAGGAAATGTTTCCCTACAACTTTTTTAAAAATGAAAATGGAAGAGTTTTTAAATCACAACTGGAGAAATTCCACTTCCTTGTCATCTTAAATCCCTCCTCTCAAAGCCTGGGTAGTTGATCAGTGCCGTCTCTAAACATACCAAAAGCTGCTTTTTTGAGGTTAGGATCGTCTTGGTATTCGTACGCTTATGGAGCATGAAATATTGGTGAAAGGCAAAATTGTAATTTATCCTCTCAAAAGACGACTTTCAACTCTTTTACTGCTTTGGGGAAGTGAGTGAGCCCAAAACTTTCATTACTGACGTAAGTACTTCACTGGAAAAACAAAGTTTATGTACAGTCGAAGCAGCTTTTAAAATAGCTTCGCAGAGCAAAAGTCCAAGCTGTACCGGAGAAAGTTGCAGGTTGTACCAAAGTACTACTTCTTGAGAGTAACAGCCTCTTTTATGCTTTGGCTCTACCGAAGGAGTGCATCAGAACAACTTCAACTTGCTCCAGTACAGCTAGGACTTTTGCTCAGCGAAGCTATTTTAAAAAGCTGCTTCGGTTCTACTTTAAACTTTGTTTTTCCGTGTTGTCCAATTTTAGTTGAACTTCAAAAAACCAACCAAATACTCAATAACGCCATAAGAATTCCATAAGCTTACATATTACATAGACCAAGACGAACCCTAACCCCCTCTTTTTCCAATGAAGCAGCCGGGTATGTATAAGTAAACATCCAAAACGACATATTAATGTGTCCGCGACATTCACCGTCCATCAGTGTTAATTTTACTAATTTTCAGTGTTTTAGAATCAATTTCCGCCTTCAATTTCACTTCATCATCGTTATCTCATGTATTTTGAGACGCTGATTTCAAAAGTAGCGCTGAAAAAACTTTGAATCAAATGTTATCAGTTTTCATTAAAATTTACCTAGATTTTACGTAAATTTAAAATTACGTCTTCTTATTCGCAAAAAATTCGGAATTCCTGAAAAAGCATGAGTTTTGAGTAAAAACTAAGGCCGAATTTGAAATCAGCGGGTCAAACAAAATGCGAAATTACGCGAGAGGGGTGGAGAGAAAGAGGTATCTTATGATGAGAAAACCTGGTTTTACGTTCATAACAGCCGGACACATATCGCTATCGTTCAGGCGTAAAAATCGGCATGTATATAGAGGCGGTATTGGGTTGATCCACAAAATACAGAAACTGCAAATAAACGTGTACATAATAACTTGGCGTAAAAATGGCAACGTTCATCATCAGTGCAAGATCCGAAAACGTTGGGGAGGGGGGGAGGGGGGGGGGGGGGTAACGAAACAAAAGTCGCAAGGGACGAAAGCTTATTATTCAAGGCGATTGTCTTAACGGCTGAACGCTTTTATACGCCATATAAAGGAACTTTGGAATAATCCCTGCGATAGCCCAAAATGCACTATCCATATCTATACTTTCAACCTCCACGGATATAGGCTTTAAACTGCTAGGAGTACTAGGAGTCAGTCCATCTTTAATGTATCAGTTTGTACTGGCCGATACAATTTTCTCAAGGATCTCATCTGCTAAAGCTCTGGTCGATTTTTTGGTCGAGGCTCGGGTGGGTATTGCTTTGCAGGTTGCATCGCTGTGTAAAATTTTTAAGTACCTACAACTATATCGTATCGATTCCCTTTCGGAGACCTCTAGTTTTCAGTGTAATTTTCCCTCAAGCGCATTTTACCAGGTTATCAATGTTTGCTTGCTCAAATTAATTGCGAACGGAAAAAATAACTGGTAGAAGTTACCATCTGCATAGTTAATTCTGGAGTCAGCTGTCAAGTATGGCAAATTTTACTAAATTATGGTAAAATGTACCAACAATGTAACTTAATTTACCATAATGTACGTTTCATTTACCATCTACTTGATAGCTGACTCCAAAATCAGCGCAGATAGTAGATTCTACCGGTCTTTTTTCCGTTTGAGTATAGTTAAATATTCCTGCACCACTGTGTTGATTTTGCCTACTCAATTGATTTAAGGAGCAGAGGAGCGGAAAACAGAGCGAAGCACTTCAGAGAACAATAAATCACAGCCTGCATCAGGGCCGCCACTGCATTAATTGAACACATCGGCGGATACAGACATGTGTCTCTCTCTCTCTTTGCTCATTTAAACACAAGTGTTAGAAAGAGATAGGAGAGAGGGCACACACTTGACTTATGCCCCTATCTCTGTTTTTTCTACCATGCGCGTTTAAATGAGTGAAGAGAGAGCAGACGAATTCCTGGATCCGCGAGTGATTGAACATGTGGAAAAGTATCGAATCTTTCGAAAAGTTCAATTAAACCGCCACAGAATCGACTTTTTTCGACAGACTAACATGATGGCGGTTTCGATACGTCGTAATTTAGAAACCGCCACTGGAAAATGGAAACGCGATGCTCATCAAACATCGCGCGCTTTTCAAGCTAACGAAATAATTTGCTGAAAAAGCGCGCGGTAAGTACAAAAAGAAGCGTAACAAGTATAAAATAAGCGATTTCTAATTAGCTATAATTTGTCTCAGAGGCAAGAATGCTAAATTAGGTGCTTCGACCATTTATATTCCCTCTTCCTCTTCTCTCAAGTGTCGGGCGACGTCTAAATGAAGGCGGAGGGCTTCGCTTTTAAACCAAACAAAAACAAATAAGAGAAAAAACCGAGACGAAAAGTTTCGAAGCGTATGATTACCCTCTTCGCCGCGAAATGTTCGTTAGGTCAAGTTGGCGACACGCCAGAAGGACTTCGCCGCACTGTTGGTTGACTATGAGCTCATTTTAGGTAAAACTTTGTTGAATGGTGCGTCTAAGTCACCCCCCCCCCCCAACACATGATCAAAATAGGTCATTTTGGTCAATAAGCAAATTTTAGCGATCGAATATCATCCACTTCAAGAATTGATGATTGCTAACTGATGCCGCTGATCGGTGAAAAATCTAGCCAATGAGAGTCGAGAATGAACTTCTGAATGATATTCTTGTGAAAATGAAAACTGCGATCGTAATATTCCATAACATAACCTCTAAATCAGATCTGAATGACAAGGCCATTTTTGACAATTAAACTAGCGTTTTCGAAGCTAAAATTATGTTTGTTTCGTAGGAAAATGACTTCTACGCATGGTCTGTGCCATAAAATTTATTCGAAAAGTTTGTCATTTCCGAAATTATCGTGGCGAAAGGAGTCAAAAAGAATAGAAGATGAGATTTCTGACACCGGTTGCAACAATTCAAAATCGAATCTACCTGCGGAGGTGAATTCGAAATTTCCAAATTATGGAATTCAACGGTCTCCGATGAGACCAACGAAACAATCGAATATCATCAAAATAAAATGCAAATCCATCGAATATCATACGACGGTGAATGATATTCGATCGCTAAAATTTGCTTAATGAGATCGTTAATCAACGAGGTATAGCAATAGAGAGGACTGATACTTGTAGTTAAATATTATTTATTTTACAATCATATGAGCACAAATCTTTCCACGACAACGCTAAAATCTATTCTTTCATTCATTCCAACCTCTAAGTAACCAGGTATACTTGCTATCGAATCAATTTCTCTAAAAGAGCTTAATTCTTGGTAATAATGGATAAATATCCATCAATTATATTAAATAAATATAGTATATTTATGCTCAATTGTTGTTACATTATGGTGACCAAACTGTTGTCACCAAAATGGTGACAACAATTATTGAGCATGAATATAAAATAGCTCCGATCCCAAAGTGTGATAGCATGGGCGACATGGGCGGATACAGGGAATTGTCTTTCTCTCTCTCCTCCCTTTGAAAACGTGCTTTAAAAAAAGGACAGAAAAGGGGGCCAAAGTCACGTGATGGCCCCCTCTGCTGCCCTTTTTCTAACACATAAGTTCAAATGGAGGGAGAGAGAGAAAGAAAATTTCCCCTGTATCCCCCCTTTTGATGGGCGATCTGATTTGATCTATTTGCCTCATATTTGTTCCCCTAAATCAAATATTGAAATTTAAATATTAATCCAAGGGAAAATTTGGGTTTTTAAACGAAAGTGCAAAAAGTTTTAGAGTGCTGTCTGGACCAAGAATTTTAAAGCAACTATCCAGGTGAGCAAATTTGGCTTGTTCCTTGTCATGTGTCAGTAAATATATCCTGCAAATCCCTTTAAAAAGAAATGGGTATATCTATTTCTGTGCCCAGATAGCCACTCTCAGAGTCCCCATGTATGAAAGAGTCAAGACACGTGAACAGAATTGAAGAAGAAGAAGGTGTCTGAGGAGCCTGGAGGCGCGCCTCTTTTTTACATTTTTTTCCAAAAATCGTCCCGCCAAAGATTACTTATACATGTATTCGTGTGTAAGTAATCTTTGTTAGGTCAACCTAACCTCCAATACCGTTGGCTTCACTACCTGTTTTAAAAGTAATGCGTGAATTTTTTTCTGTTCTGAACACATTTTTATCAATTTATAATTCAAATTCCATCAGTAAAAGCTAAAAATGCCGAAAGTTTTCCCCAACGCTGGGCAGCAGTGAAGGTGGTTCCATGAAGATGTAAACAAGAGGCGGGCCTTTAGGCTTCATAGACCCCTTCTTCTTCACTTTTCAGCAGCCAATCAGAGATGGAACCTCATATGGCGAGACTCTTTTATATAGGGACTCTAGCCACTCTCAAACACTTGCACTTTCGTTTAAAACCAATTTCAACATTTCAAGTAAATCTGTCCCAACTTACTTTTTAAGGTTAAAAAAATGAGACGAACAAACCGAGCCCGTTTAAAATGTCCATAAGGGATTTTGATCATGGCTGCTTCCTTGAAGTTTCAATATCACGTCCCAGGACCCAGAACTCCTCTCTATCGCTATAGCTCGTTTTGGTCAAGATGAAAATTGGATTTAAAAAAATTGTCTACATATACCGTTCACTCTCGTGAAGTTATCCATGAGACACAAAATGGATCCACATTTTCGAATGCAAATAATTCATAAGAGTAAACAACCAGTTTTCTCAAATTTTACTGCACCAATAAAGTCCACATATTTTAAAGTATCGTTCCACTTTAACTTAATTATTGAAAGATCTCAATCAAATTAATAATCACAATAATATAGCCACATAGCTTGTCCCTGTCTTACTCACGGTCTCTTACGGACATACATCACCGCCGTTATGACACTTAAGAACACTAAATCATCTCTCAATATGCTCTCTTCGTCTCGAAACTTTTTCAAGATATGACACGTGTCATAGTGCCGATGATCCCATCTCCCAGTGCCCATTAGAAGCAGTGAGTGAGACAGAGACAAAACATAAGACTTCCTTCGATACAACCTTGATTGTAAATTAATGCGTGATGTTTTAAAAATGTTTTTAAAAACGTGATTTTCTACATTAAAGTGCGTGGAATCCAATGGTTTAGTAAAATCTGAGATAACTTTGTCTTTACTAGCAAGAATTTGCATTTGAAAATTTGGATCCTTTTTTTAAGGGAAAAGGCCTTCGTACACGATAAAACTAGAACGGTCAAATTGGGATCGATGAGCCGAGATCCACCAAAAAACGGCAGGTAACCCAACCGTTGCATGTTCCGTTGGTTAAAACGTTGTCAAACAACTGTGCAATTTGACGACCCGTCAAACTGCAGACTTGGATGGATGTTGTGGCATATCTGTTCACCGCAATATACAGTCAACAAAGCAAATAAACCCGTTTAGGAGGTGTTTTAGTCAACTTTATGTTTGAATTTTAGAAATGTCAGGTTGGCAGCAATTCAATTGTTTGCGGTGGATTTTAGCTCACCTATATGTCAACCTGACGATCGTACTTTGAGCGTGTACGAAGACCTAAAAAAAAAACCCACGAGAGCGAGTGAGAAAGAGCATTTGTTTGGATCCAAATTTTTTCGTGACGTCGCACTAAACAGGTTTATTTGCCTTCAAAAGTCTAAACCCCATTCAATGTGCGCTGTCCAAAAAGAAGAAATAATATCATCGGCAGCGTATAGAAAGCGCGCGCCGCTGGTGATGGCAATAAGGGGCGCGCGCGGGCGGACTAAAATTTTTTGACGCTGTTAATTTGTCATCACTGTACACATGTTCAATTTAGAATTTAACCAATAAAATGAGAACTTATTATCATTTTTTCAACAAATTGTTTTTGTGGTACACTCTCTCTCTCTTGTGCCCCCCTCCTTCCCCTTTTCTCACCCCTCCTCCCTACCACCGCGTCCCTGATGCCGTAACTCGCCTCGCCGCACATTGGAGTGCGTCAATGGGGGAGACCGTGGACAAGGCGTTGCGACCTATACGAGCTATACATTTATCTAGAGTGGCGGTTTAATAGGTAACCTGCGTAACCACCATGGAAGATTTTTAGGTTAGGTTTACACGAGTATAATTAGTCTATTTATTCCTATGTATATTAATGCGGCGCACAGAGGCTTGACCCAAGGTTATAGATTAAAGAGGTATGCTCATCTGACTTCGCGCCACGAAGTCAGTAGCGCGCAGTTCAAAATCCAGATCCAAGATGGCCGACAAAAGCAGAAAACATTGAAACTCTTTCCAGAAAACATCGGGCTATTTTCTGCTTTCCTGGAGAGGGAGCCCAATGTTTTCTGGAAAGAGTATACAATGGTTTCTGCTTTTGTGGGCCCATCTTGGATCTGGATTTTGAACTGCGTGCTACTGACTTCGTGGCGCGAAGTCACATGAGCATACCTCTTCAATCTATAACCTTGGGCTTGACCATGTTTCGATCCGTTGAGCAGTTGCGCTAAAATACACGGGAAAAAATGGACAAATTATTCGTTTAAAACCCTAACCTAAAAACCCCTCTTGGTAGTTACGCAGGTTACTCAATAAACTCCTACTCTAGATAAATGTATAGCTCGTTGATTGAGACTTTAAATGCACATATCTTTGGTAATAAGCAATTTGGACGTTTAAAAGTGATTTCATTAGTTTTATTGTTAAATTTCCTTCAAGAATCACTCTTTACAGTTTGTTTTTTGACTGAAAAAAAAAAACATTCCATTTTGCTTTTTAGTCATATATTTCGCATGCAGAGCTGCCGATTTGCGTGGGTTTTAATGACATGTTTAAATTCACCGATGATTCCACCGGTTGAAAAAGATTACGTAGTTCAATTCAGTGTACGACTGTAATGCACGATAATACTCTGTAATCTTTTCTCAATCGCTGGAAACGCCTTTAAATAATTAATTAAAATAGCCGCAAGTTTTCAAAGTTATCGACGACTCTACCGCTTTAGAAAAGATATAAAAAACGCTAGTATTTTCGTGCGAATGGGGCTCGTGCAAACTTTTGGTGTAAGCGAATAAATAGTCTATTCTGATGTAAAGACCATCCGAAATCACGAAAATCACACAAAGAAAGTCTAAAATTCAGTAATAAACTCACATAACTGCTATAACGGCAAGTTTGTCATGGCGGCTCAACGCAGGTATCATGGGAAATTCCTGTCTATTATGTCACTTTCTCTACGGAAACACACAGAGAAAGTCTCAAATCAGATAGGAATCTCCCATGATCCTGCGTCCCTTCGCCATTCAGCCCGATTCTGAGAGTAAATTTTGTTGGTATTTTCAGTACACTCATTGTCATTTTTTTCCGGGTTTTTTCGCAAGAATCAACACTTCAATCCCCTGTAGTAAAAGCTTGCAAGAGCCCCATTACAGTCATTCACTGAACTAAACTCTGTAATCTGTTCTCAACCGGTGGAATCTCAGGCTAATTTCAAAAAGCCATTAAATCTATTCAAATCGGCAGCTCTGATTTCATGTTCGACCCCTCCCGGCAATTGACTCTGTTCCACTGTGGGGCTGCTTCAAAGCCCGGCTCATTCAATTTTACAAAATTCCCTTTCATCTTCCGACGTCGCCTCTGTGTGTGTTGCTGTATGTTGCACGCAGTCTATTTGTAAAAAATCCTAACGAGACTAGGAGGATGCTATTTATTCGTTTTAAAGAGGACTTCTATTTTAAAAAGATTAAAAGATAAAGGAAAGAAAAAGAAATATGAGCTTCTGCAAGTCGCTCCTAGCTATTCGCTATGATGATTTCACATTGTTTTATACAGCTTTTACGTTGTATGGACTGACCCGATGGCACATTTATGTTTTACGTAAGCCTCGGGTGCAATTCAAAGATTTTTACTTGAGGTCTCCTTCTTGGCTAGGCTTGGCTTGGCTTGGCTTGAGAAATGCTCAAGCTCGAGCCGAGAGAGAAAAATTACAATTTTAAGACGAAAGACGCTCATACACTGTAAATCGGCAATGGGGCTCTTGCAAACTTTTGCTGTAAGGGGTTGAACAGTTGATTCTTGCATAAAAACCTGTGAAAATGACGATAAGTACACTAAAAATTTGGGAAAATTTACTCTCAGGATCGGGCTAAATGGCGGAGGGACGCACGTATCATGGGAGATGTCCATTTATATATTAAGACATATCTCTGTGTTTTTGTAGAGAAAGTGACGTTATGGACAGAGGAATCTCCCATGATACCTGCGTTGAACCGCCATTACGATTTTGCCGTTATAGCAGTTATGTGAGTTTATTGCTAAATTTTAGACTTTCTTAGAGTGATTTTCGTGATTTTCGTGATTTTCGTGATTTTCGCTGGTCTTTACATCAGATTGTACTATAGTTATTTGCTTACAGCAAAAGTTTGCAAGAGCCCCATTTTTAAGAAAGGCTGAGTTAAGTTCAAGATAGCTAACGATCAATCTTGAAATTATCTCCTTGAAAGTTATTGAGACTTATCTTGAGTGGAAAATCGTGTGTTTCTAGAACGTCTCTGAGTTGTCAAATCTTGTCAAATCTTACTCGAAAATCCCTTGAAAATTCCTCGATAAATCTCAAGGCGTTTTGGTTCAAGGCGTGTGTCTGAATTGCAAAATTGAATCTGGAGGACTTTTCAAGATCGAATCAAGTCAAGTGCACTTATATATTAAGAAAAATTCTTTGAATTGCACCCTTGATGGCCGTATCCAAAGAGTCTACCTTATATTTCAAGCTTTTGCCGCCGATGGATTATAAATGTCGGTTCTGATGTAAAAACCCGGCAAAAAAATTATGGTGCCACTGAACACTTGCTGAATCCTTTCGTTAACCTAGAAAAAAAAATTAGGCGAGGATGTTGTAATTTTTTAGTGCTCTCGTTGTTACTATTGAAGGTTTCCATCGCGGAATAGATCCTAACAGTGGCGCACCGAAGGGGGTGGTTTTAGGGTCAAAACCCCCCCCCAAGCATCAAGATTTTGCCCTAAAAAAGGTCATCTTTGGCCAAAATTGCGTTCAACCCCCCCCCCCCCCCCAAAGGGCCCCGAAAATGGAAAATTTGCGGTGAAACCCCCCCCAAGCGAAAGTTCTCGGTGCGCCACTGGATCCTAATGTTCCTCTCAACAGCCCGTGAGGCCCCAGCCCCATTGCGGAAAAAAATCGTTGACATTGGCGGATCCAGGAATCTATCCTTCTCGCTCTTCTCCGATTAGAACGCGTGTGTTAGAAAAGGACAGATTAGGGGCAGTCACGGGATTTTCACCCCCTCTTCTATCCTTTCCTTAACACATGCATTCAAATGGTTAGAGAAAGAGAAGGAAAATTACCTTTCGCCAGAGGTTGTCAAAAATTTTAAAGAACCACTGTGATATGGAGATGGAGACTCAAAAGGTGCAGCGATAAGTCCTTAATATAGTTCTCTTAAAAGAGATGATGTCGACAGCACTGTACACAGAAAAAAAAGCACGTGCTCCAGACACGATCTATATACACACCCGTTCGGAACGTGCTCAGAGCACAAACTTTTCAGGTTCTGGACACGACGGGATGCGTTTCAGACGCAAACTCAACCCAAATAGATTGCGCTCAGAACTCGTTCCCGTACTGGTGTGTACGTTCGTGTCTAGAACACTGAAAGTTCGTGTCTGGAGCACGACCATTTTTTTCTGTGTATAATTACGGAATAACTGAAACCTAAAGATCGATAGGTACGCATGCATTGCATGACGGGTAATCGCAGAGAGAGGAAAGGAATCACGTTAAAGTGAATAGAGTTGTTAGTATAGTTACCGGCGATCTGCGTGCAGATCCAAGCAAGGATGGCAACTGGGGTGTCTGGGGTGTTGCTGATGTAGGGTATGGGGGCGGGGGGCTGGGGGCAATTAATTGTTGGAATCCGCTTAACAACGAATGGCGAGAGGGCGAGAGGTCGAGCGGGAGGGAGGGAGGGAGGGAGGGAGGGGGTCGACAGAGAGTGCAATGCAGCGCAGAGGCAGAAAAGCGTGCGCAGGTGGGTTAGTTGAAGCTTGGGAGAGCTTTCAATTAGAATTTGCTCACTCTCAATTTTAATGAGCACTAAACGTTGTTTCTCCTTCGACTCCCTCCCCCCTTTCGCCTGCATCTCTTTCCGAACGTGAAATTCTCCCTCGTTCTGCCCTTTAATTTGACCCTCTCGTGACAATATCCTTCGTGATTGTCTCCGCCGACAATTTGCTCCGTCACCCATTTGACAAAGGTTTTTTTGAATCATCTATATACGCGATCGTATATAACGAGACACGTAACCGTGCAGATTTTAATCAAGCAACACTTAAATAAATAATTTTAAAAGCTGTAAATGTATTGATGACGCTGAGTAAAATTGATCCAGAAAAAAACTTAAATTTTATTGTTTTTTGAAATATTTGACCAACGTCTGGTACCCGGGGGGGGGCTGAAAAGTCCCCAAACCGTTGAGGCTTCGTTCCTTTTGTTTATTTATTTTTAAGTATTTTAAGGAATGGGGCAGTTGTATAAGGGTCTGAAATCTTGTGTTTTTTTACAAGGGAAAATTTATAGTATACTTGATGAGTTGAGAACAATGGAGTCTTTGGTTTATTCATAAGTGTCCTGGTTCTGGAGATACACTCGTGTAAAGTTGTAAAAAATCGTGTGCTTAGTGACGTCACTACGCAGGATTCCCTTTCATAAGAATGTATTCCGAGCCAAAATCACATCTCCAGAGCAATGGTATACTTAATTAGAAACCAAAGGCATTTTTGTTCTCGGCTCATCAAGTACTTTCATTTTCTTTATAAAGAACACAACATTTCAGACCCTTGCAACTGCCCCATTGAGTACAGTGGGTTACTGAATTTTACCTTTCTTTTGTCATATCAAAAATTTTGTGGCTATTTAAAGCTATTATTTAAAAAAAAAAAAAAAAAAAAAAAAAAAAGTTCCATAAAAGTACAACAAATTGGAAGAAAAAAGTTTACTTTTTTTTTTTTTTTTTAATTATTTTTTTTATTTGCCATTAAAATATATAAAATCGAACTACTGATACTAATATAAAAGCACAAGAAATTTCCCAAGGATCATTTATAATTTATCATCACCAAAATGGAAAGAAAATATCCTGATTTATAAGTGTCATCTCAATTCCCAATTTTTAGGAAATGTCAGAAAACGATATTATTGATCGGAAAGGCGCGATGAACCAAAATACAGCTTAAACCTCACCCCTTTTTAGGAGCCATCAGATACCTACGAGTATAGAAGCCATTACAGCTCCATTAGTCAAGGCCATTACGTCGCCCATCAAATTTATGAATTTGCTGTTTTAAATAGTGATTTATTTTATTTTTTTTTTTTTTTTTTTTTTTTTTTTTGCATGCTCACCTTAATTTTGCCTTTGAAAATATCTTTTAAATGTGATGATGCTTTTTTTTGTTGTTGTTTTTTTTTGTTGTTTTGTTGTTGTTTTTTTTTTTTTTTTCATAAATAAATCCACCGTTGGTTTGCCACCCCTGGAGAGTGCCGCCCGGGGGAAGGGTATCCACTCCCCCTTTTTTGCACGACCATGCCTTCAGTAATCAATCATTATTCTAGGAAAAGGGGGTGCAAAAAAAAAAAAAAAAAAAAATCTTTCAGGAGCCAACTTTGGCCATGGCTCCTGTTTTTTAGGCCCAAATGGTGATTTTTAGGAGCATTTATTGGCGCATGGTGCCCTGTGTGGTTCGAGTACTATGATGTTGAGAAAATTTAAATAAAATGAACACTCCGTGTTTGAGGTCCGAGACTCCCTGCCAACCCGCCTACGCCACCCCACCACCAACCCTTTTGACACCTCCACCTCCGGCACCGCCTCACGGGGGTGCGATGGTTCTCGGGGTCACCGTGTATACAAACGAACGAAGTGAAGTGAATAGAGAAAAAAAAAATTAAAGAAAAATTAATTTCGCAAAACTTTAAATCCATGAATTTTTTTTTTTATCGGCTGAGACTCTCTCTCAAAGTCGTCGTCACTTCGCTTTGCATCGGAATATCCGATTGTTTTGTTTTTTAATCTGCGAGAGAGCAGGAGCGAGAAAGCCAGTCGTAAAGCCACCTCCCTTGGGGAGGAGGGGGGAGCGGGTGGCATGGTGGGGTGGCGAAGGGGGGGGGATCGAGGAATTGGGGGAAAATCGGGGACAAACCCCTTTTCTTCATTTTTTTACGCTTCAACGGAATTCTCAAGACAAAAAGCTCTCTCCCGTCCCTTTCCTTCCCTCCCCTCCCCCCCCACCTCCCCCTCCTCCCGTTTGTCGTTCTTTCAACCTTCCCCCCCCCCCATCGCGAGTCAGCGACTTGCTCAAACGAAAGCGAATTACGGATGGGAGACTTCAAAGCCATCGAATCTGATCCAGAAGAGACTGAGAGGGTTTTCAAAATTGTATATATTTTCAGCAAATCGTTGATTTTGACTTCGTCGCGTCACGTCGAAAATCGTTTTTGAAAATCGTTTCGAAAATCGTCGTGAGTGGACTGACTTTCTATTGTGTTATCATGATGCGGTTTTTCGTTTCGATTTAGCGCGATTGGCTCCACGGCCGTAGCCGGGGTGAGAGTGATCTGTTCTTATGCCGAATGGTCTGGGAAAATTAAATTCCCGACCAACTTCTGGTACAACTCGCGCTGTTTCTTAAAAAAAAAAAATGCGTGGCCCACGGAGAAAAAGTTCTAATAAAAATGATCATAACTTTTCAAATAAATAGTTCCCGAAAAGATATTCTGACCAGGAAAATTCTGGTCTTCTCATACCCCTTTAAAACCCAGGTTCTTTAAAAAAAAAGCGAGGTTGGGTTTTTTCTTTACAGCGTAGTTAAATATTCCTACTCCGAGGTGTTCATTTTGCCTATATCTTTCTAATTGAAGGCGCTCTATAGACAAAACATTTTTATTTGGCTAACGTAAACAAACAACCGCTAGGCATAATTTTACCGTGATTAAGAAATCGGAATAGCATGAGGCACGCCGAGTTACGATCACGAACAGTGGCGGATCCACGGGGGGGGGGGGCACCCGGCTCAAAAGTTGCCTTTTTCTAATAGAAAATAGCCCTAAATTGCTTCCGTCGACGCTACAAATTTCAAAATTTCTCAGGCGAGCCCCCCAGAAAAATTTTTTGGATCCGCTACTGCGATTACGAATATATATCTCTAGGTGTGGTTTTTAAAGAGTTGGTAGAACTGGGCCGTTTTACAAATTTTTTATCAGAATAAGCTGTCATTCTTGACCGGGAAAAATATCTGGTAAAAAAAAAATGCTGAAATAAACAGCTATCGTAAGATTTACCATAACTTATTGCTTTGAATTTTCGACGGTCCAAGAAAATTGTAAAATTTTTCGTTTTTCATGGGTTTTAGTTCAGGATGTAACCAATACGTCTTGAACTCAAACCATGAAAAACGTAAAATTTAAAATTTTTGGACTGTCGAAATTTAAACCAAGTTATGGTAAATCTTACGAAAGCTGTTTTCTCAGTGTGTACTTGAGACCAGAATTCTTCTAAAAACTGATCTATTTTTCAACCGATCTTAAAAGATTGTCAGTATGACCGACGGAAGTTGCTCGTTCCTCGACTGACGGATGAGCTATCTGTGTCTAATAATTGTAAGACTTGATATTCACTATCTATCAACCATCGTACCTAATAAATTGCCAGTTTTCAACAGCTCTATCCATCATGAGCGAGGCATTTATAAAGCTCTAACAAGAAACTTAACGATGGTGGCTGTAGCAACGGGCCAAGTCTTGATATATTGCAGCGTGGAATTTGGCAAATTTGGCAAATTTGGGGTTGTATTTCGTGCGTTTATCGGAAAAATTAGAAAACCTTCATTTTCGGATCTGTAAAATGACTAAGTGTCGCAGTCGCGACAGTGCCATTTGGTAACGTTGCAGTTCGTCCCATTTAAACCCGTGGAAAAGATCGAACTATAGGGTGTTCAGTGAAGACCTTTGCATTTCGACCTTTTTAATGAGTTTATATGGGCAAAATACAATGCTGCCAAACTTCGCACGCTTCACCACTGAATTATATTCACGTCTCACTAAATCGCGCCCGCGAAAGATGTGACCAGGTCACAAAACGTTAACCTCTAACACGTAAAATCGAGTTCCATGAAGCTGGCCCGGCACTAGGCGGCATTAAATTTGCAACCTACGTCATAATTTAGGCCTAATTAAGTGCTAATTTGCTCCGTCAACCCGACATCAGCCGGCCCAATGGTTTTCGCGAAATTTGCAAAAAACTGCGTACACGGCTAACTTCACGCTCAGCCGTGTCGATTTTTTCAAATTTACGCTATATGGTCATGTGACGCATCAAAAGTTGCGGCGAATTAAGTGCTGCATGAATCTGTTGCTGCCTCAAATGTCCGATAATTTTTAACGAAGATATTACCAAAAAACTGAGTACACGGCTAACTTCACGCTATGACGTTAGCCTTGCACATTCTTGAATGTGGAAAAAAATGTATCAATATGTAACTTGAAATGTTCGTCTCATTAAGTGCCGTTCAAGTAGCTGATTCAATTTCCTCTACCGTAAACGAGGAGCATAAATATGGCTCAATAATCAGATTAATTAAAAAATGTCTAACTTGGTTAGAAATACGCGTGCGTGGACCCACAAAACAAGGATGTTCTGCTTTCAAGAGCCGAGACCACATGCGGTTTTCTCTGTTCCTCACCGGCTTCTTTTGAGCCTTATGCATTTCGGGGTGCAATAAAACAGGACGCATGGAGAAGGGTGGCATTGTTTCCCGCCTTCTCTTCCGTCCTTTCAACCATGACCACTGACCATGTCTCTCTATTTCTCTGTTCTTCCCTCGCCTTTATTTTCACTGGCCATCCCTCCTCCCCCGTCCCATACATTCTCTTACTCTTTTCCTGTCTCTTCGAACCTCTCGCTCTCCTACTGGGCCCTGTTCCACCAAAGTTACAAGTCCGAGTACAAGTGGTATTTACAAGTGGTTTTTACAAGTCTGCCAATTTTCCGTTCCACGAAAGTAGTAGTGGGCGAGTACAAGTACCAGTGTAGAAGAGTACAAGTACAAGTGTAGAAAGTACAAGTACAAGTGAATTTTGGAGGTTTCGTTTCACGAAAATACAAGTTTGTAAACTTGTATCGATTTTTGCTACCATGGAAAAAAATCGGTGTTTACAAGTACTAGTCGGAAACCTAACCTAAATGTTTGTTTATTTTCAGTTTTAGCTGAGTGTGTCTGTATTTTATGTCCATTAATCCGCGATCTAGTTCCGTTTAATCGTTTGTACATGTATTCTGGATACTTTTTATGATCACTGAAAAGTGTTCTTCCTCATTGAATGTATATTTTATGAGTTTCCTGAATTATGTTTTAATAAGTGTCATTAATTCTCCAAAATGTGAGACAGTGAATCAGAGTGGCTTTTGGCTGGTTTTCTCCGTTGCAGTTTTGCATGTTCACTTTGCATTTGTGTTTTTCCGAGTCAATTATGTGCCTCTTTAAGTATACCTCCTTTCTGCTAAAGATTTATTCAATTTCAACCATCTCTTCATAAAGATAACTGCCAGCTGCAGAGGGATACTCGGGCAAAGGATCTAGACTCTTTGAACCAACTGTTGCTAGGTAGCATAAACAACTTTCCCTGGTTTTTCTTTAGTTAATTGAATGCTGAATTTTGAGGTCTATGAGATGCATTGGCTAGGCTATGTTTGAGGGCAACTAGGTTCTGGTGGGCGCGCGTAAGATAGTGAAACTTTGCGTGAAAAGGAAAACTTAAAATAAAGCATCAGAAAAGTTGTTTCTTAGTGCAACTTGGTTCCTATGCACCCTCCAAATTCAGCAATCCCTTGTTTATAGTACACCTCTTTCTCTTGTTAGAAGTATCTAGGCTAGAGGCTAGAGGACTCTCGGAAAGATTCAAAAGTGGAGCCAGCGGAGGCAAGTCGCCTTGACTCTGAATGAAAATGTCAACTCCCTTGTAATTTACTAAGATATGCTATTGCCTTTTGATTTGGCCTCTAAGTTAGTTTTGATTCATAGTATTGTTCAATGACTCTAATTCATTGATAATACTGTGCCTCGAGGCTAAGAAATCATCAGACATCCAGAACGGATCACGCAAAGGATAAGTAAGTATGATTTTTTAATGGTATAAGTGAGTCAATTAACCATTATTTCAAAGTCCTCTGACAGTTAAAACCATTGAGCACTGTGAATTTAATTTGAAGGGGAATTAATGGTGCCAAAAGTTGATTGATTTAAGACTGGGTTCTTCTTAATTTTTGAAACGACAGTGTGTAAATATTTCTTCGACTCTAAGATGGCATTTTTCTAAAAAAAAAATGTATGATCGAAACTATTTACTTTGGTCAAAAGTTTGCACACTATCTTTTGCTGTAATGATTCGACCAAGACCTTGTTTCAGAAGTGTAGCCGGAGCTCAGTGTTGTAATCGTTGGCCAATTTTCAATCCTTCAAATCAAAAGAAAGCTTGCCTAAAACTTTTACTATTTGGTTTTAAATAATTCTTTAATGAAGATCCAAAGCTGAAATTCACTTTTGCTCACTTCCATTATGCAGAATGAGAAATAACGTTGGAAAAATTCCCAAGATTATTGCTCGAGGTTCGCCCACACTTCTGAAACGAGCTCTACTTTGCCAATCACCGTGTAGCAAGGGCAACTGTTTGTCACAAGCGCCACTTAATAGAATTGGTGGAGTATACGTTTACCTATTGATATCAGTATAGGTAGGTTATGCTGAGGAGCAGACCATTTTAAAATATGTTTTTTTCCCAGAGTATATAAAATTTGGGGGAAGCAATCTTATGCATAGCTGGACAAATTACTACCAAAACAACTCGCTGTTATTTTAACGCTTACTAGAGCTTATGTGTTTTGAGTATCAATTCTGTCAAGTAGCGGAGCCTGCTTCCAAAATGCATCAAAACGCATCGGTGAGCAGTTGATTAGCTCTCTTCATTAGGTGAGTAGTTTGGATTAGTTGATTAGGACTCTTTGCTAACCAACCGCTCATCAATGCATTTTCATTCACTTTGGAAGCAGGCACTGCTACTCGACAGAACTGGATACTTAGAATGCGCAATCTCTAACAAAGATACAGAGACTGCTAGTAAAACAATTGCACCAATTGAGGAAAACGACAACTTCAGACTTACCTTCAGCAAATAGATGTGCAGATGCGTGACGATTAATATCTTAGTTTTGAGCTATAATATTGAGAATGATTCAGAATCATTGGACAATATTATCGAATCAAAGCTAATGTGGTACAGCATATCAAACAATATTTTCAGAGAGCATGTAAAATGGTTTGTGATTCAGATTTACAATTCTGTTAAAGCTAGATGCCAAACTTTACTAAATTTGCATTGGACTGCCTCTGACAGGTTAAAACTGCAACCATCCTTTAAATTTCAAATGGCTAGGCTTATAAACACAGCCAAGCAAAAATGAGAGGTTAAAAGAGAAGAAAAATTATCAATGGCTAGATAGGCGCTGTTCGAGAAAGGAACCTTTCTCGGCCTCACAAGGTATGCACAAAACAAAACCATTTAGTTGTTAAGTAGAATCACAGACATTTTCTATGGCCAGAGTTGGTCGGTTGCCACCTTATTTATCAATCATAAATCATATCCATGTGCTACAGAGAGCCAGTCATTTTAAGAAAGAAATTTGAAAAAGGTCACCGATACAAAACTGATCACAAGCTCCTCAATGTTCGGTGAGGAAAGCCTACTCTGTTGAGAATAATTAGAGCGATCATTGAGAAGTCACAAACATAACATTTAAGGGTGATAGGTGAAAATGTCAAATCTTAATTGTCCAATACAAAAATGTCCAAGCGTACAAAAAGTCCAGTGTACGTAAATGTCCAAATGTAAAAAAAAAGTCCAATGTACTATTTGAAATTTTGTCCAAGAACATAATTACAACTCCTTTTGAGAAAATGTCCAATTACCTTAAAAGTATACTTACTGTGATAAAAATGCTTTACTAATCTAAAAAAACGTCTTTAAGATGTATCAAATTTAAGTATTGGCATACATATACAAAGGCAAGGAGTAGTTAAAGTTGGGGGGGGGGGGGGGGGGTTGCATGAGCTTCGCATGTGTGATAGCCTATTTTTCCTGAATCACAACCACATTTTACATGAATTATTCTGCTTAAATGTGGCAAAAAAGGAATCACATGTCATAGAAAGAACAACAGGTTTTTTTTTGCTTTCCCTAGAAACCACGAATAAAGAGGGCTAGACGATATCCCAACGTATCTAAGAGCTATCGCGAATCATTTGAAAGCGCCCCAAGCAGGAGGCGAACATGAACCAGAAAATTAGGTGTGTATTGTATACTTATTTTTTGCTTTTGGCAAAAGTTTGCAAGAGCCCCATTGGACATATTTCAATTAGGACATTAATTCACATTGGACCTTTTTTACGCTTGGACATGTTTGTATTGGACAATTATGATTGGACATTTTCACCTATCACCCATTTAAGTGGAACAGAAAAAACAGATTACTATTTTTATGACATTTTATAGTCAGGTTTTGTCGTCAATCACTGACAAAGGAGCACAACACAAACTTTCATATGAACTTGAGATCCGACGAAAGGGTATAGAACTTTTCAATACTTTGCAAGAACCAGAAAATGGAAACTATTGTTGACGGTAACTACAAAATAATCACTTAACCTGTCTTCTACATATCTAAACAAAGAAAACTGAAACTGATGTAGAAATAAAGGTCTTTGAACCAAAAAACAGATGAGAAGTAACTCCCGAGCTCCACGAAAAATAGTAAACAAATAAGTCAATAGGAATTCTAACCTAACTATTTCACTCTCTAAAATGACGTCACTTGTATTTTTTGTACAAGTCCGTGAAATTTGTACAAGTCGGTGTCGGAATGTGGTGGAACGCGAACTCTCTCGACTTGTACTTGTACTTCCTACACTGGTACTTGTACACTTGTACTTGTACACTTGTAACTTGTAATTTGGTGGAATAGGGCCCTGATCGTTGCGTACCAATGTTAGGTAGCTCAAAAATATCACATGGCAACGGTCCGACGACTCCTATAAGCCTTCAAAACCGCAATCTGCGAAGGGGTAAATGCTTCGATTTTCTCAGATACTTACTAATCAAAAATCGACCTATCGAATATGAAAAGTCCAATCGATCATCAGTTTTCTATAATCGATACGGCAGGATAGGATGTACTTTGTCAGGGATTTGGAATCTGATCGGACTTCTTTTTAGTCCGTGAGGGAAAACGCGCCGGGGTAAAAGCTTCGATTTTCTCGGAAACTTACTAATCATAAATCGACCTATCGAATATGAAAAGTCCAATCGATCATCAGTTCTCTATAATCGATACTGCAAGATAGGATGTAATTTGTCTGTGATATCGAATCTGATCGGACTTCTTTTTAGTCCTTGAGGGAAAACGCGCCGGGGTAAAAGCTTCGATTTTCTCGGAAACTTACTAATCAAAAATCGACCTATCGAATATGAAAAGTCCAATCGATCATCAGTTTTCTATAATCGATACTGCAGGATGAGATGTACTTTGTCTTGAAATTTGAATCTCATCGAACTTCTTTTTAGTCCGTGAGGGAAAACGCGCAGGGGGAAATGCTTCGATTTTCTCGGAAACGTACTAATCAAAAATCGACCTATCGAATATGAAAAGTCCAATCGATCATCAGTTTTCTATAATCGATACTGCAAGATAGGATGTAATTTGTCTGTGATATCGAATCTGATCGGACTTCTTTTTAGTCCGTGAGGGAAAACGCGCCGGGGTAAATGCTTCGATTTTCTCGGAAACTTACTAATCAAAAATCGATCTATCGAATATGAAAAGTCCAATCGATCATCAGTTTTCTATAATCGATACTGCAGGATGAGATGTACTTTGTCTTGAAATTTGAATCTCATCGGACTTCTTTTTAGTCCTTGAGGGAAAACGCGCAGGGGGAAATGCTTCGATTTTCTCGGAAACTTACTAATCAAAAATCAACCTATCGAATATAAAAAGTCCAATCGATCATCAGTACTCTATAATCGATACTGCAAGATAGGATGTAATTTGTCGGGTGTTCGAATCTGATCGGACTTCTTTTTAGTCCTTGAGGGAAAACGCGCCGGGGTAGAAGCTTCGATTTTCTCGGAAACTTACTAATCAAAAATCGACCTATCGAATATGAAAAGTCCAATCGATCATCAGTTTTCTATAATCGATACTAAGAGATAGGATGTAATTTGCCTGTGATTTCGAATCTGATCGGACTTCTTTTTAGTCCGTGAGGGAAAACGCGCCGGGGTAAATGCTTCGATTTTCTCGGAAACTTACTAATCAAAAATCGATCTATCGAATATGAAAAGTCCAATCGATCATCAGTTTTCTATAATCGATACTGCAGGATGAGATGTAGTTTGTCTTGAAATTTGAATCTCATCGGACTTCTTTTTAGTCCGTGAGGGAAAACGCGCAGGGGGAAATGCTTCGATTTTCTCGGAAACTTACTAATCAAAAATCGACCTATCGAATATAAAAAGTCCAATCGATCATCAGTACTCTATAATCGATACTGCAAGATAGGATGTAATTTGTCTGTGATATCGAATCTGATCGGACTTCTTTTTAGTCCTTGAGGGAAAACGCGCCGGGGTAAAAGCTTCGATTTTCTCGGAAACTTACTAATCAAAAATCGACCTATCGAATATGAAAAGTGCAATCGATCATCAGTTTTCTATAATCGATACTGCAGGATGAGATGTACTTTGTCTTGAAATTTGAATCTCATCGGACTTCTTTTTAGTCCGTGAGGGAAAACGCGCAGGGGGAAATGCTTCGATTTTCTCGGAAACTTACTAATCATAAATCGACCTATCGAATATGAAAAGTCCAATCGATCATCAGTTCTCTATAATCGATACTGCAAGATAGGATGTAATTTGCCTGTGATTTCGAATCTGATCGGACTTCTATTTAGTCCTTGAGGGAAAACGCGCCGGGGTAAAAGCTTCGATTTTCTCGGAAACTTACTAATCAAAAATCGACCTATCGAATATGAAAAGTCTAATCGATCATCAGTTTTCTATAATCGATACTAAGAGATAGGATGTAATTTGCCTGTGATTTCGAATCTGATCGGACTTCTTTTTAGTCCGTGAGGGAAAACGCGCCGGGGTAATTGCTTCGATTTTCTCAGAAACTTACTAATCAAAAATCGACCTATCGAATATGAAAAGTCCAATCTATCTGCAGTTTTCTATAATCGATACTGCATGATAGGATGTACTTTGTCTGTGATTTTGAATCTGATCGGACTTTTGTTTTGTCCGTGATGGAAGACGCGCAGTGGGAAATGCTTCGATTTTCTCGGAAACTTACTAATCAAAAATCGACCTATCGAATATGAAAAGTCCAATCGATCATCAGTTCTCTATAATCGATACTGCATGATAGGATGTACCTTCTCTGTGATTTTGAAGCCGATCGGAGTTTGATTTAGTCCTTGAGGGAAAACGAGGCGGGGTAAATGATCCCATTTTGTAAGTCGCGCACTCAAATATGAGAAATCGACGTTTTGGAGTAGCGGCTCAAAAGCGCCCTGTAAGTATTTTTTTTTTTGAGGTGACATTTTTCTTCTGAAAATTGCCTGCTATTCAGAGCATCTCAGATCCACAGATCCTTAAATACAGATCGTTCAGGGGAGTAACGAATTTTAAAAATGGGTCCCTGCCGAACTTTCACGTTCAATAACTCGGAAACGAAAAACGATTTCGAATTTTGGTGAACGTTGAAAGTCTTGGAGTTTTATACTACATTCAATCATCAGAGAAAATTTTGGGATCCTTATTTAAAGTGAAAAATTGGGATCCTCATTTAAAGTATCCCATTAAGGGGGCGGGCCCGTTTTTCCAAGAGCCCACCAGGGGCGCCCCAATATTAGAGACCCTTTGGAAGATGCTTCCCTGGAACTGATCGATGGACTTTTATACGCATTATTTTATACCTCTTTTACAAAGAAACCTTTCGTTCTAAACGACAAAATCAATGTTTGAATTTGGGTGATAGTTATGGGGCTAAGTTCTGACTTTGCCTCCCCCCTCCCTTCCTCTCCAGTTTGCAAAAATTAAACTACTAGACATCTTTAAACGTATCTTAAAGCGGTCTATCGGCCCTGAATGAAAGATACTTTTTTAAGGATAGACCATTCATTGAGAACTGGTCACTGGATCAACTAACCTCTTTTGGCGCATTTCCTCAAATATTAAATACCAAATTTATTGTAGTAAACAAAATTACAATCGCAGCGTGGCACGCTTAATAATATATATAAATTGTATAAGAGACTCTGTTTTTTTTTTTTTTTTTTTTTTTTTTTTTGTTTCTTCTCTTCTCTTCTCTTTTTTTCAAGTTGGCAAACATGGCACCAAGTTTAATAGCATGAAGCACTAGCTTTTGGTCAAATATTCTATGTGACACCATTACACACAACTGCAATGATGTTCATTGTTCATGCACTCCGTTCCAACGCGTGCATTCATACGTCATCCTTTTTTCTTTTTTTTAAATCCCGCGCGCCTTCTTGCAAAGAAAGTGGGGCTAGTGTCACAGCGGCTGAGATTCCTCACATCTCAACCCCATACGGCGACTCCGGCGATGTGAATCGAGCGCTGCGTTAGGTAAAGGTAGCCCGCGCAGTTTGCAATTGCATTTCAACTCAGCTGGGACTCTCTCACAGTACCATCCAGCAGTTTCGAACTTTTTATCGTCGCGTATCTTCATGGACTCATTCAATCTTTTATTTGTGTTTTTAGACCTTGCTAAATACAAACATACAAGATGATTGACTAATTCATGTTCAATGGCTAATTTAAATCTTACGCCAGGAGACAAGTGTTTTGCTGTGAATATTGATTCAAATTTACTTCAGAAATTCTCATTTCGGCTACAAAAATAAGTGTAACCATTCACCAACTATGCCGATCCATGTATGGAAGTAAACGTTTTGGAAGACCAAAACATGATAAATTAAAGTTAGATAATACAAATGAATTTAGAGATTAGTTTGATTAAAGTCTCTGCCTTACTGAAAAATAAAGATTGTCGAATTCTAAGTCCTAAAAGTGTTTAACGGTGTTAGTGCCTTCATGGGACAAACTCTGCAAGATTGCCCAATTAGAACTGCTTCACGTATCAAACTATGCTAGACTAGAATAACAAGTACTGGTGATAACTAGAAGTAGGTACATGAAGCACTAAACTGTTCGAAAATTTAGTAAAACTTTAATGAGAAAAACATATATTTTGTACAGAAACAGTGTCAAAATGGATGATGACACACGACACACGCACACATACACAATATACAAAGAATAATACAAAAACAAAAATATAAAACAAATGTTAAAAACAAACAAAGTTGTGAAAAGTTACAATTCCTTTGATATTTTTCAGATGAAGATGGTAAGATTGAAGGCTATCGGGCTTTTTCTTCATTGTCAATGCAAAATCAATTCGAACCAATGAATTAGAGCTGGTACATTTTGAGTATCGGGTTGACTGATTCCGACAAGTGGTAATGTCTGCTTCCAAAATGCATCAAAATACATTTGTGAGCGGTTGGTTTGCAGCAGGTCGTAACTCTTTGATAAACAATCATTTGCCGATCCACTTTTATACATTTCTGAGGCATGCACTGCTCTTTGTCATAATCCGTCAACCTGATACTCAAAATGCGTGAGCTCTATCAATGTTATATCAGGCAAAAGTGACTTAAAATGAGATAGAATACTCGAGAAACCTTTGCAAGAAAGCTCACAACCTCTAATTTGTCTTCTTATTGAGCCAAAAAATGTGGTTATAAGCAATTTCTTTAATTTCTTTGCTTCTTAAATGAGGACCTGGGTGCGAGCAGGGCACTTGTGCATTACAGTGTTTCATTTTCTCCCCAGTTCATTTTATCTTTCCAAGGAAAGCAAACACTCGTATCTTGCTGAAACTTTTATTGAGAATTATTCACAATTTATGGGTGTTTCTATTGCAATCTTCAAGAAAAATTAAATCTTCACACTCTTTTAAAAAAATAAAGTAAGAAATAAGATAATGAAACACTGCAATGAAGAAGTGCCATTCTCTCACCTAAGTCCGCAAATTACATTAGGTTTTTATTGAAGCTCATGCCTTTTGGTAAAAAATCTCAAAACTCATCGCAATTCTGCAACAGACCCTGTCTCATGACCTTGCTAATAATGCGAACCTATTAATATGATCATCAGGACGATGAAATAAAATAAAAAATTGTCGATAAAGAATTCTTAGTAAACGATTATGATTTATACCGGTTGTCCAAGAAATGAGTTCACACTTTTTGTATGAGGTCTTACAGGGGGGCGGAAAAATCTGAAAAATTCAGAAAAAATCCAAAGCTCCTATAAGACTCTAGAAAAAATGTCAAAACCCAAAAACCTCCCGGCGAGAGACGCGGAGCCCCCCTAAAATTCTAAATTGCCGGTTTGCGAATACTTCAAATGGCGAGGGGTATTTTTCATTACGTCGAAACAATTTAAAAAATGGAGAATTTTTGTTTTTTAGCTATTAAGTGCGCCCCCTCCCTAAACAAAATGGGGGCCAAAAACCCCCTCGTACTTTAGAGGCTTATTCATAACTCCAGTTGTAGTTCGAATTTCTTCATAAACAATAAATATTCTGAATCAGCAGAACATGTCGTTTTTCCAACAAAGTATCCAATTTGTCCTTTAACAACAAAAAACTGGGGGGGCCCCACCCCCAAAAAAGTCGGTGTGATGCGCCAATTCAAAATGGCGGCCATTTGAAAATTTGGGAGAGGAGGCCCAGCCCCCTTAAAGAAAATAACCTAATCGAATGATACATCATTCAAAACATCTTGGAAAGAGAAACCAAATGACGCAAACCAGAAGTTTCAATCCAATACGGCGACCATTCAAAAGTCGCGTGACTTTACCCTCACGCAAATTTTTGAATGGCCGCAATATTGGATTGAAACATTGTATCGACTTCCAGTGTAGGCCATTCGGTTTATTTTTCCAATGTGTTTTAAATGCGCTATCATTCGATGAGGTTATTTTCTTTAAGGAGGGTGGGTCGCTTCCCCCAAATTTTAAAATGGCCGCCATTTTGGATTGGCGCATCACATCGACTTCGAATTTGCGGCAAAATGTTTCTTCTCTAATACCATTTGATTGATGTACAAATCGACCCCTTTGGCTCTTTGAGTTTTTTGAGCTGCAGGCCCCCAAACTAAAAAAAAAAAAAAAAATGGAGGGGGGCGCGGTGCTCCCCCCCCCCTGTTTTTTTGTTTTTTAATGACAAAGTGTACATCGTTGCGGAAAGAAGATGTTCTGCTGATTTGGAGTGTATTTCGTTTTTGAAGAAATTTGAAAGACAACTTGAGTTATGAGCCTCTAAAGTATGAGGGTATTTTTTGGCCGCCATTTTGTTTTGGGGGGTGCACTGAAAATCTGAAAAAACCAAAATGCTCCATTTTTTAAGCTCTTTCGAAAGACGTAATGAAAAATACCGCTCGCCATTTGAAGTATTCGAAAAACCGGCATTTTGGAATTTTAGGGGTGCTCCGCCTCTCTTGCAGGGGGGTTTGTGGGTTTTAGGCATTTTTTCGAGAGTCTTATAGGAGCTTTGGATTTTTCCTGAATTTTTCAGATTTTTCCGCCCCCTGTAAGACCTCATACAAAAAAAGTGAACTCATTTCTCAGACATCCTGTATTACAAACAACAGTATACTTAAAACTCACGGACTAAAAAAGCGAACCACTAAAATTTAAATTATTGCGAAAATAGAATATTGCGACTCTAACGAATAATTAACGGCAGACAGTTTTCTAACAGGGACAATAGAAAGTAAAACATGTAAACTCAAAGGAATAAAAACTATAATGAATACTATACAGACAAAAAAAAACGATAGTCCCTTTTGTAACTAAAATACTTACTGGAAGAACCAGAAATAATGTCATTTATTAAGAAACTCAAAATTTCAAATATTACGATTCGCATACAGACCTGCCCAAAAGTAGAGCCCATCAAAAAACCATTCAAAATTCTAGAGAGACAAGAAATGCAGTAATGAAAAGAATAAATAAACAAAAAACATAATGAAAACGATAAAATTCTGGCTAATACCAGTATTATGAGTTCCTACTAAGTGTATGATATCAGTCATTTACCGACAATTTGTCAATAAAAATTGAGAGAGAAAGGGTTGTAAATAAAAGTGACGTTCTGAGAGTTCTTGTTATTTTTCGTTTACACTGAAAAAAAAAAAAAAAAAAAAAAAAAAATCTGTTGATTTTACCGCCCGGCGGTTAAAAAAATGTGTAGCAGCCAATAAATGTTGGATCAACAGGCTTGAGCGGTAAAATTAACCGTCAGGCTGGTTAATTTTACCGCCAAAGGCTATTGATCCAATATTTTTCGTCTGTTACACATTTTTTAAACCGCTGGGCGGTAAAATCAACAGTTTTTTTTTTTTTTTTTTTTTTTTTTTTTTTTTTTTTTTTTCATTTCCTTTCATTTATGATTTTTTTTTAAAGTAAACGAACAGCTACACTAGGAGATCTAGTGCTCACGCATTTTGAGTATTGAGATCTGACAAGTATAGCGGTGCCTGCTGCCGAAATATATCGAAACGCATCGGTGAGCGGTTGGTCAGCACTCATTTTGGTAACCAACCGCTCACCACGTTTGATGCGTTTTAATCCATTTTGGAAGCTGGCATATCTTGTTGCCGAAACCCAATAGAGCGTATAGTAAAACCACTTTGTAATCTAGAAACGCGTTTTTCTCAAAAGTATATTCTTCTATGCCCTTCGACACAAATGCTTGAGCTCTAATAAACAGTAAAAATTGAACTGAAATCGAGAGTATCGAGGGAGTATAAAAAGAAAAAAATCAGGATCCAACCTTCCATTTTTACTTCCACTTCTACAAAAGTAGAGACATAATATTCACCTCATTTTCTTTTTGTTGAAGGAGAAGACCCATCAACCTGATGGAAATTTGTCTTCGACTACAGTACATTTGATCAGATAGGCTTCATTTTTTTCCCTCTCACACAAAACAGATAGCCTACAAATCACTTTTGAGCAGTTTTTCAGAAATTTGAAAGATGAAGCAAATTTTAGAGATCGAATATGATTAACAATACCAACCTAAGCTATTACAGAACAAAATTCCCTTCGGTTATAACTTTCAGTTCGTATAGTTGGTAACGTTAAGAATTATTTTCCCTTTTTGAATTTAAGTCGGAGGTAAAAGCAAAATCGAGTGGATGCCATCGATGCCCCAAAAACACCTAAAAACACGATGAGAATGTTGCAAAATTCTCAGACTTTTGGTGCAAACCGGAAGTTGACATCGCTTTTCGTTTTCGATGTATCGAATGTCAAATTCCGATTTGGACCCATTTTCAAAAAATCATTCCTCATGATTAAAGAGTTGGAATTAAAAAAGTGTCTAAAAAACGCTGAAAAGCAGGTACTTTTCACATTACAAGACGATTTTGGTATAAATTAAGTCGTAAATTAATTTTAGAGCCCCCAACAATATTTCCAAATTTTGCCCCCGGAAGAGGCTATCTCAAAAGTTCCGTTGCTCGACCCTTATTGAATGATACATCGATCGAAAGATCATGAAAAACTGAGCATTCAGGCGCAATCTTGAGCATTCAGGCGCAATCTAGAGATCTAATATCGTTTTTCGTATTCGAATCGAATTTTGGAGATAGGTTAGATGCAAAAACCGTCTTGTTATCGGAAAAGTACTTGCTCCCTAGAGTAGGTATTCAAGACACTTAGTTTTTTTAATTCCGACTATTTATTTAAGAGTAATGATTTGTTTTGGAATGGGTCCAAGTAGAACTTTGGCGTTCGATATAACGAAAACGAAAAGCGGTATCAACTATTCCGGTTTGCGTTCAAAGTCTTAGAATTTTACGCCCTTTCAAACTATTTATCACCAGATAGGGGTTGTTTTATGACATTTTTGAGCATTACAATATTGCAGGTACAAACGAAAAAACTCATAACAAATACGAAATTATCCAAAAATTACGAAAAAAATCATAACAGGCAAAAATTTACATGTCGGAGGGAAAAAAAGGAAGTAAACGAGAGAGAAGCTCTTGGTAAATACACAGAAAGAATTAACAATTGACTTCATGTTTTGTACACAAAAAATAGACTTATCTTTGAAGGACGTGTTCAAACAT
>VMOF01000379.1:17139243-17326743 GCA_011764245.1 Trialeurodes vaporariorum
TGCCTACTGTTGACTGATGAGCGTGTGTTTTGCATTCGAAAAGCAAAACCTGTTTCCGTTTCCGGGACGGTGAACCAATCACAGCCTTTTGTGGAGCTTCACCATTCAACAGTAGGGCAATGTTTATCGTTGCAACCGGTGACTCCCGACCAAAACTGTGCCCGCTAAACTTGCTTCACTTTTCTAACACTGGAAGCATACGGTGTGCTGGGTCTCTACTTGTCTCTGTGTAAAACCCAGCGAAATTCACGAAAATCACACTGAGCAAGTCTAAAATTCAGTAATCTTCTCACATCACTGCTTTAACGGCAAGTTCGTAATGGCGCGGTGGTCCGACGCAGGTATCATGGAAGATTCCTGTCTATTATGTCACTTTCTCTTCGGAAACACAGAGATATGCCTCAATTTAGATGGGAATCTCCCATGATACCTGCGTCTCTCCGCCATTAAGCCCGATTCTGATAGTGAATGTCGTGATTCCTCTCATCGTCATTTTTACAGGTTTTTCATGCAAGAATTAACTCTTCAATCCCCTGTAGCAAAAGTTTACAAGAGCCCCGTTCCAAGAAAAACTCTCCCAGATTTCTATCCGAAAGAAAGATAATCATAATTTTAACTCATTACTCACGGAAAGTTTTAATTTTAGGTTAAAAAGTATGTAGGCAAAGGCAAACAAACGGAGCCATGTAAAACGTCCACAAGAGATTTCCATTATGGCTGGCTACGTGTGGTCTTCGAAATTTCATCCCAGAAAGCCCCACTGCGGGTATAGGCGTACCTATATAGCTCATTGTGAACAGCACTCATTTCTGCGCTAACAGTTCCCTGTTCCCTGTTCCCTGTTCCCTACCGCTTTGAAAGAGGAACGAGAAAAAATAAGAAAAAAAAAAAAATCAAATCCATTCATCTTGAAAAAAAAGAGAAAAAAGAAGAAAAAAACGATGACGAGGAAGAAGTATGAAGAGGAGGGAGTCAAATCAATTTAATTCCGAACTGCACCAAGCATCAGCAGTATGCGCGCACGTCACCACTCGGGCGTCCACTGTTCTCATTCAAAAACGCGTGCTAACAAAATAGAGCACTTTCTTTCTTATGCGTAAAACTGGTCCACGGTTCTCCATTTTTTTCTCTCTTTTCTTTATTTATAATGTTTATAAGATTGTATTTTTTTTTTCTTTTTTTTTTTTCTTTGGGATCTGAATTCGCTGGACCATATTTTTTGATTATTAAACCGCGGTTTGATGATCCTCAAAAAAGGAGCACGCGTGCGAGCGGCAACCCCTCGACATTCCATCGTCCATCCATCGGTGCCTTTATAAACTGTTTTATGGTGAAGTAGCTGAAGTCACGAGCCGAGTAGAAGCAGGGAGCGTTCTAGAACTCTCCGGACCAACGAGCTAAAGCAATATAGAAAAGATTTATGGTACGTGACATAGAAACGTCAAGGAGGCAGCCATAACGAAATCTCTTATGGACATTTTACACGGGATTTCTGTGTTTGCCTCATATTTTTTAAACCTAAAAAAAAAAAAAATGAGACAAATTCCCTTGAAATTGGTTTTAAACTAAAGTACAAGTGTTGAGAGTGGCTATCTGGACAAACAGAAATCGATAAAACTGTTTCTCTTGGATGGATTAAAGAAACTGACACGTGACAGAAACAAGCAAAATGTTCCCACCTTGATAGACAGTTTTATTAGAATGGGACTCTTTGCAAACTTTTGCTGTAAGGAAATTAATATAGTCCAATCGAATGTAAAAACCAGCGAAAGCCACGAAAATCACACTTTAAAAATCTAAAATTCAGTGATAACCTCACAAAACTTAAGGCAAGATCGTAATGGCGCTTCAACGCAGGTATCATGGGATATTCCTGTCTAATAAGTCACTTTCTCTGCGAAAACTTATAGAGATATGTCTCAATTTAGATAGAAATTAGAACTCTCCCATAATACCTGCGTTGCATCGCCATTATGCCCGATTCTGAGAGTAAATTTCGTGATTTTTCAGTGTCGTACAGGTCGTCATTTTTACAGGTTTTTCTGCAGGAATCAACTCTTCGATCCCCTGTAGCAAAAGTTTGCAATTAAGAGCCCTATTCTGTGTCCATAGATAGATACTCTAAAACACTTAAAACGCACAATAAACTTTTTGCTCTCCTGAAACAGTCCATCGTAGCAATGAATTAATTGTATCGATGGCAGCACACGAACGGCGACTCAAAGGCAATGTGACGTGCGCAGTAAACACTAAACAGGTGAGGTAAAATGCCAGGATAAAGTAAGATGCAGTGAACCGGGAAATATGGAGTATCGACAGCACAAAGGCAGCGTCAGTCAGAGGGCTTGAGAGTCTGGAAAATGATGAGAAAAGCAGCGACTATTGGCATGCAGTAGCGCAGCCACTGTTGCCAGGTTATGCGGAAGAAAATATTCACACCAACTAGTTATAGCGATAGAGGGGATCTGTGGGACGTGATATTGAAACTTCAAGGTGGTAGTCATGATGAAAATCTCTTATACATGGAAATCATCTCTAATTCTGTTTGGAAAAGTTTCAAACTGAAACAAGATGTTGGAAGAAGGTTATTTTTAAAGTTTTGAAAATGTTTATACACCCCCTTTTTTTTTAAAAAAAAAACAAAAAACATACAAATATATGTTTCCTTGGTTTCGATATAGGTACTGTTTTGTTTTTGTGAGATATTTGTAAATCTTTTTGTGGACGTGTAACGTAAATGTCATTTAAAGAATTTTTTTTAGAAAAAAAAAAAAAAAAAAACAAAAAAATAATATTTTCAAAACTTGTCACGGTAACAAAACAAAGATGGAAACAGGCGAAACGTTCTGGAAACCAGAGGCGGACTGGCCCCCAAATTCGGACCGGGAAACCAACTTTGGACCGGCCCATATGAGGGGTGTCGGGGGACACCCCTTACCTATGGAGAGGGGGTTTGGGGGGGGGTTGCCCCCGAGAAAATTTTGGTATTTTCACGGTCAAAAACAACAATTTGAAGCATGTTTGGGCCATCAATTTCATTATTATACAGCCGGGTGTACCAGACCACCCGGATCAGGCATTTTTTTAGAAAACTACTGGACCAAATGGTTTGAAACAAAAAAGTCAGACAGGGAATCAACCCCAACTTTTTCATTTTCGATATTTTCAAAAGCCCCCGACAGCCCCTTGGGGCCCATTTGGAGGGGGGGGGGGTTCAAACACATTTTTCAAGTTTTTCTAGTATAAGTTTCCAATAATGATATAAAAATTAGTTTAGATTCTTCAAGTAGAGACAATTGCCGACATTTTTGCTCCTATAAACTTTTTCCAAAAACCAAAATTTTTGAGCTATGGGAGCTTTTTGGAAATTTTTGAATAGGCCCTTGTGACCACCCTGTCGTGAAATTCTCACAAATATTGACAGATTCTGAAAGAGTAGACCAAGACCTTTCGATTGATGTGCCTCATGTTACCCCCTTCACTGCGCATTTTTTTTCTTTTTTGACGAAACATGAATTTTTCAATTCATCTAGTCACCCTAATAGTGGGAAAAATAGTAAAAAAAAATCATTGTTGTTTCTTGATCTATATGCTCAAAAACGTAATTTTCCGCCATTTTTTCCACATGCTGCGTGACGCATACAAGAAGACGAGATTTTTACATTCTTTTTCAATTAAATGTTGCTTTTTTTGGTATAAAAGAAGAAAAAAAAAAAAAAAAAAAAAAAAAAAAAATGTTGAAAGGAATTTTAAAATGATTACCGAAAGTTAATTGACAGTTATTATAATGAAAAGTCGTTTTTTGATTCAAGTGACAATTTTGCCAATACAATACTGATTCTGACAATACTGATTTTTCATGATTTGATGTGAGATCCCATACGTAGCGCTCTCTGTTTTCGGGACTGCGAACTTTTTTTCAATCCTTTCATATGTGCCGTAAGTGACCCAACGCGCAGCAACGTCAAGTTAAGATTATACTGGTTGCTAGTGGGTAATAAAGTAATTGTTCCACAGGAGGAACGCTGCGCGATGAAGGGTTAAGTGAAAAAATAAGGTGTTTTTCGCCAAATCAAAATTTTGGGGCTTAAATAGCAAGAACCATGGAATCGAGCCAATTCTGCCATTTAAGCACCAAAATTTTAATTTGGCAAAAACACCTTATTTTTTTAATTAAAGGTTCCATGTGGCAGTGTGGCACATCAATCGAAAGGTCTTGATCTATTCTTTCAGAATCTGTCAATATTTTTGAGAATTTCACAACAGGGTGGTCACAAGGGCCTATTCAAAATATTTCCAAATTTTTCCTATAGCTCAAATATTGGGGGTTTTTGGAAAGAGTTTATGGGAGAAAAAATGTCGGCAGTCGCCTCTACTTGAAGAATCTAAACTAATTTTTATATCATTATTGGAGACTTTTACTAGAAAACTTGAAAAATGCGTTTGAACCCCCCCCCCCCCCCCAATGGGCCCCAAGGGGCTATCAGGGGCTTTTGAAAATATCGAAAATGAAAAATTTGGGGTTGTTTCCCTATCTGACTTATATGTTTCAAATCATTTGGTCCAGAAGATTTCGAGAAAAATGCCTGATCCGGGTGGTCTGGTACACCCTGTATGATCGCTGACTCTCTGCGTTTTTGTAGGGTTGAGACTGCCATTTTATCTTAGTGACGATAGAAAAGCTCGCATTATCAGTTTTTAGTTTTTTTTTTTTTTTGGAATATTTTTGTGGTTTTATCGAATGATAGGCCTGGCCCGGCCCTAAAAAATCGAATGAATGATCGGCCCGGTCCGGCCCTAAATAATCGAATGATCGGCCCGGCCCGGCCCTAAAAAATCGAATGACCGGCCCGCAGCCCAAATTTACCAAGTACAAATACATGCCCGGCCTCACTTTTATCTTTTTCTCTCGTTTTTTCCTTCTTTTTTCTTCCTCTCTCTCTTCTTTTTTCCTTTTTTCTTCCCTTCTTCCTTTTTTTCTTCCTTTCTTCCTTCCTTTCTTCCTTTTTTTTTCTCTTTTTTTCTTCTTTTTTTCCCTCTCACGATCCAACCGGCCCTAAAGGGCCGCGGCCCACCGGGAAATTTCCCGGTGTCCCGGTGGGCCAGTCCGCCTCTGCTGGAAACGCAGAAACGTCCAGAAATCCATCGGAGGAGGTCTGATAGAGGAGGTCTCATCAGTTTCATCTTAAGGGTCATTCTACAGTAAAGTGGACATGATATGCAAAAATTGAAATTTAAAAATTAGTGCCTGGCAGTCTTGTTTTGCATTAAAATGCAACCAGAGACGAAAATATTATCTAAATCTAATAAGGTCAAACTTGTTGATGTTACAGCAGGTTTGATGTGTATTTTCAAAATGACGAAATCACATGCGTCCCACCCGTTCGCTACTTTTTAATTTTTATAGAGATAAATAATTTAATAAATGAAAAAAACTTTATGTAGAATCAAAGCTAATACCCTCACCTTTAACATATATTTTTGCCAAATTTTTATCTCTTCAAAAGTCACAGAGTTTCAAATTTTTCTGAAGTGATTCAAAAACCTTGTCCATTTTCTGTCACACCCGTTACACCCTTATTTTGCTCTATTTTCAGCTTTGGATAGACTTTTTTTTAATTTTGAAAATCTTATCACTATCTAAAAGTTAAGACCTTTATGTTGGTGGGATAGTTTTTTCATTTAAATTATTAAAAATTTGAAAAAAATTACTTCAAAGTCGTCTGAATGTCCCACCCGTTACAAAATAATGACCCGTAACGTAGTCGTCAAATTCTAATGAATTTCCTCGGGTTATCGCGCAGTGCGGTGTTTTCTATAACGCTCCCAATCGGGGACGTACATGGATCCAGTTTCACAAAATGACGCCGCGTTAACTGTTTTTCTGCTGAAAAATAATTTCTGAAGGATCAAGCGTAATCCGCAGAATTGAGTGAAAGGGAGGGAGGGGGTTGGAAATGATTAGTGTTTTGATCGGAAAGAGGTTTGTTTGACAGCTTACTTACCGCTCACTGATCAGCGATCTGAGATTCCCGCGGCTCCCTTTTGTTCCTCAACTCCACGCTTGCGGATCTGTTTTCCTTCTGATTTAATCTGATTTAATTTAATCTGATCCCCTTTTCGATGCCTCTATCCAAAAGCAAGTAGACTCTCTTACGAATCTCCTATAAACCTTACCTTTTCTCCTCTCTTCATCACTACTTTTTTTTTTTTTTTTAATTCAGAGGTGTAGCGAGAACCATCGACTATCATTTTCTTTCCCTTTGAATTTATGCTAAACGATCGATGTAGAAGTTTAAACCTCCCTCCTCCAGGCAGAATCGATTATTTTCCATAAATTTATACGGAAGAGACGTCGATTAATCTGTATTCATACTCTCCATACACCCCTGCAATCTGCATATGTTTAAATTCAAAAATAATTTCAGTTTCACTGAGAAGAGATTTTATATGAAATCCCAGTCTTTAAATACTACTTAATTAAAATGACGACTACAATGCGACTATGCACATGCAACTATCCCAAATACTATAGATTATTGTCGTTTTAGTACTTTTTGGAACAACTAGTTGTATAGAGTCATCATTATATGGTTGTCGTTTTTAGATCAGAGTATACCATCAGACACGCGGTATACGGGTGCGGTATAGTGGCGCACGAAATTTGGTAGCGTTGCAGTAGCTGTCCATACAAACAAGTTTCACATAAAAATTGATTTTGTGACAGTTTAATATATATGTGAGCCTCCGTTGTTCGATTTTTTCCATCGCAATTTAAATGAAAGTGATGTAGAGAATAACCAGATTTCACGCAATGGACTATGGCCCGAGATCGGAAAAAGTGGCAACAAATAGATCTGTGAAAAAAAGTCATCAAAAGTCTTCGGTTTTGACCCTTTAAGCTCGACTCAAAACATTCCAGTGACATTTCTAGGTTTAAAATACTTGTTTAAAGTGTCCTCTGCGGGCCGATCATTTACTTTATCGTTAAATGAATCGTTGAAACTGTCTACGAGTGATGCTATTGGTCGAAAATTGCGTAAAACTTGGCTGTTGCTATGGTAACCATCGTTAAGAGTCTCGTTTTATAAAGGTTATTCATGAGTAACCTTTAAAAAACGGACACTTTAACGATTGCTATACCATAGCAACGGCCAAGTTTTACAATTTTCGACCAATAGCATCACTCGTAGACAGTTTTAACGATCGGTTTAACGTTAAAGTAAATGATCGGTTCGCTGGTGATTAAAATTGGTCTTGGAAGTTTTATAAATTACGAATTGGTGAGAAGTTTACTTTCTGATTTTCGGCCACACTTTCTGACCACTGGCGCAACCAGGATCTCTTCCATCTCTCTCATTTCCCATTTGAATGTATAAGTAGGAAAAGGACAGAAAGAGGGGGTTTCATCCCGTTGTTTATCCTTGTCTAACATACGTTTTTTTAATGGAGAAAAGAGAGAGGTGAAGAAACTCTCATACCTTGGTGCGACGGCCACTATTGCAGCATGCATAGGAGACAAATTTCCTCGAAATGTCCAACGTGCATTTAAAAAGGTCAGTTCCGCAAAGCACTTTAATATTTTGCTCTGCTCATAGGCCAGCAATGAGACTTGACCAAATCTGGAAATCAACCCCTACATAAATAACATGATTTCCCGATTTTGTCACAATGACTACAGCGCTGTATAGGACTGACAGCTGTTTAAATGGACCTTGGAAAAGTTGATCAATGCCCCATAATTTATAGAAACATATAAATTGCTATTGTCTTTAATTTCCTTCTTCTAATTTCACTAATTATTCCGTTTTTTTTTCTCTCTCTCTCTCAAAGTTCGTCCTGGGTTGCCTTAAGGCTTTTGGTCTCAGTCTTGAGGATGCAGCAATATTACTGCCTTATACTTATTCAAATTTTCTTTGTCTCCTTCGTCATTTGCTGTAACCGAAAATGAAAGAAATAAAACAAACGAAAGAGAAATGATAAAAAAGACAAAAAGAGACCAAAAGAGATTGAAAGAGACTAAACCCAAAAACAAAAAAATAGACATAAAATAAGATAAAAAAAAATAAGAAGAAAAATAAGGGAAGAAGAAGAAAAAGTGAGAAACCCCAGACACAATGGATGAAGTAAATGACCGAGCGTGGATGATACTTTTGTACATCTAAACGTAAACACCGCACACACGACCGCGGGGAGGGTTGCGGTCGCTAAGCACGGAAAGCGACGAAGCAAGGAAAGAAGTGATAACTTCATTTCTTCTGTTGCGATGGCACTCACGTATCCACCCATTAACGCCGACCGACCCCCCCCACCCCCTCTCCAACATCCACCCCTCCTCCCCACCATCATCCACATCAATTTTGCTACCCGAGCGGCCATAAGAATCTAATGACCCACGGGACCACTAGCTAGACTCCGAAACACCCTCTCTACCATCCTCAAATACTCAACTATACCCCTCGCATCAACAGCCATCCTCAACAACGACGAGGTATCGTGCTTATTATAAACTTTGACCGCTTTCAACTAGAACCTTTTTCTCTCTCACTCTCTCGCCCCATACTCTCATCATAACGTTATTGTTTTTTTGTTTGTTTTTGTTTATTTTTTTTAATGGATCCTGACTATAAAATAAATTTTCGGTGGTTTCAGTTTTTTATCCGAGCCCTCTTTTCGCGCAATAAATGACACAAAAAGTTTCTTAATACCACGTATAAGCACTTTTCGTTTCAGTGTTGCCAGATTTTCTTCTCAAATAAAAGGACTATGATTCAATTCAACGATCAACGTCCTAAAGGAAAGGGATGGGTCGGTCGGCTTCCGGAGTCTGGTGGTTGGCGGAACGAATCGCCAACTCCGAGGTCCTGGGTTCGACTTTCGGCCACGAGGTGGGAAGGTTGGACGTTCTCAGACAGTGGCGTGTATAGCCAGGAATTTTTCATGGGGGAGGGAGAGTATGAGCGATTAGTTTAGATCGCAGTAAAATACAGTGCATTTGAGATTTCTCGACAGTTCATAGTGGTTTAAATTAGAGAAAATATAAATGAAGTGTTAATTTTTGCTTTCAAAACCAGAACTGCGTCCATTACGATTTTTTCACGACTGAAAAGCTCTTATACTGAATGGCCAACTCTAGGTAATTTATAATGTCGTATTACTAACTTTTTTAAATAATACTGTTATTTTTATTGGGAGAATTTTGTGCAAAATTTCTAGCAATGTTTCTTATAGGTATACGTAGAACGAATGAAAAATTGCACTGTCGTGAAAACGTTTCAATGGATATTTTGCTGCTTCTGGAACTAAACGTTTGGGCCATGAAATCAGAGTGTGATCGTTCGCGTCCGGAGAGCGCGTCCCACGTTGGGCGCCATTTGAAGCGTCAGAAGACGCGTTTGATTCTTGGACCTTCTGTTCGCTTCCTATGCTGGTTCAGAGGCATCTCGGGCTATTCAGAAACCATTATTTTTGCCTTTTAAACCTATGTGAAAGAATCGATTTCTCAGGGGTCAGGGATTCTGTGAATTCCCTGAAGATCGATTATTCTACGTAGGTTTTTTAATGCATGGAGAGAATTCTTTGTTGCCACATTGCATGAGCCACCATGTTATAACAATGAAGCCCCCCTAGTAGCATTTACATTTGAAAAACAAGGGGGGGAAAAAATTGAAAAGTTCCTAAACTTCGAGTAAAAACAGCTTAAAAATTCGTAAAAAAAAACCTTGAAAAACTCTTGAAAGAAAGGTAAAAAAGCATATTAGTAGAGGTCTCTTGACTCATTTTATGTAAAATTCTCTTGAAATTCAAATTATTTTCCTTGAGATTCAAATGATTTCCCTTGAAATTCACATGATTTCCATTGAAATTCAAGTAGGTACACTTGTAACGGATAGATTGGTTTCAATGAATTATACGCATAAAATATCAGAGAAGAAAGAGTGACACTCTATATGGGTCTTTTACATGCAACAAACAGTGATAAGAAGGTTGCTCAGTATGAGTATTTTTTCACGGTCACAGCTGCGAGAAAGAAACGCTGGAATGTGCTAAGGATAAAAGGACGATCCCCTCTTATGGCCGCGGCTCGGCGTACTATGGTCTAAAATCGACGCAAAATGTGGCCAAACATTGGAAAGTAATTATTTCATCAAAATTGATCATTATTAGTAAAATTTCAAGACCAATTTTAATCACAGAGAACGCACTTTTAACAAATAATCCAAACCTAGAAATAATATCATCCTGCTTGAAAGGTCTATACGATGAGTTTTTTTTTAATTTTTTTTTTTTCACGGATTTATGGCCACTTTTTTCCAATCGTAGACCATAGTGCGGCGGTATGACGGTGTCGCGGTCGCTGCGATGCTGGTGGCGCTATCGCACGGACGGCCGGGCAGTTAATGAGTGGTGAAAAGTCAGAGTGACGACGGGGGAGGAGGCGGAATGGAGGAGAGTGAATCGCAGAGTAGTGTGAAGAGAGAAAGAGAGAGAGAGGGAGAAAGAGAGAGAGAGGGAGAGAGAGAGAGAGAGAGAGAGAGAGAGAGAGAGAGAGAGAGAGAGAGAGAGAGAGAGAGAGAGAGAGAAGAACGGAAAAGGAGAAAAACTACAAGTTAACACAATTGAGAAAGCTTTCAACGCGGAAAGACGATGGTGTGGAAGAGGGGAAGGGAGGAGGGAGGTGGGGAGGGTGAAAACGAGCGTGGTGATTTAAGTTAAAGGTGAGCGAGGCGAGTTTTAGTTTCTAGCCGGGCCGCGCGCCGCCCGCTTCACGCCACGCCCGACGCCACGTGAGGATAAAAGTTGGGAGCTTAGGCGTTGGCGTCGCCGAGCTAAATTGCTGACGGTGTTGCCAACATTGAGCTTTCAACCATATATAGAGACTTTTTGGGACATAATAGGGCTCTTGCAAACTTTTGCTGCGGGCAAATGAATAGTCCGACCTGATTTAAAAACCAGCGAAAATCACAAAAATTGCACTAAGAAAGTCTAAAATACAGTAATAACTTCACATATAACTGCTATAACGGAAGTTCATAATGGCGGTTCAACGCAGGTATCATGGGAGATTCCTGTCTAATACGAGGGTCGTGTCAAAAGTAAGTATCATGTTTTTTTTTTTTTTTTTTTTAAAAATCTATTAATGCTGAAAGAAGTCGATAAAAAGGGTTCGATGCGCAAAATCCTCAGCTTTTCAATGGTTTTTTTGGATTTTTGATATCTTCAAAATTAAAAAAAATGGCGGCGGTTTTTCTGAGACAACCTACCGTTGTCGCGTGCCCAAAATTTTACGCACTCGGATAAATCGTTATTCAGACAAGAAAAATGGATTGTGTTGAAGAGAGCAAAAAGAACATAAACATAATAAAAAATTCTACTTAAAAAGCGTCTAACCTTATTTTTCGACGTAGTCTCTGGCTCTTTTAAGACACTTTTGGTAGCGCGGCACCAACTTTCTTATTCCTGTGGAGAAAAATTCATTTCCGTGATTTTTAATCCAAGTGTCGACCGCGTTTACCACTTCCGCATTACTCGCGAAACTTTTACCACCGAGGTCAAGCGGAAAAAGATGAAAGTCACTAGGTGCGAGGTCCGGAGAATAGGGGGGGGGGGAAATATCCCATTTAAATGTCTGTAACAAAAAAAAAAACAAAAACAAAAAAACAAAAAAAAACAAAACAAAAAAACAAAAAAAAACAAAAAAAATTGTCTGTAGCGTAACATTTTGGGCACGCGACAACGGTAGGTTGTCTCAGAAAAACCGCCGCCATTTTTTTAATTTTGAAGATATCAAAAATCCAAAAAAACCATTGAAAAGCTGAAGATTTTGCGCATCGAAACATTTTTACCAACTTATTTCAGCATTAATAGATTTTTTTTAAAAAAAAACATGATACTTACTTTTGACACGACCCTCGTATGTCACTTTCTCTACGGAAACACAGAGATATGTCTGAATTTAGATAGGAATCTCTCATGATACCTGCGTGTTTCCGCCATTAAGCCCGATTTTATGCAAGTGAATTTCGTGATTTTTTAGTGCGTACTCATCGTCATGTTTACAAGTTTTTATGCAAGAGTCAACTCTTCAATCCCCTGTAGCAAAAAAAATGCAAGAGCCCCATTTTGAAGACACCACGGAGGAGACAGACATAATAGACATCTCTTACGGGCGTATCACTCGGGCTTGGTTTGTTCTCTTCTTATTGTTTTATCTTAAACCAAAAGATGGGACGGATCAATTTAAAATTGGTTTGAAATGATGGTCAAACTGTTTTGAAGTGACCATGTGAACACACAAATCATCATAATATGGGGCTCTCACAAACTTAGAGGGTTGTTGGTCCCCAACCTCCCTCAAACCGTTAAAATAGTCTGAGGGTGTACTTGATCTGTTTCGTATGTGTATCTTGGCATCAAGAAGACTTACAGTTTAATTTTCATCAAAGAAATATAACAGTTTCTTATTACCAATAGGCAGGCGAAACTTTTTCTTTGTTAGATTGTATTTCAGGCCTTCGGGTCAGGGCCCTGTCATCCCTGATTCCAGTTTGTAATCTTCCAATAAAAGAAATTCAAAAATAAAAACAAAAAAAACAAAACAAAAAAAAAAACCAAAAAACAAAAAACTTTCACTACAAGTGATTATAAAGAGTTGGTTCTTGCATAAAAAGCTGTAAAAATGACAATGAGCGCACTAAGAAAATCACTTAAGTCATTCTCAAAATCGGGCTTAATAGCTGTTTAAATCTTTTTTTTAAAAACGTTAATTATTCATCCTCTATAAAATGCATATAATAAGGAAAAAAACCACCATGTAGAATCTGACAAATAAAAGAAAAAACTAACCAATACATCAACGCGCCAAGATTAAAACCAACAACTAATTAATTATTGTCGAATTGGAGTTCAAAATCGATGCACAGGTTTTGATTATAGATCCGATATTCATATCATCAACATGGCAACAACGAATCGTCTTCTCGCCCTACTGCAAGCGTCCATTTCGGAACGGGCGACAGAGCTTAGCTCCTTGGCTCGCTCGCTCCGACGAAAATTTCATTAGGATTTTCTCCGCACACACTATATGTATATTGTATACGACTCACATATACAATACACAATACGGTGGTGTACACTATCAACAAACCTATTTAGTATTTCACTCTCGAATCGCGTCTCTCTTTGAAACGGTGAAAGTGCGGTTCCTGACATAAGCCATAAGCTCGATCTATTCGCCTTGCCCTTCATTCTTCACCCCCTCTTCCTCCCCCTCCCCCCTCCCCTCCTCTCGCCCCCTCCGTCATTGCTTGTTGACGTCCGCTGGTGTAGGAAATGCCGGAAATAACTCAATTTCCAGCCATTTTCTTTTTCTCCCAATAACTTCTATGCTTTGACTCTCTCTCCCCCCTCTATCTCTCTCTCTCTTTTTCCCCCCTTCTCCCCTCATCTCTATCTCTCTCTCTCTCTCTCTCTCTCTCTCTCTCTCTCTCTCATCTCTCTCTCTCTCTCTCTCTCTCTCTCACTCACTCACTCTCTCTCTCTCTCTCTCTCTCTCTCTCTCTCTCTCTCTCTCTCTCTCTCATCTCTCTCTCTCTCTTTTTCTCTCTTTGATCGCATTGCTCTACTCTACGCGCCTCACCTTCCTCTTAATCCTCTGATTCTTGTGTATAGATTTCCTCTAAAACGTCGTTTTTGTGGTTGCCGTAGAAAAGCTCACACGGATGGCCACTTTCCTGTATATCTTTGCCCGACGTAGTTTTATGCTGTCTGTCGTCCAGTGCAGTGCAGATGCGTATAGCTATAGACATTATTGTATCTCTCTTGACACCCGTTTGAATGTGCAAGTGGGAAAAGGATAGAACGAAAGGATTGGTCCCTCCCTTTTTTTTGTCTTTCCTGGGATGCATATACATTATACCTACACAATTTAACGGAAAAAGAAAGAGAAAGTGATAAATTCTCTAGCTACGCTCCTGCCGTAAGCTCGTGTTTTTTGTTTCAGAAATTCAGGGTTGAATTCATCATTGTCTATTTACTCTTTCTTCAGATCTCTTTCCGATTTCAGGGAAAATCTTGTACTTTTTTTTTTTTTTTTCTGACGAGGTGTTTTTCTGAGACAATCCTCCGATGATAGTACTTACCTGACAGTTCTAACACACCGTTTTCTTAAAACTAAAATACTTGTTCGTCGAAAATTTTTCTGGTGATTGTTGAACGTAATTCAAAGCTGTTTGTTAATCAGGGACCAAATAATATTAGGTCCCGAGCATTGAATTGCGTGCATCTTGCGTGCGGTTTTGACCAATCAGAGAGCTTACGCACGGTCATGTGACCTTAAGTTACACTCGGGACCTAACATTATTTGGTCCCAGATTTTGGAGTGGGCCGTTCTCTTATCTTACGCTCACCACTTAATATAATTGCATCTACGGAAGCTGAAACTGATACTCAGCCTTACAGTGGATAAGGCGCTTTACACGCACTTTGCCACGATCACTAATATACTGCGAAAATAAAAAAAAAAATAACGTGAGCAAAGATGAATAGTATGAAATACACATTTCTCCGAAGTTGCTACATGCAGCGAATAAATAAGTATACACGCTGTTCACGCCGAGATGTGAACTGTCTCGGTGTTTGAATTTCGCGCGCTCGGCCGGCCCGCGGATACATAGTGCGTGGATCCCGGACCGGCTGATCGTGCGAAAAGTGTGTGAGCCCCGGTGACCAGTCTCTCGTTACCTTTTCGCGTGAGTGCGTGCGCAAGTTCAAAGTGTGGTGAAGTGCAAGGTAAAAGTGTTTCCCCCCTTTTCTTTGACCCCCATTTTCTTTATTCTGTGATTCAGGGCCCCCCCCCCCTCATGTATTAGTTTTTCCCCCTTTTCAGGCGTCATGACGGGATTTGGCTAGCGATTCTAATGTGACATATTCAGACGGAGAAACCCCTTTTTTTTCCCACATGGTTTTAAGGTAAGACTGGCTCCCCCTTTATTTCTTTGGTGATGGATTGATACCCTGGTCCTCCGAACCCCCCTCATCTCATGTCTCCCCCGAGCTCCAAGAATCCCACGTACCGCTCGTGGGACGTCGGGCCCCCCCGAGGCCCCGGCGGGAACATTTGGTCCTCCGGGCCGGATATGATTTGAACCTTTCTCCCCCCTCATGGATTTCAGTTTCAGTGTTTTATGTTTCATTATTAAACCCCTTATTTTTTTAATTTTGGGTATCAATCCATCAACCACTAAGCTCCCCCCCCCCCCTTTGTTTAGTTGTTGAAGCATCACGCATCGCAACAGAGCTTAGCCCCCCCCCCCCTCTAACTTTCCATTTATTATATTATGTTTTCGATGCCAGTCTTATTTTATTACAAATGTTATACCAACTTGTGTTTTTGTGTTTTTTTAAATCCAAAGTTTTCTCCGTTTAAATATTCACTTTTCGCCGTCAGGTCTCGTCTGACGCCTGGTATTCTATCGAAAGTATACAATCTCTATCGATCGTTCTCTCTCTTTTTCTCCTGCGATGTACTCTCGTTTTCCTTGTTTGAGCATGGCCTGCTCCTAATCAGCATCCCAATTTGTGTTGTTTCGGACCCGACGAACGTCGTTTCGCGGGCGAAACTTTCCCCCCTCGCGTCTCACTGCGCGGCCCTACTCCTCGCACGCTTTGCGGCGCGTATCGCGCGTCGCGTCTAGAACTTCGCGTCACCTTGCCTGCGCTGCGTTGCCGTGCACCCCCCTCCTCTCCTCTCGTGTATTCCTCTTTACGCACCTTCGTTGCTGTGGACGATTGGAGCGCGGAGTCTCTACGCAATATCTATTGCTTTCTTTCTCCTCTTTCCCCCCGTTTCGCGTTGGCCGTGCGTTTGAAACATGACTGACGGAGCTGCTGGTGGACTCGTCTCCAAAGCTACTTCAGCTGCTGATGCGTTGAAAGAGTTGGAGTTTGAAAAACAGTTTCTCATTGATCGTAGAGCTCACATCTATGGCCAAGCTCAAACTATTTTTGACAAGTCATCAGCACTAACCCCAAAAAGCGCGACTCTGTTCAAAATTCAAATAGACCGGCTCCTCAAATTACAAGATGAATTTGATAAAGTGCAAGGAGATATTCTCCGGTTAAATGTAAAGCTACAAACCGGATCAAAAATCGATGTAAACAAAAATACCGATTCATTCACTGGTATCGTTGACAAGGCTCAGGAAAATTATCTGAAAAAGCTTGAAAAATCAGTTGACGATGCCAATCCACCCCCTCAATCCTCTCACGTGCGCCTCCCCAAGCTTGATTTACCAAGATTCAATGGTACTCTCACTGACTGGTCGAGGTTCTGTAGTCTATTCGAAGCCTCGATCCACAATTCAGCCACGCTTGATGAGGTTGAAAAATTTTCATATTTGTTAAGTCTACTCGACGGAGAACCCCTTTCTTTGATAAAACCCTCGAGTTGACTAAGGAGAATTATCAAATAGCTTGGGATTTATTGACAGCAAGGTACCAAAACGAAAGGCGACATATCTCGCATCATTTCAGCGGCTTGCTTGATCTCCCGAATCTCTCTAACAATACGCTACCTACGTTCCTCTCGACCATTCAAGAGCATACGCACGCGTTGGCGGCGCTCAAGCGTCCCGACACAACGTACGCTCCTATGTTGGTGACTGTCCTTCTGCGAAAGTTCACAAGTTTTCACAGGAGGCGGTTTGAGGATTCGCGGACTGATAGCACCAAATATCCGGAATTTGATGAAATCCTAAAATTCTTAAAATCGGAGTGTGCGCAATTAGACGAAATTCCTCATCGCACCTCCGCCGGCCCATCTCAAACTCCGTCGCGCTCCTCTAAGGTTTTGCATGTCGGTTCCAGCCCCCCCTCTCTGGCACAGCAGAAAAGGCAACAAAAACCCGCAACTGAAAACAACAGTGCAAAGCCTAAAACTTCTGCTCGAGCCGCACAGACCCCAAACGCGCGACCCCCCTCATCTGGGCATTCAACCACCACCGCTTTTGTGTGCAGGTGGTGTGGTGACTCCCACGTCATTTTTCAGTGCAAGGAGCTTTTGAATTTGACCCCACAAGCTCGTAGCGATCTAATCCGAGCGCGAGAGCGGTGTTCAAACTGCCTGGGAAAACATGTTGTGGAACAATGCCCATCGAAAAAAAATTGCAGCGAATGTGCTGAACGGCATCATTCACTGCTGCACCCTCAGTCTCATCCGAAAAAAGGTGAATCAGGCCCCACCGTATGTATGAATAAAGCCCCTGGGGATCATACTACGGTAATTCTTCCGACGGCTCAAGTTGTAGTGTGTTCTCTGAGCGGACATAAGTGTATAGTTCGAGCCGCAATAGATTCATGCGCGCAAACTAGCATCATAACATCTGATTGTGCACTGCAATTGCGTCTAAAGCCGGAAAAATGCCGTTCCCAAGTTTCGGGTATTTCCGAGACCACTGTGCCACTGGCCGGTCGCGCTCTCGTCACTCTCCGCACACGCGACGGAAAAGTCGTCGCTCTTGACCATCCTGTCGCGGTGGTGCGTCAAATTACCAACCCCCTTCCCTCTGTGCCTGTCGATGGTAGCATTCGCACCCTTCTAGGCCAACTACCCCTCGCTGATCATTTCTTCGACGAACCTGGAAGTATTCAGTTCTTATTAGGTGCCGACTTATACCCAGAAATCCTAACTGGAGAACAAGTTAATTTGGGACCCTCGCCCCCTCTTGCGTTAGGCACAGTTTTTGGCTATGTTATAATCGGACGTGCACCTTGTCGAACCAATTCATCGCCCTCTTCGAACAAAATGACTGCGCTTTTTGTAAACAATGTGACTCTTCACCGTCAAATTGAAGATTTCTGGCGAATCGAAGACCCCCCCTCTCCCCCCAAAAATCACGCCGGACGGGGCGCGGGCGGAAAAAATCTTTGTTGATACCGTTCGCCAACAAGAAAGCGGTCGATATCAAGTAGCCTTCCCTTTTCGTGAAAACCACCCCCTCTCGGGCTTTCGAAAGCCCGTGCTGAGCAGCGATTTCGGTCCCTCGAGCGAAAGTTCACGCCGAGATGTGAACTGTCTCGGGGTTTTGAATTTCGCGCGGGGCCGGCCCGGATACTAGTGCGTGGATCCCGGACCGGCTGATCGTGCGAAAAGTGTGTGAGCCCCGGTGACCAGTCTCTCGTTACCTTTTCGCGTGAGTGCGTGCGCAAGTTCAAAGTGTGGTGAAGTGCAAGGTAAAAGTGTTTCCCCCCTTTTCTTTGCCCCCCATTTTTTTTTTTTATTCTGTGATTCGGGGCCCCCCCCCCCCCTCATGTATTAGTTTTCCCCCCTTTTCAGGCGTCATGACGGGATTTGGCTAGCGATTCTAATGTGACATATTCAGACGGAGAAACTCCTTTTTACACAGGGTTTTTAAAGGGTAAGACTGGCTCCCCTTTATTTCTTTGGTGATGGTTTGATACCCTGGTCCTCCGAACCCCCCTCATTCATGTCTCCCCCGAGCTCCAAGAATCCCACGTACCTCGTGGGACGTCGGGGCCCCCCCCCCCCCGGGGCCCCCGGGGGGAAAAACACACGCGACTTGTATTTTGCACACGAGAGGCGGAGCCAGGTAATAAACGAAGTATTAAATACCACGATATGGTTGGTATATTTTTTCCTCCCATCTTCTTCTTTACACAACTCTCTCTCTCTCTCTCTCTCTTCTCTCTCTCTCTCTCTCTCCTCTCTCTCTTTTCTCTCTCTCTCTCCCCCCCTCCTCCTTTCTCACTCCCCTCCTCCTCTCAGTCGCTTTCTCTCTCTCTCTCTCTCTCTCTCTCTCTCTCTCTCTCTCTCTCTCTCTCTCTCTCTCTCTCCCCCCTCCCCCCCTTTTCTTTCTCTCTCTATACCGCGTCATAATTCAAGTTGCCAGAAGTGGCACTTGGACGAGGCTATCCAAGCGGAAGAAATTAAGGGCCTTTAAGTAGCTTTACTTTTTCAGGAGATTGCTCCTCCCCAAAGAAACGGCGAGGCATATAGTCGACACACACGAACACACACATGCGTGCCTACACAGGATGTCCCAAAAGCATAACCCAAAAATGATTTCAAAACACGAACATGTGCATGAATTATAATGAAGTCTGAATTATATGTTTTTAAAAGAATTAGATACAGATCTTAATAAATTTTATTTGGTCATGCCTTCACAACTCCATATCTTATCATACTGTTATATATTTATGCATTCAAAAGTAATGTACTAATTATTGCTTGCTGGGCACCCTGTGTTTATCGTAATAATATGCACAGCTTCACTTATACAAACACGTGGGATTCAAGTCCCTTTCAACTTGGGATTAGTTTCGACAGCTCCCTTTAGCATCTCCAGTGTGATTCAAAATTCTGCCGCTTCTCAGATAGAAAAATCATCTATGGCGGGTTCATTATCCGTGCGTATGTTAATAGCTCGGCATTTCGTCAAACAGTGGTAAAATCTGCTTTACATGGGAATGAAACACGACACTTGCCAATGGGGCTCTTATTGCTAACTTATATTGAATGGGCTATTCTTGAGTAAAATCCACAGCGGATATTGCGTTATGAGTTTAGAATAAAAAAATTAAGAAATTCGCTCAAAGACTCTAAAAATGACTTTAACCCTTTTTACGACCAGATAATGAAGACAAATCCACTTCAACTCGCTTGAATTAAGTGGGTAATTATAGATGTGCCTACACAGCGGTTCTGATTTTGCAAACACAGTTGATTGAAGGCGCTTGAGGAAATATTATTTTTCAAATACAAATATTAAAAATTCGGAGTTGCATTTATTGAGCATTAAAAACTGAAATTGAGTGAGGTAGATCTAGTTGTAGAAACGAATATACTAGGGCGCGGTAAGGTAAGGGTTAAAGTGCAAGACGTAATGGCGGAGTAACGCAGGTACCATGGGAGATTCCTATCTAATTTGAGGCTTTCTTCTTTGCACGGATTATAAAAGAAAAAAAAAAAAACAAACAAAAAAAAACTGGTAGAATTTACCATGTACATAGCTGATTTTGGAGCCTGCTATCAAGTATGGTAAATTTTACCATCATATGGTAAATGCATTGCATTTAATGCAACGTACCTTGTGGTAAATTAAGATAACCTGTTAGTTAATTTTATCACAAGGTACGTTGCATTTATCATATGATGGTAAAATTTACCAAACTTGATAGCAGACTCCAAAATCAGCTAATAATGCTGCCACAGAAAAGAATACTGTGCGTGACAATTGCAAAAAAATTGCAAAAAACGGGGAATACGTTTTACATTGCAAAAATTTCAATTAAAAAAATGCCGATTTGGAAAAAAATATTGCTGAAATTACAAAAAATGTTGCTATTTTATCAAAAAATTGCTAGTAATACAAAAAATATTGCAAAATCAGCAATTTTTGTTGGTAAAGTAGCAACTCATTAACTGTAATGTTTGCCATGTACAATGTATTCCTGATTTTTAGCAATATTTTGCTTTTCTAACATTAATATTTTTTTTTTTCTGTGTGATGCTGAATTCTACCAGTGTTTTTATTCCGTGTGTGTTTCTACAAAGAGTTTACATGGTAAACACAGTGATTTCTAATCTCTTTAAGGAAAATTGAAACAGAGCTATTTCATAGAACTTTTTTACCATGGTATCAAGTAAAAGGTCTACCACTGTGTTTCGAGACCTATAGAATCGGCGAGGGGCAAACACACGAGGACTCATAAAAGCGGACTCACTTTTGGTCCCCCCCCCCCCGAAACCGATTTTCGTAGATCGTGGCATTATATTGTGGAAACGGTTGGCGTTTTTATTTACACTTGTAAGCGCAGTTCCCCCTTCCCCCTCTCTTCTGCTTCTCTGTTTCGTCCCGTCATCCCCCCTTCCCCCTCTTTCTTTTTCTTCCTTTTTTCGGATTAATTATCAGGATTTGCTTTTCGGATTACGAGACGTCGCCGCCTCTGAACTTCACTGGCGGATCCAGAGATCTATCCTTCTTTCTCTTCTCCCATTAGAGCGCGTGCGTTAGAAAAGGTCCGATTAGAAGCAGTCACGTGACTTTCGCCCCCTCTTCTATCCTTTTCCAACTCGTGCGTTCCAATGGGAAAAGAGAGAGAAGGAAAATTTCTTGGATCCGCCATGCAGTGTTAAACCAGCGTACTTTTTATTCACCTTAGTTTTTTTGAAGCCAAAGATATAATCACCTGCCAGGTAAGAATTTCGGATTTACCTACCCCTTGTTTCTTTTTGTTTCTTCCCGCTGATCTGTTTGTTTGTTTGTTTATATTTATTTTTCACTCCTTGTAGAATTTCACGCTTTGAGCATGCGCGGCAAATCTTATAATGAAGGGATCTCTTAAGACTCAGTCGTTTTTAAGTCGTCAGGATCAAATTACTGATCTACGAGTCAAGCAAGGCATCCGATAAAGACTGCGCCTGTTTCAGCAGAACAACAAAGCAAAGCTATACAATCATAAGCGGCGGTAGCCGCACAGGCCCAGTAAGAAAACACCCCTGGTTCTTATTACACTGATCGTTATTATTACTCTGATCATTATTTTTTAATCGACGGTCTGATATTAATTCTTTTGTTTGATTTTCTTTCTATTTCAAATCGATGATGTCACCATTCTTCAAAACCTGATGAATACATCACAGGAAGTTTTTTGGTTCATCGCAACAATGGAGCTGTTGCAAACTTTTATTGTAGGATTATTAATAAGTCGTTAATTCGGATGTAAAACCATGCAAAAATGGCGATAAGTACACTCCCAAACTCACGAAACGCTTTCAAACGCGAGATTGTATAGTATGGCGATGACAGCCGCCTTCCCTGGTAAAAATAATCAGCCCAAGGGACATTTGGGACCTGACATCAACATGAAAACAGCATGACAACAACATGAGATCAATATGTCATCGGCATGACGTCATGTCATGGTGACGGATTTGAAACCTCGCATCATGCTGTTTTCGTGATGATGTCATGTTGAATGTTGATGCATGTCAGGTCAAAATGTCACTTGGGCTGATTATTTTTACCAGGGTTTTACATCAGGTTTCCCTATCTCATTAAGCTCCATCCTCATAAGATAATATCGCTACACCACACAAGAAGGAGAAGGAGAAGGAGAAGGAGAAGGAGAAGGAGAAGGAGAAGGAGAAGGAGAAGGAGAAGGAGAAGGAGAAGGAGAAGGAGAAGGAGAAGGAGAAGGAGAAGGAGAAGGAGAAGGAGAAGGAGAAGGAGAAGGAGAAGGAAGAAGAAGGAGAAGGAGAAGGAGAAGGAGAAGGAGAAGGAGAGGAGAAGGAGAAGGAGAAGGAGAAGGAAAGGAGAAGGAGAAGGAGAAGGAGAAGGAGAAGAGGAGAAGGAGAAGGAGAAGGAGAGGAAAGGAGAAGGAGAAGGAGAGGAGAAGGAGAAGGAGAAGGAGAAGGAGAAGGAGAAGGAGAAGGAGAAGGAGAAGGAGAAGGAGAAGGAGAAGGAGAAGGAGAAGGAGAAGGAGAAGGAGAAGGAGAAGGAGAAGGAGAAGGAGAAGGAGAAGGAGAAGGAGAAGGAGAAGAGAAGAAGAGAAGAAGAAGAAGAAGAAGAAGAAGAAGAAGAAGAAGAAGAAGAAGAAGAAGAAGAAGAAGAAGAAGAAGAAGAAGAAGAAGAAGAAGAAGAAGAAGAAGAAGAAGAAGAAGAAGAAGAAGAAGAAGAAGAAGAAGAAGAAGAAGAAGAAGAAGAAGAAGAAGAAGAAGCGTGTATACAAGTGCCATAAGATTTAGGTGGCTATCAACGCCTTTACGATCTCGCGTTTGAAAGCATTTTGTGAATTTGGGAGTGGAATTTGTGATTTTTAAGCGAAATCATCGTCATTTTTGCAGGAGAATTGAGTATCCGACTAGGCTACGCCTATAGCAAAAATTTGCAACAGCTCCACTCAGCGAAATAAATAATTCACCTGAAGGCAGAGCACGTCGTTGTGAAAAAACGAAAAGAAAACGAAAAAGAAAACAATGGGATTCAGACTTTGAGTCGACCTTTATCCATGATGTACCTTAAATCGCCTCCCTACCTCCCTTCTGAGTAGGTCTCATCATTGTAACTGCAACCATAATTGCTACGGTTCAAACATGAATCACAAATTATTATGAAATCCCTCAACAACACTCCCCCCCCCCCCCCCCCCCCCACGGACCCCGCTCCATTCTCACAGTGTTTTGAGACACAAGATCGTAGATCAAAGCCGCGCTAAATGATGAGGGCTTTCCCTTTTGCATGCAATATATACACACAAAACACCGTCGCAGTAGCGTAACTTCGGGGCCGCGGCCGCCTCGACGACGGCCGTCGCTCGAGGGGTGGGAGGGGGAGGGGGCGCGTGTCATATGCGCACACGGAAACACCCGAAAAATAGGAGGAAAAAGAGGAAAAATGGCACTGGGAGAGAGGGAGCAGGAGGAGGAGGCCGCATATGAGAGAAGTTGAGCGCTCATCAGTCAGTCCTCTGTGTTTCAATTATTAAAAGGCTTCAGAGTCGCGACAAGTCGACTCAAGTTATCACGTTGCCATGTTTAATCTGTTAAGGCATGTTTTTTAAGCGTGTTGTTGTTTTTTTTTTTTTTTTTTTTTTTTTTTTTTTTTTTTTTTTTTTTTATGGGTCTGTTATTTACTTTTGCAATTAGAATATACAATCTTCTTGATTCTTTCGTAAAATTTGGAGAAAATAACTACACGCACGATAAAAACTTTCAAAATTCACTCTTGAACTCAGAAAATCACTTCCATTTCAAAGGAATCCGCGCGACTCAAGACACCATTATCACCGACATAAAACTACCCAGATATGAAGAAATATCTTTAAAATATTTTTAATAAATAAAATATTTATAAAATATTTTTTTTAAATTTTTTAGGGAACATTGACAGTATTTTTAAAATATTGTCAATGCTTTAAAAACATTTTAATAAAAACATTTTCAAAAAATGTTAACAAAAATATTTTGACAACTAATTGGCATGAACAAATCATGTTTTTTAAAATGTGTTTAAAATATTTACAAAAGGTTACCGAAAACTTTTCGGCAAGATTTTCAAAATGTTTTTAACATATATTTATTTTATATCTGGGTAGAGGTCGTTTCAGAAGTGTAGGCACATCTAAACCGATAATTTTTGGAATCTTTCGACATTATTTCTCATATTACACAATGAAAGTAAATGAAATTGTGTTTGAGAGTTGGTTTTTCATTGAGAAACACTTAAAAATCAAAATTTTGAAGTCGAGGGCAAGTTTTGTTTTGATTTGAAGGATTGACAATTGAAAATTCGCGAAATAATACGTCTAGGTTCGCCTACACTTCTGAACCAATCGCGGAACCGTCGCGTTTATGTAAACATCAACAGAACTTATAAACATTTGAATTTTTCGTTTAGGATGCATACAATTATTCTTGTATTATTTTGCAATCTTTGATAAGCAAGAAAAGACCAGACAGCGAATGCAGTCGCAATATTTCATGTATTTATAAGGCGAAATTCCATCATTTTGTAGTTGCGATGTTGTGTACATACACTTGATGGTTATGCGTAGCGTGGGCTGTTTGAAATTGACAGTGATTTCCGGAGATAATGCGTGGTTTTTGAACGTATCTTAACGTGCGCATCTTTATAGTTTCGCCAAATTTTACGTAAGAATTAAGATTCTACACGGAAAAAAAAGATTAGTGAAAATAACCATACGGATACCTGATTTTGGCACCTGCTGGATGTTATGGTAAACTTGACCAGAAGTATGGTACATTTACCAATACTTTGAGTAAATTCGACATGCAATCAGGTAACATCACCTAGTACCTAGTCAAAACATAGTATACTTCTGGTTAACATTACCATAACATCTAGCAGGTGCCAAAATCAGGTATCCGTATGGTTATTTTCACCGTAGTTTTTTTTCCGTGTACATTGTTGTTCCAAAAGTACGCAACAGTGAACCAGTTTTTTATTCACATTATTAGTTGCGGCTCCGTCATGTTAATATTTCACAGAAAAAAATGGACGTGCTTCAGACACAAACTTTCCGTGTTCTAGACACGAATGTACACACCAGTCCGGGAACGAGTTCTGAGCGCAATCAATTTAGGTTGAGTTTGCGTCTGAGACTCATCCCGTCGTGTCCAGAACCTGAAATGTTTGTGCTCTGTGCACGTTACGTACTGGTGTGTATATAGACCGTGTCTGGAGCACACCCTTTTTTTTCTGTGTTGAAGATTAATAGTTTCCTAGAGCGCCTTCAATCAACTGCGTATGCAAAATCAGCACCGTGATGTAAGAGTATTTAACTACCCGCTTAATTTGAGGGTCGTGAACATTTATGTTTGTCTTTCGTAACCCGGTCGTATAATGGGTTAATGTTGGCAACCGTGCACCGAGAGCATACCGTTTTTAATCTCCTATTTCTGCAGCGATTTCTTTTCTTGATCCAAAAGCAACGTCATAAACGTATGAATGCAGCAGCAGCAGCTTCAGCAGCAAAAGAGAGTGGCTTTGAAAAGCGGCTGGGTTGGTGGGGGTGGACCCGATGGGGGGGGGGGGCTCGGCCGCGCCCACCCGCCCCCTTGTCTGTCCTCCGTGGACGTTCTCTTATCCAACCCCTAAAGCAAGAGAGCACAAGGCAAGGAGCTGTTGCCAGATTTGGCAACGAGCTATATCTATATATATTAATCTAAAGTAGCGTTAGTCTAATTGGTAACCAGCGTAACCACCATTGGGGGATTTTTAGGCTAAGTTTATGCGTATAATTTTTCCATTTATTCCCATGTACTTTGGTGCAACAATCAGAGGCTGGAACATGTTTCGGCCATGTTCCGCACCTATAACCGCACCCAAATAATACACAGGAATAAATGGAAAAATTACACTCTTAAACTAACCTAAAAATCCCCCATGCTGGTTACGCAAGATTCCCATTATTAGACTGCCACCAGTGGCGTAGCGTGCACTTTGGCACTGTTTCAGTTCTTCCATCTGAACCCATGAAAAAGATCGAACGATTGGGTGTTCGGTGAACACCTTCGCATTCAACCTTTTATATGGGTTTTAATGGACACACTACAACGTTGCCAAATTGCACGCCACGCCACTGACTGCCACTCTAGATAAATGCATAGCTCCGTTGGATTTATTGGCACAAAAAAATAAAACCACTTTACATACAAAATTAAACATATTTTACGCCAAATTTGGCATCGGTGTTAGTCACAAGGGCAGATTCGCATTAAATCTGAATCAGAGGCAAGCGGAGGAGTAGTATCCGAGTAGTACAGAAAGGCGGGCAAACCCTCTCAATTAATCTTGTAATTTTATAACCTTTTAGTAGAGAGGCTTCTCTGCCTTCCCTCCCTCCTCTCTCCTCTCCCCTCTACACTCACTACAGCACTCCTCCACTCCTCTCCACGCCTCTCCTTTCTTTTTACTAAGCCTTCTGAAAAGGAGAAACTTTACTAGTAAATAATTGCGCTTTTAACAGCGAATTATTTTCCTACAAGTAACGTATTCTCCTTTCGCGGCTCCTACTTCTCCCCCCCCACCCCCTCTCCTCGGGAGGGAGTTCTCCCTCTATTCTTCTCCGTCCCTTCGTTTGTCAGTATTATGACACCGTCAAGTCCGCACCTCTAAAGCTCTTCTCGACGAGATATCCCTCCCTATTGGACTACCTCTCCTGTGGGACTCGTCGGGGGTATTGAAAATCGGCTTTGGAAATTCGATAAGGCAGTAAGTATTCAGTCATTGATGTTACGGCTCCTTGTTTTTGAGCAATAAAAGCAGTCATCGACGATAAAGGATCCTTCGAGGGTAACGTAATCAGGCATAAGTAAGTAGTGAGAAAACAATAATGAGGATTTAATGTTGCTGTTGCTCACTAATTTTGGAGCAAGCGATTTCAGGATTGATCCCAAAGACATTATATCATATAGACGGAGTGCACAACAAGATCCTTGAGGCAAACTTGCGATACTTCGCATGTTCACCAAAAATGATCACCGGTCATCAGCTTGCTGAACGGTTGCATCAAAACTTAAATTGGTAATCTTTTTTAGGTATAATCTTTGGCAAAACTGGCAAACCGACGCCATTTTGAGAGTGAATGAAAGTTGCACACTATTTCCAATTTTGTAAGTTATTTGAAGCTTTTTTTGATCTTATATCATACTGTTGAAATGATGGTCATTAAATAGTGTTTCATCCATCTTCGATTTCGATTTACATAAAGTAAGTAGTAAGTTTGGATTAAGAGGTTATGTTCGTTTGTTTGTCACCAGTTGAAGGATCCTCCCCCAATTTCGAAAGTAGACTCGCCCGTCTTCCTACTGTAGTGTACGGTAAGTTTGTCTCACCCAGCTCAATGTTATGGTATAGGATTCACTCCGTCTATATGATATAATGTCTTTGATTGATCCAGACGTAAAAATCACGACAGTAGCACGAAAAACTCAAGAAATCCACTCCTAAATTTTATAAAATGATTTAAAATGCTCGAGCGTAATGGTGGCGGAGGGCACTATAATAACGGGTGACTCCTATCTTACTTTCGTCACTCTGCTCTCTATATTGACAAGGAAGATTCATAGAATAATTAGACACCACTCATAGAGGCGTATCGTGCGATTTGGGGACGTTGAACTGTGTCTATTTAAACCCACGTAAATGATCGAATTCGAGGGTGTTCACCGAACACCCAGTAGTTCGATATTTTCAAAGAGTTTAAATGGAGAAAGTTCACTGTTGCCATATCGCACGCTACGCCACGGACACCACTGAGTTGTGATTGCATGGGTGGCCTATTACTTATAGACAGCGACGGCTCGTGCAGTGTGGCAACAATGTATTCTCTCCATTTAAACCTATGAAAAAGAATCGATCTTTAGGAGGTGCAACTGCATCTCCAGGATATCGATACTTTAACATAGATTTAAATGGCAAAAACTCTAATATGCCTGAAAGTGTCAACCATCAATGGGCAAAAATTGAACTTTGAGAGACGCGACTGAGGTTTTCGTTCAATTATCGAATATCATAACGATTAAAAGGGTCTCTGCTATTGTACTGTCGTAATGGTGGATAAATGGAGGTGAAGATAAAAAGTTGAAACTATAAAGTTTATAATTTGACCGTAGAAATTGCCATGCAAGTTTTTTTGTCTTTTTCTTTTTTAAGTAATTTATTACGATAACAGGCATATAGTAATAAGACGCAAAGTGCAGGAGCATGTTTTTAATCAATCCTAAAAAAAGAGGGTCTCTGCAGCAGAATGGAGGCAGTGGTAGTGAAGGGGATCCCTCCCTCTCCACCCCTCATACTCTTCGCTAAAGAGTCAAGTTGATCCGTGGTTAGGTCACGAAGCTTAGACTTTTGATGGTTTAGGGTTTAAGGGGGAGTTTGTTGAATGTCCTATGGCTGATGTCAGTGTTGGTTGATATTATATACACGTTATATGTTTGTATATATATATATATATAGATATAGAGTAAACGAGCGAGAGGCAAAGAAGAGAGCATTCCGCGGGCGGGTAATAGGTTGTTAAAATGTGGCGCCCAACTCCCACGGGGACTCTCCGCAACTGCTCGAAAAAGACTGCTCGCTCGTCCCCTCAGCCAGCCCCCCCTCCTTCGCCCCTTATCCCTTTCCAATAGGGGTGGCGCATAAGAGAGGCGGGTATTGTTCCAATGCAATCTGTTAGACTCTCTTTATAACCCCCCCCCTCCTACCCCTAAGTGTCATGCATTTGAGTGATGTGCTGTTTTTTTTTTTTTTTTTTTTTTTTTTTTTTTTTTTTTTTTGTGGTGACACGGCAGACCGCGCATAGATGTGAAATTGGAAAGACCACTTAAACTTCGCATGAGGTTTGATAAAAGTAAAAATTAAAAGATATAATGGAATGAGGAGGGAAACAGTTATAATTAACGCAGGTGAAAATGGTGGAACTAGCGCTTCGCGTATAAATACTGGCATTTTTTCAATTCACCGATGACTCCACCGGTTGAGAAAAGATTATATACAGTTACAGTGGCGTACGCAGGATTTTTCTTGGGAGGGGCTCAAACTGATAAGCGTTTGACTGAAAATTATTCACCCCTTCCCCTCCACCCTTAAAAATCGGAGGTCTGGGGGGGATTTAGCCCCCCTAGCCCCTTCCGCCTGCGTACGCCACTGCACAGTTAGGTTCAGAGTATGACTGTAATGCACGAAAATACTCGCATCTAAGGTAAGTGACCCAAAGGTGGCCATACCTATGCTTGGGCCAATATGCACATATGAGGCATGAGAGATAAAAAAAAAACTAAATATGTCAATTTACTATTTAGACAGTTGGTCATCAAATGTTAATTTCATTTTTTTAAAATTTGCTTGTTTTTGAGGGGTTTTTTTTTCGTTTGAAAAAAAGTAGAGTTTTGACATCGCGCAAAACATGCACCTAAGGTGGCCACCCCTGATATTTTTGATACACCTAAAAGTGTACACCCCCTTTTAAATTTCATCAATAAGTATTCAAATGCTATTTTATCGTTCAAAAACGGAATCTAGACTCTAGTTGGACCAAAAATTATAATGATTTATGATGAATTGAAAGTCAAAGGTGGACTCGATTTAAAGACTTAGCTTTTACGATTGTTTACTCCCGTGAAAATTAGCTGAAGACCTACAAAAATGGACGTTGCACTGTTTCGCGCCGAATGAATCGCCCGATGCTCTTGATTTTTGGAGTGGGGGAAGCTATAGCATCCTGTTACTCAGCACTAACGCCATCTATCGTCAATTCATGTAATTAATTGAAATAAGCAAGGGTGGGCCACCTTAATAGCCGGGCCACCTTTGGGTCACCTGCCTTATAATCTTTTCTCAATCGGTATAGAGTCGTCAATGACTTTAAAAAACTTTCGGATATATTTTATAATGAATTAATTTTATAATTAATTGATTAATTTATAATTAATCGTTTCCACCGATTGAGAAAAAAATACACATCATAGTATTTTCGTGCACTATACAGTCATACTATGAAACTGAACTGTGAAATCTTTTCTCGGCCGGTGAAATCATTGGTGAATTGAAAAATGCCGTTAATCATATACGCAAAACGACAGCTCTGGAAATCGGAGTTCTTCTTAGAGTTCGTTTCATGAGTGTAGGTGGAGCTCACCGATAATCTTTGGCGAATTTTTGATTTTTATTCCTTCTAATCAAAACAAAAAATTTATGTTCTGATTTTAAAGCATCCTTCGATGAAAAGTCAAGCTCAAATTCTTTTCATTCCTTTTTATTACGTATATCTATAATGGGAAATGACGTTGAAAAAATCCAAGTATTATCGGTCGCGGTTCAGTTACACAATAGAGTTCTTGTATGTAGAAAGATAGTTGACAAGTGAAACCATAAGCAGACATTGGAAACGTTTTTGTGCATTAGTTTACATTCTGCGGGCCGTTGTTGCGTATTAGTGGGTCCAATGCAAAGATTACAGTGCCTCAGATTTTCTAACGGTATAATATTTCACTGCTTTCTTTAATCGACACATCTATTTACGCTTATGGAGATTCTTTTGGCATAGTAGACATTCTTGGGGGTGCATCATATACACTGAGAAAAATTTTCCTGTTAATTCGACTGAACGTCTGTTTAATAATTGCATGATTAAAATTAATAAGTTTTTTCGCCAATTAACTCTTTTCGCCGTAAAATATTATTGGATCCCTTCGTTTGTGAACAAATATATGCAAACAAATGTGCAAAAACGCATCCAATGGTGGCATCTGTAGAGCCTAAAACTCCAACTCGTTGACCAATATTGGTCAACGAGTTTCCAAAATTACCACATAGAGTGCGCTGTTTATTTTAAAAAGGGGACGGAGACAAAATTTTAGGTCTGGTCAACCAAAAAACAGAAGTGAGTTACTTTCCTTTTGGGCGATACCGTCTAAAATTTAGGTACAGTTAACCTAAAAGCGCTAAACACTATAGCCGATTAAGGTGGGAAGGAAGAAAGATTTAGGTCGAGGCAACCTAAATTTTTTGATTCCGCTCACCTTGTCCTTTACCAAATTCAATAGGTTGGCTCCACCTAAATTCATGGTGTTCAAATATAATCTAAATTTTAGGTTGAGCCAACTTGAATTTAGGTACGGTCTACTGAAATTTTTTTCCGTGATCAGAGGTTGACTACCCTCTTGTCTGAGCTCTCTACATGCAGGGACTCTAAGGTAACCCAGTACAAACCTGAGAAAAAAAAAAAAAGTCTAGAAGACTGACTGAATGAGAAGTGAGACCAAACAACCAGGAAGCTAAAGCAGCATCAATTTCAATTTAGAAAAAAAGGGGATGGGGGATGAAAAAAAATAAAAATAAAAATAAAATAATAATAATGTGAAGTGACGCACGAAGAGGAGATTGGCAAGGCATGATCCAGCGCAATTCATTGTTTTTCACAAATTGAGATAGAAAACTACACGGATGGAACAAGAAAACAAGGCGAAACAATAAGGCGCGGCGCTGCGGAACAATAAAAAACAAACGGGCCGCCCTCGAGTTGCTTCTTGTGTGGTCCAACTGGAGTAACATCGAGGACTTCTGTTCTCTGTTTACGTGCCCGTGAGAACGCAGTCTTCCCATTGACTAAAAGCGCAACATCTCTCATAGTCGTAGCCAAAAATCTATCTTTCTCTCTCTTTCCCCCATTTAAACTCATGTGTTAGACAAGGATGGATATAGGGGCTGTCACGTGACGCATCAGCCCCTGTTCCTGTCCTTTTCTAACACGTGCGTTTAAATGGACAAAGAGAGAAAAAGATAGGTTTTTGGTTACGTCCATGAACATCCAATCCCGTATCATCATCGTCCCTGCTGGCCAATTTTTCGCTTAATCTCCCGATTATGTAATAACTCGCCGACAGTGGCGCCCACTGCCGGGTGGGGTTTGTTTTAAGTCGCGGACATGCGCGTATAGGTATACATATGTATACAGAGTTAATTCTTTGATACTTTGATTCCTTTGAGTCGTCGATTCTCGATAAAAAGGTTAAACAGCTAATATCCGTAAAGGCTAGACAGACGGCCGACTGGAATGATCCCTAGTCTAGTCTTGTCTCGTCTCGAGCTCGACTCTTGTAACCTTTTTTGAGCGGGATCCGACGATGCTAAACCTTTATCTAGAGATGCAGTCTAGAATGCTCCCTGGACTGAAACGCGTTTGAACTCTAGAAACGCAAACGTATTTTGAAGTGAAGTTTAAAATGAGCTAGAACGCTAAAGTCACTCTGTAGAAGAAGACTGGGAACTGATATCATGACGCCTTTTAACTGCGCCGTGGCACCCCTGAGGCAAATAATATATTTCCTCCATTTTGATCTCTAAAAGTTAAAATATCATTTTTTTCCATATCGTCGTCCCTGCAGCACATATCGAGGAAAAGTTTCGATTTTTCACCGAGGTCTGAAAAAGCAAGGCCCTACGTTGGGCGCCATCTGAGCATTAGAAAACATATTTAACCGTTTGACCTTGATTTTCTCCCTTTACTGACCCATGTTAAATTTAGTACTTTGCACATATCTTGGACGCAAGAATTAATGCTAGGAATTTGTTCACTATTTTCCCCTTTCATTTTGAGTCAAAATCAATTAAAAAATCATGTTTTCGAACAAAAAACAAAAAAAAATCGCGCAGTAAAGGGTGAATGGCATTTTTCAATTCACCGATGATTCCATCGGTTGAGTAAAGATTACACAGTTCAGTTCAGGGTTTTACTGCGTAACACGAAAATACTCTAATCTGTAATCTTTTCTCAATCAGCGGAATCGCTTTTAAATTATTTATTAAAACAGCCACAAGTTTTTTAAAGTCAACGACGACTCCACCGTTTGAGGAAAGAATACGGATGAGAGTATTTATTGTGCATTACAGTCTCCACTGAACGGAACTGTGTAATCTTTCCTCAACCGGTGGAATCATCGGTGAGTTGACAAATTCTATTAATAATACGCAAAGCGGCAGATCTGATCAAAATATCGATCAGACTTACAGACTTACGATGACTTACAGGCATCGTTCGCAAAGTACTTCTCAACAAACTCATTTGTTTTTAAACATTGGAAAAAGTGCTTCGTTTAAAGTTCACCATAATTTGGTAAAAATTTACTATAAACTTGGTTTGGATATGCGACAATCTATGCGAGGGATACCATTACCTGCCTCACATAGTAAATTTTAAAATGCACGCCATTGTTGGACTTAAGCAAACCTTTTAAACCAAATGTGGATTAAATTTAACCATCGCAACCACTGTACGTCAATATAGTAAACTTTAACCAACCGCACTTATTTCCATGATGGGACGAAAAGCGTTCCAACGCTTTTTATAACATCTGCATAATGATTTTTGTAAATTCATTTTTTTTTCTCTCTCTATTATTTTGTCATTTTACCAGATTTGATTGTTGGAAGTTTTTTTCTCCTCGCGCGCGTTTGTGTGTGTGTGTGTGCTACACTATGCTGTAAGTAAGGTCACTTATAGTTTTATTTGAAGTGTAAGGATCTCTCTCGTTTGGCTCGTTCTGTGAGCACATGATATTGGTGTGGAAGAGAGAGGGGAGGGAGGAGGGGCACGTGACCTTTTACAAACACACGCAGACTCTCAAACTCTCAACAGTTATAATATTTCTGTTCATTATTCACGAAGCCGTGTGAGAGCCATTTCATTTTTCTCATAAACACCAAACAAATGAAAGGTCATGCGGCTCACTCACACACACGACCATAGCCAGGAATTCGTCTCTCTCTCTCTCTCTCTCTCTCTCCTCTCTCTCTCTCTCTCTCTCTCTCTCTCCTCCTCCTCTCTCTCTCTCTCTCTCTCTCTCTCTCTCTCTCTCTCTCTCTCTCTCTCTCTCTCTCTCTCTCTCTCTCTCTCTCTCTCTCTCTCTCTCTCTCTCTCTCTCTCTCTTTGCCAAGTTGATCACATGTGTTAGAAAAGAACAGAAACAGGGGCTGAGGTTACTATACAGCCCATATCTTCATCTTTGTCTAACTCATGCGTTTGAATGGGGGAAAGAGAGAAAAACACAAATTCCTGGCTATACGGCTAAGCTCACACATTACACTGCTCTTGATGCCGATATGCAATCAGATTCCATTCATAACGCGCGCTTATGTTTTTGAGAGCCACTCGACCAATTGATGAATGAAGGTGAAGCGAAAAGCGGTAGCAATGGCGTACGCAGGGATTAGTCTCTCTCACTCTTTTCCCGTTTGAGTTTATGGACTAGAAAAGGAAAGAGATATGGGCTGAGGTCACGTTCTAGTCCCTGTTTGTGTCCTTTTCCTACACACGTGTTCAAATGGGGAAAGAGAGAGGAAGACAAACTCCTGTGTACGCTACTGAGCGGTAGTATATAGTGAGATGGAAAAAGAGGCGAAGGGGTTGCAAGGGGGGTTCGTGAAAGAGATGCTCTTTTATTTCCATGTGAAATGAATTGTTACAATTCCCAATCTTTTAAGAGAATTAGGAATTCTGTTTTGCAGGATTTGAGCTGTTTTGAGATATCGATGGATTAATCGCTGAAAACAATACTTTGTTAAATGGAGCTGTTGCAAACTTTTGCTACAGGCTTATTAATGGTTGAATATGGGATAAAACCATGTAAAAAATAACGATTAGTGCACTAAAAAATCACGAAATTCACTCCCAAACTCATAAAATGCTTTCAAACGGAAGACCTTAACGGTGGCCATTGCCGCCCAAATCTTATGGGTATTGTATGCTTCTTCTTCTTCACGGAAAAAAAAAACTACGGTGAAATTAACCATACGATAGCTGATTTTGGCACCTGCTAGATGTTATGGCAATGCTAACCAAAAGTATACTATGTTTTGACTAGGTACTAGGTGATGTTACTTGATTGCATGTCGAATTTACTCAAAGTATCGGTAAATGTACCATACTTCTGGTCAAGTTTACCATAACATCTAGCAGGTGCCAAAATCAGCTATCGTATGGTTAATTTCACTAATCTTTTTTTTCCGTGTTCTTGTGTGGTGTCCTAAGAACACCTCGTGATGGCGGAGCTGATTTAGATAGAGAAACCCAATGTAATCCGAGGCCACGGCCGCCATTAAGGTCTCGCGTTTGAAAGCATTTTATGGGTTCGGGAGTGAATTTCGTAATTTTTTGGTGCACTAATAATTATTTTTACAGGGTTTTACCCCATAATCAATTATTAATAAGCCTGTAGCAAAAGTTTGCAACAGCTCCATTATAATAAGGGGGTGCAGTGGGTGCATCGTAGATTGAAGAAGCTCTATTTACATCCATAATTTGTTGTAATAAAATCCAAATGGACTAATAGACTGTACAATTTGCCTGTTTACTTTCATTAGTAATGACCCAAATGAATTGGGTGGTTGTGCGCAGAAGGGAAACAACTGTTCTGGGTTTCCCGTGTAGCTTGCATAAGCAAAAAAAGGAAAATAGTGCGCTAATTGTTATTATATTACAGGGTTTTACCTCATAATCAACTATTAATAAGCCTGTAGCAAAAGTTTGTAACATCTCCATTAACTGCACACGAATATCTCCTTTTCCACCATCTCTACTCTCCCCTCTTGAATCCTCCTTCCTTTTGTACAATACCCCCCTCCCCTAGTACATATTTTCTATCCGTTGAATCAAATAATTCATTTGGTTAAAAAAAAAATGAGCCCGGAAGTAGTTATTAGTTGTGATGTCTACAGCGCTATCCGACTAACTTGTCTACATGGATCTAGGATAAGTACGCAGATTGTGTTCTAATCGCCTTCAATTTGAGGGGATACTACACCATATCCGACGCGTACGATTAGTTGCTTATACTCCGCCCGCCCGGTCGCGCAGGCTCAATGAGCGACTAGCCGCAATTAATTATGGCTGTAGCTTGGCTCGTTCATTGAGATGTATATCAACATAATCTGTATTTGGGAGTTCGTTTGACATCCCCTCTCCTTGGATAAGCGCTTCTTCTCCATTTGTTCAAACGCTTGAGACGATGATGTGAAAAATGAAGAATGCATTGATTTAGAGCCGCTACATTCTGATTTTATAATATCAGCGAGTTATGGCCTTTATAATTCGTTTAAAACAAATAGCCGAAACAAATGTCCATAATCGAGATCGAAAGGATTGAATTTAGACGGATTAATCGGTATTTCATTGGTCAATCGTGTCGGCGTTCTGGAATACCGGTTTCTGATTAATTATTTCAAATTTATACACCCAAGTAATTTCATCAAACTTTTGACTCAAAAGCGAAATTTCAGGAAATTTTTGATTCTATAGAGCAATGTTCATTTCCAGAATATTGATACATAAATTTGGTGTACAAACCAATTATAAAGACCAGATTCATTGATATTTTCTGTTAGATCTTCCAAGTATACACGGAGAAAAAGGTATGTCGATGAAGCACATAAAGTAAGTCGAATTTGCAGCTACTAGGGCGAGTATAACTTTTGAAGACATAGAGTATGTCTTTTAAGCACATATACGTATGTCGTTCAAAAACATAGAGTATGTCGTTCAAGCACATAAAATATGCTGTTTCAGAAGACATACTCAGCCCAGCAGCTGCAAATTCACCATCCTCTATGTGCTTCATCGACATACCTTTTTCTCCGTGTACGTAATCCATATTTTTTTTTTCTTTTTTTTTGGCAGACTTTAAATTTCTGACCAAAAGCGGAGCAGGAAATAGCCCTTAATAGGACAGGTCCTCAGAAAGTCGTGCTTAAAAAATACCAAAGTTTCGAATGCTCATAGGTCAACATGGTTATAAGGCCTCTATTGTCGCTTTTTATTTTGAAATTGTTAATTTTTATTTTCATCAGTGTATAATGCGACAACTAAGATCGAAATAGCTACTCATATACCCGGTGGTGCTGGATCCAGTATTCCATATAACTCCCACTCAACAATACAAATATCACTGCTTACGTATATATGAGAGCTTTAGAATGTATAATCTAACTTTGACTCCAAAAAGAGAATAACTTTCCATCGCTATTCATCATCTCCACATTCAGCGAAGTTAATTATATTATTTCTCTCTTTTTCTTCAGCTACAGGAGAGGGGGCGGGGTTTAAATCAAAATGGTAAGGTACTTATACATTATTCAAGGGAGAAGAATATAGGATGAAGGTGTATTTCGTTTGCCATAGATATTCAAAAGGAGGGGGGGGGATTTGTTTTTTTAATGGGACGAAAACAAAGTAAAATTAAATGGAATAAAGTGAAATAAAACGAAAACGGAGCGAACAAAAATTGATGAACAAAAGGACGTCGCATTTCCATTCTTTTCCGTCCCGTCATTTGCGTTTATTTCCGAGCTAATTAAGACTCCAGACTCCCTCAGAACCGTAGTTAGTAGAATTAGTCTTTCTCTCTCTTTTCCCCATTTGACTGCGTGTGTTCGAAAAGGACAGATAATAGGGGCTGAAGTCACGTGACAGCCTCTCTCTCCATCCGTTTCTAACACGTTGCATTCAAATGGACAAAGAGAGAGAGTGAAAGAGAAAGAAAGAGAGAGAAAGAGAGAGAGAGAGAGAGAGAGAGAGAGAGAGAGAGAGAGAGAGAGAGAGAGAGAGAGAGAGAGAGAGAGAGAGAGAGAGAGAGAGCGAGAGAAAGTAAAAATTCGACTCCCTGCTCTTGAATCTCTCTGCGGATGTGAGCAGCCAGGAACAAAAAGCGTAATTCATACAAAACGCACGATACAGTTAGAACAATGCAACTAGAAATAAAGTTGCAAATGCTCTCTCCGTGCTTGCTTGATGCTCGATATTTTTCTCCGTCCGTTGATATTTCTATGGGTTCGGATTTTATATTCAACTCGATTATTTTGGCCGCAAGTGATCCAATTCCACGAACTGAGTATTTCGCCGGTTCGTTGCCAAACCAGCAAATTTAATTGAATGAAAAAAATAAAAAGATTATCGCGGGAATAAATGAAGCCATCATTTAAAAAAGAAACAGTGGGACGTTTTCAGAGGCGGCACGTGCAATTTGGCAACCGTGCTTATTGGCCATTTAAACCTATGGAAAAGTATCGATATTTTGGGAGGTTCAAATTGCACCTCTTACCCCTTTGAGGAGCACATTAACCCATAAGTGCCTGGAATTATTTGAAATTTTTAGGTGTTTTTCCGACTGATCAGAGATGGACGTAGGCTGGGTTTTTTTATGATTCGAATCGGTGACAAATAGAGACGGAGCACTGTACCTACGCTAAAATACATAGGGAAAATTTGAGGCACACTGAATTTTCGGGGATTCAACAAAATAGCATGTAAAACAACAGTCAACACCTTTTGACGTCGTTTTTGGTATTGAACGGTGACATTCGGAAAACACGGGGGGATGGGCGAGAAGTGAAGAGGAGGGTGCTCACCATTCAGCACCATGCGGCGTTGACTGTTGTTTTGTTGAATCCGCGAGAATTCAGAGTGCCTCTGCTGCAGCCAGTTAGTGCTCCGTCTCTATTTATTTTGTCTCTGCGTTTTACTGCCAGATTAACCTCAAATTAATGAGTGGGCGTGATAAAGGACGAATCTCAAACGAAATACACCCCCCCCCCCTCCACATACTCGTAGAAAGCACGCTTCAGAAATCACTTAACTATATACTCGAAACAGCGCGTGCGCTATGCGCTATGCTTCAAGCAGGGTGGCCGCGTCCAAGACCGAGAGAATGAGACGCCTATTAGGAAACATATTTTCCGTGTAACTATTATGCATGATTGAGGCTGAATTAATCATATTAAAGTCGAGGATTGTATACAATGAATGAGAGTTTATTCCCTCCCTTCCTCCGTATATATATACTCTTATCGTTAACAATAATATCCTTTTTCAAGAGGAAGGGGTGGAAAGGAGGAAGGGGGGTAGAGAGAGTTTTACCAGCTAAACACTCGATCCACTCCACACGCAGCCACTCACACGCCTTGCGGCTACAATAAACGCAACGTTTTTGCGAGAGTAATTTGCTTTAGCTCCCGCGCTTTTATTCGCTTCCTCTCGCATTCTCTCTCTCTCACAAGCACACCATGCACAATGTGAGTGTTTAAGGGTGAGACGAGAGAGAAAGAGAAAGAGCAAGAGAGTACATGGGAGAGAGGGAGTGAGTGTCGAGTGATGATGATAACGATTCGCTATTTTTTTTTTTATTTTAAAATACTTGAAACAAATAACTTGAATAATAAAAGCGAAGAAAATTAAAAATTATAATATTTATAATAACAATGCAGACAGAGCTTCCTGACAAGGTTTTGCTTTAGGTAAATTGACTATCAGCTCTAATGTAAAATGCTGCGCAAATAGTAGAAACATATAGAGACCCCGGCACATGCTATTTTTCGCATGTTTATGAAACGAGACAAGTCGGATGGGTTCATCTTTGATTGAGGGCTCAACAAAATGACAGCAAACAGTCAGCAACTGTTGGTGGTGAACATCTATAGAATCAAAAATTTCCTGAAATTTCGCATTTGAGTCAAAATTTTAATGAAATTAGGTGCATAAATTTGGAATAAGTAACCAGAAACCGGTATTCCAGAACGCGGACACGCTTGACCCATGAAATATTGATTGATCGATTTAAATTTGACCCTCTCGATCTCGATTATGGGAATTTGTTTTAACCCGCCATCACTCGCGCGGGGTCGAAAACGACCCCAGGTGTCAGAAAAATGCAATTTTGTCCATGAAAATTTTAAAGTTTTAGCTCGTCCGTTTCAGTACCTTCCTTCAAGGGTTTGGACTACCCACTCTATTAGTATGAACTTAATTCAATCATTCGTTTTGAAGCACGGACGCGTCAAAGTTGCTTGGGGTCGTTTTCGACCCCGCGCGACTACTCACGTTCATAAAATGTGACTGAGTGAACATACCGTAAACGTGGATTCTGTGCCTTGTTTACACTTGCGGGATGTGATTGCCGTTGGTTTTTTACTTTTCTATACTTACTACAATACTTTCAGCAAATCTAATGTTTGCTCTCACTGTTTTTTTCTAAATTACTCGTTTATCCCAATTTCTTACGTATCCATTTTTACCTAAATCAGTGCGGTGCCGCTTGCGATCTGGCAGCACTGCGTTTTGTCCATTCAAACCCGTGCAAAGTGTCGATTCGAGGGAATGCACTGCGCACCTCCATTAGTTTGACTTTTTTCATGCATTTGAATCCACGAAATGCGGCGTTGCCAGATTACACGCGACTCCACTTATCATAAATGTTTTTGTTTTTTTCTGCGAAAGTTTGATTATATCACATGGGGCGGGGAGTGGGGAGGGAAAAAAGGGAATGAGAGGGGAAATGAAGGTGGATGGTAGGGGAAAAGCGGAAGGGAGGTGAAAAAGGGTATCTGGAATCATGTACGAAAAGCAAAAAGATCACAGCAAAAAAAATTTCAAGGATCTCCACTTTGCTAACCCCCCAACCCCCTTTTCCCCTCCAGCCCTCCCCTGAATCCTCAATTTCGATTCCGTTTGTTGGTTGATAGAATCTTGCTTACCTTAATTGGCGTTTATTCCATCTCATTCGGTAAAAAATAAAGTTTTTCAGATGGTTAGTGGTTTCATCTCCAAAATTTTAGGACTAAATATAGGAGGGGTATTGAGGGGGGTATATCTCGAAAACTTGCCCCCATAACCCCATACTTTTTTTTCATGAAATTATCTTCAGTAGTGCCTAGAAGTAAAAAAACCTCGGTTTAGGAGTTTCAAAACTAGTTAAAGGCAGCTGACCGATAAAAATCTGGAAAATATCACATTTTTAGGGTTTTTTCCGACACAGATTACAATATAGCAATTACTGAACGTAAAATTCTTTTTTCAAACCCAGTTTTCACGTGAAAAGCTTTGCAAAGACATACTTATTACTATTCTGCATAGTTGAAATCAAAATTTTGAATGCCAATGGTAAAATGGGACGAAAGAACTTTGGGGTCGAAAACGACCCCGCGCGACTACTCGCGGAAGTTTTTAGGGCGCGAGTGACGGCGGGTTAAATGAAGTATAAAATCCATAACGTGAAGAAAAGTAGAACCAGAAAGTATCGGCTCTAATTCAATGCATTCTTCATTTTTCACATCATCATTTCAAGCGTTTGAACTAGTGGATAGTAATAGCTCATTCAAGTAATTATGATTTTGATTATCAATGCTCGATTGGAAGAATTGCTAATGGGGCTCTTGCTAGCTTTTGCTGTATGAGATTGAATAGTTAATTCTTGAGTAAAATCTAAATCTAAAAATTTTGACGAGCACATTAATATATTACGAAATTTTTTCTCAGTCTCACAAAATGGTTTCAAAGTTTAACTAAGGCCTATAATGGCGGAGCTACGCAGGTGTCATGGAAGTTTCTTAAAAATACACAATACGACCCGAGCATTTAATTTTTGATTCATATCCTGAAAACTAAATCTCCAAAACACACACGGCCACCAGAGGGCAGGCGCCTCTTACACTGTATTAAATTATTCATTGTATTCAGCAAAACGAGAGTAAGAAGATTGCCATATTCTTCGTATGGCACGTTTAAAAAAGGTCATCACATTTTTTCTGCATGTTGTCATTAATACAGAAGAGACGAGATACGTGTTTTTGTGTTTATTTTTTTGTTTTGTTTTTTTTAGGCCTTCAAAATGCGAACTGACAACGCAGAGCACGCAGAGAAAATGCGATGAGCATTCAAACAATTTGAAGTTTTGATAGAACACAGAGGCTCGAGACGGTGCGGTGGGAGTGGGTGGATAAATGGGTGGCGGGGGTACCATTGATTAGGCAGGCGAGAGGGTGGTGAGGGAACGTGGGGGAGGGGGGAGGAGGGGGGGAGGAGGGGCGGGGCGTTGACGGTGATAGCTTCTCCGTGATAGGGGTGATAATGGCTACCAATTTGCTGGCTCACTGAACTGCAAACATCTTTCTGTGATTTGGTTTGGTACTACTACATCCTCCACGCATCCATTTCCACTAACCCCCCCCCCTCTCCCCCTCCCCCCACAAACGTTCACCGATCCTCGACTTCTCTCCTGATGATGTTCCTTCATCCATAAAACCCCTCGACGAATTTATATTGTCGTTGTGGCTGATGAAGTGATCGCACCGGTGAGTGGTTGCGGCGGGTTCTCTCATCAACTGTTGACTGTTGAAGAGTTGAGTGTTGAGCTGTTGTTGACCCCCTTGACTTGATCCGCGGTGATCGGTGATTCTTGGTCGCGTCGAATCGAGGAATCGCGTCTATACACTGAGGCCGCAGATTTCCCCCGAGTTGGAATAATGATTGTTGTTGTTGTTCGAAAATGGGACTTGGGTGTGGAAGGGAAGTTTAAAAGCAAAATTGAGGGATGAAAATGGAAAAAAAATGCTATTCTCCACCATATAACTTGCGTTAAATTAAAAGCAAATTTTACTAACAGTATCGGGTGAAAATTTTCACCCAAACGAACGGTTCTTCATTTTACTATCTGACCAGAACTGTTTTGTTCAGCAACGATGGATGGCATCGATGCAGCACCCTAGCCTCAGAATTTATACCCATCCCGAGAGGTGAGTGTGAAAAGAGTAACTCAACGGTGAGAGACAACAATAAAAAACTCTCAGGATTGACTAGAATACGTGTTTTTGTTAACTTTGGCGTTCGGTGCCCTGATAAAAGTGTTCCATGAATTTCCATGATCAACATGGTGATGGGGGTAATTATTATTTTTCCAAGAAATTACACAGAAAATTGTATGGAACAGCCAATGAACGGAACTCCATGACATTATATGGAAACTTAATAATTGTCCACGGAATTCCGTGAAATTTTATGGAAAAATAATAATTGTCAATGGAATTCTATGACATTTTATGGAAAATTAATAATAGTCCAGGGGGTTCCGTGAAATTTTATGGAAAAATAATAATTGTCCACGGAAATAATGCCCACAGAATTTTGGTCATGAAAATTTATAGGCAACTTTTACCAGAGATGTATATTCACTGCACTCTTAATTATTCATTTATTTGATCTTTTGTGAGGCTTTGAATGAACCAAATAAAACGATGCCAGATTCCATTCTACGCTATCGAACATTGTAGAGCGACAAGAACCTTTCATGGATTTTTAACAACGAAAATAATTACAGAAAACAACGGAAATAATTAAGTATACAAGAATAGTTTGTGAAGTTCAATTGTGTATAGGTTAGAGACGGTAACGGGATTGACTGCTTTTTCATACTCTGACACCAAAATTCAGTAGCGCACCGAGAGTTTCTTCATCGCTCTCTTTTCTCCTTTAAAAAGCGTATGTTAGACAAGGATGAACAAGGGGATTAAACCCCCTCTTTTCGTCCTTTTCCTACTTATACATTCAAATGGGAAATGAGGGAGATAGAAGAGATTCTGGTTGTGCCAGTGCCGAGATTGGTTAAGCCTCCGTGGCTCCATGTTCATCAGACAGATGAACTTGTTCTAATCGCTTTAATTGATACCTAAATCATGCGCGGTTCGATTAAGGATTCAGATCTCGCGGGAGAGCTTCGATGAGTTTCGATGTTCGATTGATTCCGCGATGAGCAGCCTCGGTGCAGGCGAAAACATTCGAAAGAGCAAGGACAAAGGAGATTCGCGATTGATGCATCCCTTTTGGACGTGTTTCAGAAGAGTGGGTTCGAACAAAAGAGACCGTAATCGCCGCGAACGAAGAGAGGAAGCAACAGCGGTGCCAAGTATAATCTAACCCGTCCGCGTTACTCTTACATGTGCGGAGCCACAATCTTACAACCAGTGGCGTACGCAGGAGGAAGTGCTAAGGGGGCTAAAGCCCCCCCCCCCTCAGACCTCCGATTTTTAGGGGTGTAGGGGAAGGGGGGAATAATTTTCAGTCAAAGGCTCATCAATGCTAGCCCCTTCCAAAAAAAAATCCTGCGCACGCCACTAGCTGCTCACAACGATCCCTAGAAAAATAAACAATCAGGGAAGCTCCGATACATTGCATGTATTGGAAAAGCGTGCCTGTGAATTGTAAACATAAAAATCTGCGCATAAGTTTTTTCATTTGGTCCTCTGCTCTGCTGGGTTTTGCAGTAAATACGTTTTGCATAAAGGCTTACGCATACATGGTTTAAATATATTTATTATAATGTACCTATAGTTCATGGGAGAAGATTTGTCAATTTATTGTATATTATTTAAGGTACAGGAAATGCTGTTGGAGCTTTGATGAAGAAAATATGACAATGTATATGCATTTGAGACGTATATTTGAAAAAAATATTTTTGAGTCGTTGTTTTTGCAGTGACACATTACAATTGGTTCAGTGTTTTGTTCATTTGTGGATTACAGTTGTTTGAAATGCATTAGCAATTCTTAAGGAGACATTGTAGTATGTAACTAACATATGAATTGAATAAATAGATTTATAATATACATGAATGATTCAATAATGAAAATTTTGATGAAATCACTGATTATAGAGTATTTGAAGTTTAAATGATTCTGCGTTGAATGGATGTAAAAGATTCTATTTATAATTTAATAAAATGAGAAAGAAAATATGGGTAGGCCATGGTTTTGTTGGTGGAATATGGTGATGAAAGGTAAACGAAGGTAATTAATAAATGTCTACATATTGATAGAGACGAAATAGAGTCATTCCTTTCAATATCTGAATTTTTAGACATAGTATTGGCCGATTTGGATCTGAAAATCAAACAATTACAATTAATGTCAATAAAAGCAATTCCTGCTATGTTTTTATTAAAGGGCTTTATTGTACAGAGAAACCTTATGGTGAATACTCAAGATAAAATTAGGCTGAATCATCTACTTTGAAAAAATGCTATGATTAGCATCCAGTAAAAACATTACAGACATACATACTAATGGGGCTATTGCACACTTTTGCTATAAGCGATTTAATAGTCGATTATGGCGTAAAAACCTCAAAAAATAACGATGGTGGCATTAAAAACTTCCAAAATCCACTCCTAAACTCAATAAACGCAGTTATTTGCGCGAGCGTAATGGTGGCCGAAGGCACTAACAATGGGAGATTCCCATCTAACAATTCTGAAACTCCATCAAGAAGTGACCAATAAGAGACTACTTTCATTTGACACCGGTGTCACTTGGTGTTGCGGTACCATTCATCGGATGTGGATCATCACTCTGATGACTAATTACTCTGTGAATCATCCTTGTCAGCATAGAAAGAGTGACGAAATTAAGATAGGAATCTCCCATTGTTAGTGCCTTCGGCCACCTTTACGCTCGCGCAAATAACTGCGTTTATTGAGTTTAGGAGTGGATTTTGGAAGTTTTTAGTGCCGCCATCGTTATTTTTTGAGGTTTTTACGCCAGAATCGACTATTAAATCGCTTAAAGCAAAAGTGTGCAATAGCCCCATTGAAGAATTAATAATTTATGCATCAACTTTGACAACTATAATTAGAATAGTCCCCTACTTCATTGCGATGCATCCCTTCAAGCAAACAGAGTTGCTTACCAGAGTTGCAGAGTTTCTAGCCTTTCATTCGATGACATTCTATCAATGAGAAGCAAAGAGAGTTACGCATATAAAAGCTTCCACCCTCCCCCCTCCCCTCCATACATGTGCTTATCTTACAAAATTGGCCGTAGTGGTACCTTTGATGATTATATTTCATAATGGCAATAAGGATTTCCCAGGAAAATAGTGTAAAAAATGGGAAAATATCGGTCATTTTGTGAACATACGGTGTCGAAATGTTAAAATAACCAAAAAACAGTCATCACTTTCAAATTTTTGTGAGGAAATTTTTTAAAATTCTGTGAGGAAATAAGTCATGGATCGCGTGAAACTTCCAAAGTAGTGGAACATTTTGCAACCCTGAACCAAGTTACAATGGAAAAACATTTTTGTTAGTTTTTTTTATTAATTTGTTAAAAAAAGCCATGTTCCCTTTTACTTCAATGTATTTCCGAAAATATTAGCACATACTGTGATCGTGGTTGCCTACCGATCGTCAGCGAGCATGCGTTATGTCTAGAGTCCCTATATTATTTAGGGAATCTATCTTTAGGCTATTTATGAAAGAGTCTCGCCCTACGAGGTTCCATCTCTGATTGGCTGCTGAAAACTGAAGAAGAAGAAGGGGTCTATGAAGCCTGGAGGCGCGCCTCTTGCGTTTACATCTTCATGGAACCATCTTCCCCGCTGTCCGGCTTTTGAGGAAACTCTCAGCATTTTTAGCTTGTACTGATAAAATTGTCTATTGAAATTGCACTTGGTATGTTCAGAACAGAATAAAATTCACGCATTAATCTTCACTGTAAATTAAAACAGGTAGTGAAGCCAATGGGAATTGAAGGTTAGGTTGACCTAACAAAGATTACTTACACACAAATGCATGCGTATAAGTAATCTTTGGCGGGAAGATCGTTGGATAAAAATTTAAACAAGAGGCGCGCCTCCAGGCTCCTCGACCCTTTCTTCTTCTTCACTTCCGTTCACGAGTATTGACTCTTTCATATACATACATATGTCCAGTCTCGATAGAATTAGAAGTCTTTGGTTCCAGGTATGAAGGTTCACCCGTAGGTCTCGTGTTAAATTAACACAGGACGGAATTTATTTAACTATTTCAAATGGTAAAACTTACAGTTTATTAAGTGTTATAAAAAAAGTGCTAAAATAACTATTTGCTTGCGGATAACACTGTTATACGTATTTTCCACTAAGCAAATAGTTATAAATGTAGCACTTTTTTTCAAGATACTCTACCGTGAATCTGCCGTAAAAAAAGATATTTATTTATGGTAGGTACGTAAGTATATATATCTAATCTCGCAGCCATGCATTAAACACGCGTGCCAAGTGTAAAAGCCTATTAGTCGGAGAATGGGAAGGATCAGTGCTTGGACGGGAGAGAGAAAATAAAAGAAAGAAAAGAAAAAAGAGAGAAAAAATGAAAGTGCGCAGCGATCAGAATCATCGGATCAAACTCGCTTGGAATCACGGATAAATAAACAAAATACATGGCGCAAAAGACACGGATACCTATATTTTTATTTATTTTTTTTCTCAATCCTGCATCGAAAGAGGTGGTCTGAGGAATGAATGCCCGTAAAACACTAGGTGCGCTCTTTTTCAGACAGCAACGCGGAACAGCTTGCTGGAATTCTTACAGAAGGAGCAGACCTCACTTTTAATCAAACCTCATCTCGCGGACATAATATATCACCGCTAATAACCCTCTTTATTGGAAAAAAAAAAAAAAAAAAAAAAAAAAGGAGCCGTAAGTATATATATATATATATATTTAAAAAAAAGTAAACATCTGAAGGTGGAGGGGGAGGGGGGGACGCCGCGCCGCGCCACCGTTGAAGGAGCGGGAGTGAAGCAGCCCCCCCTTTCTATAACGCTCCTGAATCTCCCTTTATTCCCATCACAGCTCACTTTATAATAAGCGAATTACGAACATCTAATCTACCACCCATGGTGTGATGAGGTAAACATGTATCGCTTGCTGCTCCCGATATTGAGCATCCACCAACAACCCCCCCCCCCCCCCCCCCAATCACCCCGACCACCCATATCCAGTAAAAGAGGAGCGAATAAGAGGGGATGGGAAGAGAGCGCAGGGGCACACGGTGTTTGCTACTTGCGCGTTCGTTCTGTAATGGCCGCGAATACACATACACATCCATAAATATTATATCTGTATATACAGGGTGGTCCAAAAGTCCCGGGACAGCTTCATAACGATTTAACGGTTGCGGATAAAAAAAAAGCAAACTTGATGGATGTTTATTACTTCTTCTGAACTACTATTTGACGTATCTGAAATTTCCGGGGCGCTCCTAAAAGGAGGTTTTGCTTCAAACTCAAAATTTTCAAATAGCAACCACCATCTTGTGACATGCACCTCGTTTAAAAGAAACGTAAAATTGTAAGACTTTTGCCGCAAACAGCAGGTCAACATGGTTTTTCGTTTTCGATTTATCAAAGGACACAGATCTATTTAGACCTATTTTCGAAAAATCATTACTCCTTCTTAAAAAGTTGGAACTTAATAAAGTAGGAGTCCAATAAACTGTAAAAAAGCATCAAGTACTTTTCAGAAAAAAAGTATGCGATTTTGATAATAGGTTTTACAGACCCCAAAAGTTTTTAACATTTTGGCCTCTCGCGCAGGGAATATCTCAAAACTTCCGTTCGACGACCCTTTTCGGACATTTTGGATTCGTTAAAAAGTAGTTCCCATTATGTTGTAAACATCCCCCAAGTTTGTTTTTTACTTTCTCGCCCCCCCAGCCCACCAAGGAGAAAAAGTATTGTCATAAATTTTATCTGCGAAGCCGTTAAAAAAATGAGGCTGCGTCCGGGGACTTTTGGACCACCCTGTATTGTATGTACATAACATGTATGTGTAAGTACATAATGTGTAAACGTGAATATTTTGTACATACCAACAAAAGGGCACACGTTCCCCCACCCTACCCCACCTCACCCTCCCTCGGGCTTGATGATCGGTCGGCCTGCTCACCGATCCAAATTGGATTAACGCTACGCCGCTAATTGGTATGGATGGCTACCCCTCCCCCTCCCCACCCCCCTCACTATCCACCACTATACATCAAATCGCCCATTCTCCCTCGTTCGTCCAGCAGTTTTGCTATCGCACTCATAATACAAAAAATAACCCCCCTCTCCCCTACCCCTCTCCCCCTACCCCTCTCCCCCTCCCCACAACCACCGCTAACAGGGATGCGCTTTATTTTCAGCATCGCTTCACTTTTATTGAATCATAATCAAGTCGAGGCTGTTGTCGGTGTGCTACGATCATCGATGCCAGAGTGAACGATGATGAGGAAAATAATAATAATGATGTAATAACAATAAAATAAGAAATAAATTGAGTAAATCAATAAAATTCAAAACAGAAAATGGGTCTGTTGCATACTTAAGCTAATATGACACATTGATTCTAACGTAAAATTCAGCGAAAATAACAATGCGCACATTGAAAACGTTCAAAATCCAGCCATTAACCCAGGAAATCACTTCCATTTCGAACAACTCGCGCTCTACACTAGACCAATGAGCAATAACTTTAGAGTGGCAGCGGGCTGGTCCACCTTGTGCTACACAGGGTATAAGGAATCCCGGGAAAAAGCGGAATTGGGACGTCAGATTCCAAGGTTTGAGGTTAAATTTTGTAGGTCGTTTCCGGCGATGCCCGAGTTTGTTTACGAAACGACCGGAAACAACCTACAAAACTTAACCTCAAAATCGATTTTTACAGCAAGATGGCGGCGCCCTAGGTGACAACAATGAACTAGCGGAACGTTCCTTGATGTGCCACTCTAAAGTTATAGCTCATTGCACTAGACAGCATAATTATTATCACCGACTCACAGCTACATAGACAGAACCTTCGCGTTTGTGTAAACATCAATAGAACTTACAAATATTTGAATGTTTTGTTTAGATGCGTACATTTATTTTATTCGTAATCTTTGATAAGCCAGAAAAGACCAGATAGCATCAAATGCAGGCAATATTTCACGTAAGTATAATTAGAAAGAAATTCCATCAATTTATGGTCACGATGTTGTTTACATACACACGGTGGTTTCGTCTATGTAGTAGTATGCCTGTGAGCCGTGACCTTGATTTTCACGTAAAATTTGGCAAGAATAAAGATTCGCACTTTAAAAACTTTCAAAAACCACTCATTAACTCAGGAAATCACTTCAATTTATTTCAAACAGTCCGCGCTACATTAGATATTATATGTACCTGCATACTATACTACAAAGACGAAATCACTATGTATACGTAAACAACATCATAACAACAAACTGATGGAATTTCCTTTTAAAAACTTGAAATATTAGCTGTATTTGCTGGCTTAATCAAATATTGCAAAATAATAAACGAATTTTATGCATCAAAACGAAACATTCTCAAATGTTTGAAAAGCATGTATATGTTTACATAAACGTGGTGGTTCCGTCTAAGTCTTTATGGTGATAATAGTGTCTAGTGTAAAGTGGGTTGTTTGAAATGGAAGTCATTTTCTGAGTTAATGAGTTGATTTTAAAAGTTTTTAAGGTGAATACGCATCGTTATTTTCGCCGAATTTTAAGTTAGAATCAATGTGTCATATTGCTATAGCAAAAGTACACAACTGACTCATTTTGAAACAAGAGTACCAGTGCTACAGACATTTTGGGACACCCTTTCTGCTGTGACACAAATACACATTGTATCACAATGTTATAAGCCACGCTATTCAACTCACTTACTCTGAGGTGTTGATTTCAACCCAACTTGTTTTTCTTTCATTCCTAAGCACCTACTTTAGTGATATTCATTCAGTATTTCAATTGTTTAAAATTCTAATACACTCCTCGAGGCAAGCCGGTCTCGGGGAGAAGGGTCTTTACAAAACAAGGGATGTGCTCATGCCTTGAAGTTAGCGTTAAAGTTGAACCAAAACATTCGCGGAAGAGCGCACACTTGGTGTTTTATTTGATTTCTGAGCTGAGACGGCGCCTCAATGGGGCTATTGCACAATTTTGCTATAAGCGATTTAATAGTCGATTATGGCGTAAAAACCTCAAAAAATAACGATGGCGGCATTAAAAACTTCCAAAATCCACTCCTAAACTCAATAAACGCAGTTATTTGCGCGAGCGTAATGGTGGCCGAAGGCACTAACAATGGGAGATTCCCATCTAACAATTCTGAAACTCCATCAAGAAGTGACCAATAAGAGACTACTTTCATTTGAAACCGGTGTCACTTGGTGTTGCGGTACCATTCATCGGATGTGGATCATCACTCTGATGACTAATTACTCTGTGAATCATCCTTGTCAGCATAGAAAGAGTGACGAAATTAAGATAGGAATCTCCCATTGTTAGTGCCTTCGGCCACCATTACGCTCGCGCAAATAACGTCGTTTATTGAGTTTAGGAGTGGATTTTGGAAGTTTTTAGTGCCGCCATCGTTATTTTTTGAGGTTTTTACGCCAGAATCGACTATTAAATCGCTTATAGCAAAAGTGTGCAATAGCCCCATTGAGTGAGAGTGCCTCTCATTGAAATCTGAAATGATCATCGAAATCATACAATAGGACTGCGCAACCCCTCACAAGCCGGCGCACAGTTGAGGGAGTCAATGGGAAAAGCCGGACAAAGTGTGGCACCTTTAAATGCGTATAAATTTGTTGAATAAATAAATGAATAAATAAATAAATTTGAAAGTGGTTTCATTGGTTTTAATGTAAATTTTTTTACATGAATCACCCTCTATATAGTTTGTTTTTTGACTTTGAAAACATTCAAAGTTGCATTTTTAGTTACGAGGTGCGTTCAACTTATAAGTTTCCCTATTTTTTATCTCTGACCCTGTTGGTGCTAAAAAAATTTCATTTATACGGTTAAATCCGTCAAATTCTCAGCTTTCTAACGGTATTTTTGTTTTTGAAATTTGAGCAATTTTTGTAGGAGAAAAAGCTATATTTCTACACCCGTGTCGAAAAAGTCCCCGCCAACCTCTGAGCTGGGAAGTAAAAAGTAACTTTGACACTTGGAATGAAGAACGCAAAACTTTAAAATAAAAGATACATTTTATTTTTGAAGTATTCCATTTTTACGACTTTTCCACATAATTTTCTTCCAGGTTGATACATTTTTCGCAGCGATGAACCAGCTTTTCAATACCTTGGGCGAAAAACTCTCGGTCTAAGGACTTGAAAAAATTCATCACGGTATCCTTCGGGTGGTCATCTGACTGGAACTTGACGCCTCAAAGATTCTTCTTGAGCTCCGGGAATAGGTGATAAATCTGGAGGGGCAAGGTCCAGACTCTTGGGAGCATGTGACAAAATATCCCAGCCAAACTTTCCAATCAACGCAACAGTTTCGGCGGTACTGTGAGGGCGAGCATTTATCGTGAAGGAGCGTTGATTCTTCTCGAGAGTTTTCCTCGACGCTTGTTCTGGATTGCTCTCCTCAATTTATTGAGTGTTTCGCGATATTTGCCACAATTGATGGTTGAGCCTTATTCCATAAATTCAACTAACAAAATACCTTGATTGTCCTAAAAAATTCTGTACACTTGTGTACGTTGTGTTGTTCAAAACAGGCGAATACGTTTTGCTGAAAAAGTTGGCGGGGGACTTTTTTGACACGGGTGTAGAAATATAGCTTTTTCTCCTACGAAAATTGCTCAGATTTCAAAAACAAAAATACCGTTAAAAAGCTGAGGATTTGGCGGATTTTACCGTATAAATGAAATTTTTCTAGCACCAACAGGGCCAGAGATAAAAAATAGGGAAACTTATAAGTTGAACGCCCCTCGTATATGTATGACTCACGTCCAACCCCTCCTATTGACTCGCCCCTCTGTGCGGCCCTGCAATGCAGTAAGACTAATCCTTGTCAAAATCATAGCACCACAATTATTTTCATTTGCCACTCGAAATCTTGAGCAGCACTCGATAAAACAGCTTTGCGCATTTTGTCGTCCTTGGCTTCATCGTGCAGTGGGAGTAGAAAAGCTTATTTTTCGGACGAATTTTTTCCAATTGTTTTTTAATCATTAAAATTTTAGGATGGAACTTTTTCTCTTGATGAAGGTAGAAACACGCATTTGGTGCTTTTTTTGCAAAGTCCCAACGGACTGCAAGTTAAAACGATCGCTCGTACTCCTGAAAATCCTGAAAATTGCACGAAGAAAAATGTTGAACTATAGTGGCATACCGAAAATATTATTCCAAAATTCTAGTAATATTACCAAAAGACCAACGAATTAATTGTGAGCCGCCGAGAGTCCAGTACCTGTCTACTTTTAATGGAAAACTCTGGTGTTACTATCATAATATTGCATGATGGGTCACAGCAACGCAGAATTTCCTCAACATTTTGCGAACTATGGTACAAACAGATGGAATTCTGGTAGAAGTACACCGTTGTCCCTTACCCCAGTTCACATTGTCGATAAAAAGTTTCAGAAGAAATCTGGCAGTTTCTAGAAGAACTTAAGTCTTTCAGGGTAGAATTTTGGCTATTTTGCCCAAAGATTTTGACATTTTCCGAAGAGAATTTCGTTCAAAGTAGCTAGAATTCTACTTTAAAAGACCAGCACTCTTCTGTGAACTACCAGAATTTTTTTTTCGAAAACTATTTGTTAAAATCCTGGCCATTTTTTTAAAAATATATGTTATTTTCTGCGATTTTCACGTTAAAACCAATGTGTCATATTGCTATAGCAAAAGGTATGCAACAAACCTATTATCATAATCTGTTATCACATTCATTCACAAACTATCAAAAAAGACTACGTTTCAGAAAAAGAAAAGAATGTCACATCCAGCTTATTGAAGGATCCCCAGAATTCGGTTGAAAATTGAAATAACCTTGACTAGGTATAGTTAAAGAGCCCTGGAAATTTCAATCTTTTCTACCACTGTGCTCCAGTTTTTCTTCCTTTTTTTTTCTTTCAATTTTAACGCCACTTAGCGGGCAGCTAAACTTCTGAAGTTGAAACTCGATACTTCTTTTTCGTTTGTATAGATTCTTATTCCGTTGCCAAAACATTGTTTATTACAGTTTAGCCTTTTCATTCCATGCAAGGGATTTTTTTTTTCCGTTGACCGGCTTTTGGCACGCGGCAAGCTGAAAAATATCGGTTACATCAAACAGCTACAAGCGTAGGATCCAGACCACCCACTATACTTGCACATTTCGTTGCTGTTAAAGTTTGTGTTTTGGATAAATCGAAATTCGATCCGCGAAACATCCCCGCAAAAGCCACCCTAAAAAGAAAAAAAAATGTGTTCAAAAACATGTATCAAAATCGGATTGACCTCTTCGTATTATATAACTGCTTTTGCTTATGAATATTCTAACGATGGGGGCTGTCGCACACACTTTTGCTATAAGCGATTTAATAGTCGATTCTGGTGTAAAAACCTCTAAAAATAACGATGGTAGCACTAGAAATTTCCGAAATCCACTCCCAAGCTCAATGAACGCATTAATTTGCGTGAACGTATAGAATGGTGGCATAGCGCAGGAATAATGGGAGATTACTATCTCAATTTCGTAACTCTCGCTATGCTGACAAGGATGATCCACAGAGTAATTAGGCATCAGAGTAGTGATTCACATCCGATGAATGGTACCTTGACATCGGTTTCAAATGAAAGTCGTCTCTTATTGGTCACTTTCTTGATGGAGTTACAGTATTGTTAGATGGGAATCTCCCATTATTACAGCCCTCAGCCCTCAGCCACCATCACACTCATGCAAAGAAAAGCGCTTTTTGAGTTTTGGCGTGGATTTTGGAAGTTTTTAGTGCAGCTATCGTTACTTTTGGAGGTTTTTACACCAAAATCGACTATTAAATCGCTTACAGCAAACGTGTCCAGCAGCCCCATATTTCAATCATACTGACATGGGTGTAGCTACTATGGGACCGTGGGGAGAGGGGGGGAGGTGGGGGTTTGGCCACCCCCAAGAGAATCCGATGTTAAAAAAAGAAATACAAAAATATTTGGATAAAAAAAAAAAAAAAAAAAAAAAAAAAAAAAATGTAAAACGAATAAGGCAATAGAAGACACTGTTATGGCACGCATATTTTACGATGTATTATTAATTGAATATCGAGTGGCAAGAAATAATATTGTAAGATTGATTTTTCTAATTTGATCTGGGTTTCTTTTAGGGCGAAGGCACATAAAATTACACTTTGAGAATTACGTCTAAATTACGGCTAAATTTGCATGATTTGCATCTGGAGGGTGTCCACTGTCCTCCCCAGATCGCCTTGCGGGGTTTGCAAACTTGGCCCCCTCCAGAAAAATTGTCAGCTACGCCCATATGCATACTGACTACCGACCAAAGACTTTTAATAAATGCTGTCTAGACTGGACATAACGCCAACATGCCAATACTGGGACGGGGAAATGTAGTGAAAGGGTGGGACGAAACTCGGATGTTACAATAGGGCAGTTCTGCTAATCATGGCAACGATGTCATAGGATCGAAGAGTGTAGACTCTCCAGCCTGATTTTTATCGCCTGACCACTTTACATTTAACGCCCTGTTAATATGTCAAACTCTGGCTGTCTTCGCTTTGTCAACCAGAAGCCCATCACCTGTCTATTCCATTATGTATATGTCTTCTATCCTTGTGTATGCGGCTTGTGCCCGACCACTTAATTGCAATTATATTCTCTTCTTTTTCCTTTTCATTTTTCTTCTTCTTCTTCTTTTTCTTCCTCTTCTTCTATCAGGTTTGGTTGCTCAAAGGAGCCCCGCGCCCCGAGTAGCCGCGATAAGTTGACTGTCACCAACTACTATACTGCGCCGCGCCGCGTCAGAGGGCCGCCTTTTGGGATCGGGACTCGCAGCCACCTTAAGCCAAACATTGCCCATTATTATCTGGGATTTAGTTTTTATAATCCCTCTCCAACTGCCGAATAACCGAATCTTTACTGGATCATTTTGTTTTTTTGAACATTTTCGGTGAAAATTAACCAACTGTTTTTTTTTTTTTAATTCCTCGGTTTTCTACTATCGTTTCTCGCTCCTAGACCATCACTTTCTTTTTTATACTTTTCTACTTCTCCTTCTGCTTTTACTCCTCATTCTATGCCTTTTATTTCTTCTGCTTCTTCTCTTTCTAATTTTGTTACTCCCTTTTTTCCTCCATATTCTTATTTCCTGAGGAAAATCTGGGGTACGGTGTCCCCCTGGAACTGTAAGGTACTGGAAAAATCTACGCAACATTTGACTTTTCAATCGAGATTTTTTTTTTTTTTTTTTTTTTTTAAATTTTGATTTATTAATTAATTAGTTAATTATTTTTATTTTTCAAAAATATTGGCAATAAATACTAATCTAATATTTTTTTTCAGTTTGAAAGTTTTATGAAAAATGACACACTATTTTTGGGGGAAAAAACAAACAAAAAACAAAAAACAACTACAACAACAACAACTTGGGGCGCAACTAAGAAACTAACTTTACTTGATATCTACTTGACTTTGACTTGGCTGAAGAAATAGTCAAGTCAAGTTCAGGGAGAAAATTTTCCATTCGCAGAGGTTCTCGCTCCGTAGAACGACAATTTTTGAGAATTCTTTAGTTCACTTCAACACTTCAAGGTAGATAACGAGCTACCTTGAAGTCACCTCCTGCTTGAGACTTATATTCAGTGGAAAACTGAGTGTTTTTAAGGCGTCACTGAATTGCCAATTCGCATTAAATTCTCATTTCATACTGGAAAATCTTTTGAGACTTCCTTGATAAATCTCAAGGCGTTTTGGTTCAAGTATAATGTTTCTGAATTATTTTGCATCTGAAGGACTTTTCAAGTTCGAGTCAAGTCACGCAATTAGATCTCAAGTGAAGTCTTTGAATTAATTGCGCTCTTAATTATGTACACAGAGAAAAATGCTTCGGTCGTTAGAACTGAAGATTCGACTTATTTTGATCACCGAAATTTTCGGTTGAATAAACCAAAATGTTCGGTCGTAAGTACCAAAGAAATCGATAAGTATAACCCAAATTCCGCCCCTAGCTAATAATCAGTATTACTAATGAAGCATTCGGTACTCAGGACGAACATTTCGGTTCCTCTAACCGAAAACTTCGGTGATCAAATTTTACCGAAGTATTTTTCTCTGTGTCGTTCGATGAGGAAGTTGATAGTTTGCTTCTTTATGTTCACTCATTGAACTAAAAACAGACATACTTTTGGAAAAGTGAATTCAGTTAAAATCCAACATTTAAATATGTTATATTTCTGAAACCCTTTCAGAGAAATGTTATATTTTCTACATTCCCCGTTAAGGGGAGAAGGTAGTGAGAAAATTGAAAAATCTATTTTTTTTTTTTACTGTTTTTTTGTTCTGCAAAACCTTACGAACATTTCCATATATAATTTATATACATTTTTCGATTATAGAAAAACAAATAAACAAAGAAAACGAAAGTAGATCGATTCTGATTTTTGTTTTTTTGTGACTCATTAAAGCTGATTTAAACTTCATAATTTTCTGTTGCATGAACTTTAAAGTCCTCTCTTGAAAATAAAGGTTTTTCCATGTTCCGGTACACTTATTTCAGAAACTTTTTCACTTAGAAAGCTCAACTTTTTTTTTTAAAATGTTCGTTTAGATATGCTCAACACAGTGTACCTATTTTTTAATCAGCAAGTATGACTGTTTTTTTCTTAAATTAGAAAGAGCACTGAAAATTTAGGGTTTTTTAATACTTTTTTAAAAAAGCTCACTGACAAAAAGTTTTTCTGGGGGGAAAAAAGTTGGTTAACTATGTTAAGATACATCTAAAGACAATCTGTACCAAATTTGAAGTCTCCAGCTCTAAAACTCTGGCAGAAAATGGTACCTGAAAAAGGGTATTTTTTACATTGGCGAGATAGGCACTACCTTCTCCCCTTAACGACCAAGTTACGATGAAAAATGAATCTGTTCGCTCGCTTTTGAGTGGTTAGTTAAATATTCCTACACCGTGGTGCTGATTTTGCATACACATACAGTGGACTGAAGGCACTAGGAAACATTATTTTGTTAAATAAATTAACACTCGAGTCGCAAATAATGTGAATAAAAAACTGAAATTGGTTGAGGCAGAGCTAATCACAGAAACAGATATACTCGGGCTTGGTATTGAAAGGGTTATACTAGGTGTTCATCCAAATCTTAAAGGTCTATAAAAAGGTCATCCAAATCTTTGGAGGGCCTTGCCCCCTCTCCCCCCAAGGAAAATCTGAAACGGCGCCTCTGCACGGAAAAAAAAAAAAAAAAACTACGGTGAAAATAACCATATGGATAACTGATTTTGGCACCTTCTAGATGTTATGGTAATGTTAACCAGAAGTATACTATGTTTTGACTAGGTACTAGGTGATGTTACCTGATTGCATGTCGAATTTACTCAAAGTATCGGTAAACGTACTGTACCATACTTCTGGTCAAGTTTACCATACCATCTAGCAGGTGCCAAAAGCAGGTATCCGTATGGTTATTTTCACTAATCTTTTTTTCCGTGTGAGTCTATCTAATACCTCTTCCTGAATAAACTTGCATTGAAACGATCAATTTTGAGTACGGCAACACCGCCACCGCGCAGCTTTGATTCTAAATGGACGAAGAGGGGGGGGGGGGGCACGAACAGTTATCAAGGAAAGGAAAGGGGGTTGACGAAAACGCAACCCCCCCCCCCCCCGAAAAGTTTAATTAGAATCGCATTCGTGAGAAAATTGACGGGAGCTGTTCCGCTATTATCATTCGTGATGTGAATTTCACTCAAACTTGCCCCCGCAGAGGGCGTGCGGCATGCGCCTCCCCAACCCCCTACCAACCTCCACACCTTACCAACTCCCCAACTCCCCGCCAACCCGCTACCCAGCTACTACTCTGCCCCGTGACCCCTGTAACCGTCACTTGGAACCTCCTCGAGATTGGATAATCTTCTCGTCTGATGACACTCCTCTCTCCTTCCTACTCCCCCTCTCCCTCCCCCTCTCCCTCCCCCTCTCCATCCCCCTCTCCCTCCCCCTCTCCCTCCCCCTCTCCCTCCCCCTCTCCCTCCCCCTCTCCGCCCCCTCTCCTTCCCCTCCCATCCCCCTCCCTTCCCCTCCTCACCCCCTATACTTTACATTATGCCACCGGCGCGGCATACCGTCACTGTTACTCCTCCCACGGAGCAAGGAGAACCGCGGTAAGTTCAGTTTATCCAAGAGTTTGTTTCCTCGTAAGACATCACGCATAAATAAGCTGAAATGGTATGAATATATTTATAGCGAGATGAAAACACGTATTTTGAAATGAGTGACGAGTTTAGACTGTAGATGAGGAGAGCCGGAAGAGTGTGAATCTTAATTTGAGGCAGTGGTTCCGAAACTGGATGGATCTGCACGCCGATCATGAACGATCGAGTCGACTTAAAACGAATGGAGCAGTTACAAACTTTTGCTACAGGCTTATTAATAGTTGAGAATGGGGTAATACCCTGTAAAAACAACTAATAGCGCACTAAAAAATCACGAAATCCACTCCTAAACTCACAAAATGCTGTTAAAAGCGAGACCGTAATGGCGGCCGGGGTCGCGGTTTTCATTGGGGTTCCCTATCTTCAATCAGCGCCATCTACACGAGGTGTTCTGGCAACACCACACAACAAGAAGAAGAAGCATATACAATTGCCATAAGAAAACCGCGGCCTCGGCCGCCATTACGGTCTCGCATTTAAAAGCATTTTGTGAGTTTAGGAATGGATTTCGTGATTTTTTAGTGCGCTAATCGTTATTTTTTCTGGGTATTACCCCTTAATCAACTACCAATAAGCCTGTAGCAAAAGTTTGCAACAGCTCCATTGAATCGACCTGGTAAATTGCGTCTTATGGGGGAAAGCCAAGTGGATTTGTCTAAAGTCGACTTTTATGGCGAAATAAATGAGTCGCGCGAGATAGATGCTTCTCTGATCGGCTTGCAGCGGCATCTCAAATGTAGCTGTTCTACGCGGCCTTTTTGTCTATACTTAAATCCTTGTTGACTTTGTAATTAATTGACACTCCATTTCTTTACTCAAACCATTTATTATAATATGCATTGCATAGTTTAGTGTCTGAATTTTGGTGGTATATTTCTGCCCATGGCAGTCGTGCGAGCATTCAAATTGGTCCGAGAGTTCGGCAATGATTCACGTCTTAAAACAGCATCTCGACTTATAAGAGAAAGGCTTTGAAGAGAAGAAAAAAATAATTACTGAGTTTTTGGCGATTTTTTTCTCTCAGAGCATACTGAGAAAAGTCACTTCTTTAAAAACAAGGAAACACGTTTACTTGTGATTGTTATCCTCTTGCGCGAAGTAAAATTCTGATTGCACGAATGAGAATAACCGTCACAACAAGGAATCTTTTACTTGTAGCAGCAGACATTTTCCTTGGGTTAAAGGATTGTTGGTCAATATTTCACTGAGCAGTTTCTTTGACATAAACGAAATACACCTTGGTTTAAAAAAAAGAATTCTCTCAGTGCACGGAAAAACGTCTCGCAATTGTAGCTTCGTCAATTTTTGACCAAATGAATAAATGTGCTCATTTTGAGCTCAACCAATCGAAAGAAAATGAGTTATGATCTTTCAAACGCATCTCTACTGCTGTACAAATGCCAGACTTTTGGTAACAGTACCAGAAATTCTTTTGGTTGACATATCGTTGTCATCGTTATTTTTCAGACGCCCTCCCCTCTTCCAAAATAAGGAAAATTGAGGCTTTCGCAGGGATAAGGAATAAAAAACAGAGGAGAAAGCTTAATCGTAAAAATCAAAGCAACCTTTATCATTCTCACAAGCATATGGGATATCCTCGCGTGGGCTCGATCTTCATCCTTGAAAGTCTTAACATCCATCCTTGAATACGGCCTTTGGTTTCGTGAATTCCTTACAATTTCTTTTGATGCCCTTTTTATGATGAGCCCGCCGCGCCGTGTACGAGGTTATTTGGGACGTTGAGAAACACTGATTCAAAGATGAAAAGTTAAGGACTGTAAGACCATAAACTCTTCGGGGTGAAGGAAGACGGGCGGTCGGGAGGGAAAGTTGTGGAGGGGTAGGGAGGGGGGGGAGGGGAGGGGGGAGAATCCGACATTAAAAAACTTAACCGCGAAGTGCGGAAAATATATATATATATGTATAGGAGTCAGGAGAGGCGAAGATTTGGATGACTTGTCACACAGCTCGCGCTCTTGCTTCGCGGGGATTTCCCATGGGGCTTTGCGGTCGCGGCGATATTGCGAATATAAAAGCGCGCCTCATTTGAAATGCAACGGGCGATGGACGGGTGGGATCGGGCCGTATCGTGGCCGCGTCCTCCCCCCCCCCTCCCCCCTCCCCCCCTCCCCCCCTCCCCACGCTCGTATCGAAGCCAGGTTCCTCAGCTCGAAAAGTCATTCCAATCGTCGTCCGTTTTCTTTCTCATTTTCCACTTCGGCGCACACTTCATAACTTTTCGAATTTTCTAGTTTCATGATTTGCGGTTTACACTCTTCCTCCGCCCTCCCCCCCCCCCCCCCTTCCAGCCACCCTCTCCCCCCTCTACGCGACACAATCCCTCTCCTATAACATTGGAACAATGACTACAGAGTGAATCCACCTGCCGGAAATCAAAACAGACTTTCGGGCTGACTTTTGAAATCATATTGGATATAAGGCTCCGGTATACTCGATAAATGAGGAGCTGTGTTATTGGTCTTTTTAACCCTTTCACGGGAAGTGATGCACGTGTGAGCCATTTCATGTACTATCGACGAATTAAAGATTGCCGCGAGATTTTTGCTTGCTAACAAGGGGAGGCTCAGAAGTCGGCGCCTCCGATTTTGAAAACAATTGCACGCAAATGTAGCTAAAGTAAAACTATTAGACCCGTGTTGCTCACTTTTTGCCAATGAGCCTTCCTAATGCGTCAGGAATTTTTTGAAAGTTGCCGATATTCACGTAAAAAACCCGAGCGGAGAGCGTTCCGAATATTTACGTGAATTTCGGCAACTTTCAAAAAATTCCTGGCGCTTTATAGGAAGGCCCATTGGCAAAAAGTGAGAAACACGGGTCTAATAGTTTTACTTTAGCTACATTTTCGTGCAATTGTTTTCAAAATCGGAGGCGGCGACTTCTGAGCCTCCCCTTGTAAGTTTCGCCTTGAAACTGGAAAGATTATTGTTTGAAACCTCCGAATACCCCTCTGTAGGGATTGTCGGGGTTTTTGAAAATATAAAAAATGAAAAATTTGGGGACAATCTCACTTTTTCGATTCAAATAATTTATAGTTCAGTAGCTTTCGAGAAAAATGCTCAAGCTATAATATCCCAAAATGCAGGTAGCAGGGACTTGAACCGCTCCGAACTGCGATATTCCTGAACCGCGAACCATTTTTCCTAAAGTATAATCGAACCCTTGAATCGCGAACCTGAAGGCATCTTCAAAAATCCTCTTCGAACCGGTTCATCAAAAATGAAAGGCGGATCAACAGACTTCATTGCTTTAGATTATGCTCTCCGTGGTTTACGTATACAGTTGTGCTTCCGGCGATATTACTAGTTAATGTAATAATTATTATTATTTTTTTTTCACTTTAAACTGATATATTTTTTCTATTATTTATGTATTCATTAGACCGGTGAGAGAGTATGGCAAATTCCTGTATCCATCACCCATGGAATCATCCGGTCATTAACCTTACACGAGTTGATTTTCTTTTTAAGCTCTCGTTTTATGAAACAAAAGCTGTTTTCTTCTCGGAAAACTAAACCACCTATTTCCATCGTATTTTCGGTGTGAATCCTCCAAAAGTGCGAGTCAATTTTCGAATTAGGATCGTTAGGTTTGATAAGTATCGCTGGATCTCATGTCGCGTTTTTCTATCTTAACTAGCTATGTTTTCGCTCGTAATAAATGATCTATTCATACTTATGGACGTGAATTCGTTAGCATATATATGTGTTAATTCCTTTCCAAAATCGTCCGTTTTTCAATACTGTCCACTTTATTGAAGTTCTGTTTTCGTCAATATGTTATTTTCACCCCAAAACCTCCTTTTCGATTAGTTACCCTCCGAACTTCTCCGGAGCTATTTTCTTTTAAATTAGCTTGTCTCGCTGCAAAAAAAATTGATTTCATAAATGCATGACTGTGGTTTCAGTTTGAAACAAGTCATGTTTAAAGTAAAATGAATGTCCTGTGTAAGCTTTTAATGATCTTGACATTTCTTAGGTCTCCTTGTGAATGCCTTCGTTAATAAACGGCTTGCTCTTTGCCTGGACGAATTGCAAGCCGATTGCTAATTGCCTAGGGTTGTTTTTTACCTGCGACTTATACAACCCAATTTTACACGCGAGTCAAGTTCTTTATGAATAGCATGTAGCATAATTTTATTATATGAGTTGCTTTAAGTTTTAAAATAATGCCGTTTTTTACTTTAACCTGTCATTTTCAATGTTTACTTGCCGATACAATGCAAGTCAATTTATAATTTAAATTAGCTTATAGTTTCAATGAAAATATCACTATTTTCATTAATACCGTCTCCATGGCTAAATTTACCATTTTTAATGTGACTCGCTGCTTCGTCCAATTAATCGGACTCCGACTTCAAAACTTAAATCAATATTTCGTTAAAGCTCCCAAATAAGCATTTCTTCTGTTTCACTATTTCACATTAAAACCACCTAATACCAACATGCCAAACCAACCCTTTAATAACCATGTTACGAAAAAATATCAATGTTCGCCCGCTCGCATTAAGTGGTTAGTAAAATATGTCTGCACCACGGTGCTGATTTTGCATACACAATTAATTGAAGGTGCTTGAAAATACATATTCTTTTAAATATTAGCAATTTGGAGTTGCAACTATAAGCATTGCAACAAAAAACTGAAATTTTGTGAGCTAGATTCAGCCACAGAAACGAGTAAACTTAAAGTGGTACTTAAAGATTTAATCAATTTTTAAATTGTGAATAATGACATCTAACCAGTGGCGTACGCAGGATTTTTCTTGGGAGGGGCTCGCACTGATGAGCATTTGACTGAAAATTGTCCCCCCCTTCCCCTCCACCCCCAAAAATCGGAGGTCTGGGGGGGGCTTTAGCCCCCTTAGCCCCCCCTGCGTACGCCACTGCATCTAACCATTAAAAAAAACCACGGCCATTATATCAGATTCGGCAAAAGTCAGACTTTGGAAATTACGAATTCAATACGGTTTATACTCAGAAGATTAAAGTGCGATTTCTAATGATCCTTCCACATTGAAAAAAAGAATTAGTTGCTTTAACAACGGGGCCTCTTGTAGATTTTTGCTACAGGTGATTGAAGAGTAGATTCTTTCATAAAATCTCCCATGATATCTGCGTGTAGCTCCGCCATTGCAATCATGCCGTAACAGCTGTGTTTTGAGTTCATGACTAAATTTTGGACTTTTTACGTATGGTTTTCGTGATTTTCGCTATTTTTAACATCAGAATGGGTCTGTTGCAAACTTTTGCTACAGCGATAAAAAGTGTTTACTCCAATGTAAAATCGCCTGAAAAGTCCATTGGTGGCATCATAAAGTCAATAAATACAATATTAAACTCACAAGAGGCGTTTATCGAAATCCAAGATGGCGGCAAAATATCGAGGAATCTGAATGTATGCACCGTGATCATCCAAGGATTGCCAACTTTGACAACCTCACTGCAGGTAGAGGTTATGTGTTTATTTACGTTGTGATTGGTTGTGATGGATATTGTGAGGTTGGCTATCCTTGGATGTTCGTGGTGCATGCATACAGATTGCTCGATATTTTGCCGCCATGTTGGATTTCATTGAACGCATTTTGTGAGTTTATTGTTGCATTTCATTGCTTTCTGATGCCGTCATTGGACTTTTCAGGCGATTTTACATTAGATTGCACACTCTATAGCGCTGTAGCAAAAGTTTGCAACAGACCCATTAACGATTCATTTTGCTTACAGCAAAAGTTTTGCATAAACCCCATTACATTAAATGCGGGATATTTGTGTGAATTTCACATTCTAATTTGTTGATTCAACAATAAATTTAGTCGATTTAAGATTCATATTTTGTTAATTCAGCATCCTGACCGTTTTGTTAAATCAACTATTTTTTTCGGTGCATGACACCAGCACTACGGTTGAATGCAGATCGCTCTAGAAGAGCGAAGTCTTGCTGTGCACCCCTCTTCCGAAAATCGTCTCTGTCATAATAATTTAAATACCAATTAACGTGCGTGCGTCAGAAGGATTTTTGAAAGATGAAAATGACACCCGCACCGTTTGCCACAACCCTCCTCCAGTTGCTTGAAGAATCGAAGCTGGGAACATATAACTTCCACTGTCCCGATCTGTTGGTCGGACAAGAAAACTCTTCCGCGGCTGTGGTTCTCTTTTTCGTTAACAGAGAGCGCCACCCATTTCCTCTACCGACGGGATAAACGTAGCGATCCCTAATTCCCTCATCACCGCTCACTTTGCTCGAGCTCTCTCCCTTCGGAAAAAGGGGACGTTCTTGCCAGTCCGTTTACGGCTATCTCTAACAGATGGCGACACGGTGTTATGCTTGAACTCGATGCCAGGCGGATTTGTTCCGGATAGTTTCTGCTGCAATCTGTAGAGTGCGTTGACTATTATGAGTGATGGTAGCCTCCCCGGTTAAGTTTAAACCCAGAGACATAGTTGGCTAGCGGGTCCCGTAAAGGTTGCTTCAAAATTTTCTAAAAATATGGCATCACTTTTTTCGGTGGACAAACAATTTTTTTTTTTTTTTTTTTTTTTTTTTTTTTTTTTTTTTTTTTTTTTTTTTTTAAGCAAACCTGTCTGCTTTTTTAAACAGTTTTTTCCCCTCCTATATGTAATGTAGTTTGTGTGGACTACGTCGGTCTCTGTGATGGGGATCTTGCAAGTTTTTGCTGTTGGTGATTGAAGAATGGGTCTGTTGCAAACTTTTGCTACAACGATAAAGAGTGATTCATCGTATGTAAAATCGCCCGAAAAGTCCATTGGTGGCATCAGAAAGTCATGAAATGCGATAATAAACTCACAAGAGACGTTTAATGAAATCCAAGATGGCGGTAAAATATCGAGCAATCTGTATGCATGCACCTTTAACATCCAAGGATTGCCAACGTTGACAACCTCACAGCTTTAGAGGTTATGTGTTTATTTACGTTGTGATTGGGTGTGATCGATATTGTGAGGTTGGCTGTCCTTGGATGTCCGTAGTGCATGCATACGGGTTGCTCGATATTTTACCGCCATCTTGGATTTCATTAAACGTCTCTCGTGAGTTTTATACTGCATTTTATGACTTTCTGATGCCACCATTGGACTTTTCACGCGATTTTACATGAGATCTAACACTCTATAGCGCTGTAGCAAAAGTTTGCAACAGACCCATTGATTCTTGCATTTAAATGTGTCAAAATGACGATGAGTACACTAAAAAATCACGAATTTCACTCTTGAAATCGGGTATTATGGTGGAGCTATTCAGGTATCATGAGAGACACTCTAATTTGAGAGCTATATTTGTGTTTCCGTCGGGAAAGTGAAAAAGTAGGCAGGAATCTACCCATGATACCTGCGTAGCTCTGCCATTACGATCTTGCCTTTACAACTGTTCTCTGAGTTTATCACTGAATTTTAGACGTATTCAGTGTAATTTCCGTGACTTCAGCTGGTTTTTGCATCTTAACCCATTCATTTCCAATAGTAGCACAAGGTTGCAAGAGCCCCATTAGCGGTTAAAGTGCCACAAATTCTGTTTTAATTTTTCTCGACCGTCCTTCCAAAATGTCATTGCGTGATTTTAATGAGAAAAACTGAAAAACTGTCGCATGTGATAATCAGAGATGTGTCTAATCGTTCGATGATTAAAAATACCCAATCGGACTTTCCGTAATCTCATTCAAATAACCTTTTGAAATCGGGTTTTTTTTTAAAATCACGAGCATGAGAAATTTACTTCATTTCTGGAAAATCGATTGTTTCACACAGGTTGAAATGAAGGATAACAGACGTCTAAAAATACGCTTCGCAACTGGACGTCAGGAAACTATGAATGTTTCTATTTCCAACCAACGCAAAAAATCGACGTGAAAGTAAACTGCGAGTCCAGAGTTAATGTCTTTAATATAAAACGAATAAAAATAGAAGAATAAATTACCAAATAGAATGATAAACGACGATGTTGTTACGCGAATAGCACAACGAGAATTTCCCTGTCTCTCTCTTTTCTTTTCACAAACCTCTGCGTTAGGCAAGGAATACAAAGGGGGATAAAACCATCTCTTTCTATCCTTTTTCTATACATAAATACATTCATTTGGTAAATGACAAAATAAGAGAAACAGAAGATAGCCTCGTTGCGCTCAAAAGGGATGCTTCGACGAGCAAATCCCAGGATTGTCCCTTCATATCATAATTGGCGTCTGTATTCCTTCATTGAGGAGTGGTTACAGTTTTCAAGTTGAACGAATTCATAAGACCAGTAGTACTCATATAGATACAGAAAAAGGGATGAGAAGAGGAGAGAAGGAGCATTAAATGAGACAGATCGCGAATCGAACGTGAAATAAAGGAGACAATAGATGCAGAGAGAGAGAGAGAGAGAGAGAGAGAGAGAGAGAGAGAGAGAGAGAGAGAGAGAGAGAGAGGAGAGAGAGAGAGAGGAGAGAGAGAGAGGGTGGGAGGGGGGAGACGAGGGAAGGGTGGGGAGGAAGGGAGGAGGAGAGAGAGGGAGAGAGAGCGAGGGAGAGAGAGAGAGAGAGAGAGAGAGAGAGAGAGAGAGAGAGAGAGAGAGAGAGAGAGAGCGAGAGAGCAAAAGTCACCAATTAAAAAAGACGGTGTGTTAAAAAAAGGACCAGAGCGAGAGGAGTACGCATACGCGTATAAGATCAAAGCGACGAGTAATAGCGTTCAACATCATTTAGATTGTAATTACAGGCGACAACAGCGCCTCCTTTGTGACGGAAACCGGAACTAAAGAGGAATAACAGGTGTTGGTGTCTTCTGTTTCTGTTGCGTCTGTACGAACGTTTGTGTCAGGGTCTCGAGTATAAGTGCGCCGCTGATTGTTGATGGAAGAGGATGATGTCATGCACCCGCTATGGGATGTAGCGCACTTGCACGGTTGCCAAAATATTGCAGCATAAAATACACCGAAAAAAACAGCTGTCGTAAGATTTAACATAACTTGGTTTAAATTTACGACAGTTCATAGAAAATTGTAAATTTTTCGTTTTCCATGGTTTAAAGAGATGACAATTATCTGATTACAGATTCTAGTTTACCTGATTTTTTGAAATTTTTAAAACAAAAAATATTTTAAAATCGGATCAATGCTATAAGCAAGATATTAGATGTCCATCTGAATGGACATGATGATTCAAAGAGGTCATCGGTAATAAATTTTATTTTTTTTCAGAGCAACGACGAAATTGAAAGTTTCGCCAAAAATCAGAAAACTTATCGACAGGATAATCAGCAAGAATATACGACTAGCTTTGACTAGCTGCGAAGTAAACAACACCACCGTCCACCAACCTATCACCAATTGTAGGAACAGAGACCTGTTTGAATCACAGTGTCCATTGAGATGAATTCAAGATGTCTTGGTTAAAATTTAACCAATACGTCTTGTGAACTCAAACCATGGAAAACGTAAAATTTACAATTTTCGTGGACTGTCGACAATTCAAACCAAGTTATGATAAGTCTAACGATAGCTGCTTTTTTAGTGTACATTATACAGGGTGTATAAGAAAATCATTTACTGAATGCTATTTAATTACGGATCAGTAAAATTTTACATTGATTGATATGAGATATTATATACGTCAACTGCAAGCTATTTAGCTGACCTAGACCATGTTTCTCGTTTGATGTGAGATTTGCGTTTTATACTTATATGCCTGTTAAGGACTTGTGAGGCATTCAGTATACACGGAAAAAAAACTACGGTGAAAATAACCATACGGATACCTGATTTTGGGACCTGCTAGATGTTATGGTAATGTTAACCAGAAGTATACTATGTTTTGACTAGGTACTAGGTGATGTTACCTGATTGTATGTCGAATTTACTCAAAGTATCGGTAAATGTACCATACTTCTGGTCAAGTTTACCATAACATCTAGCAGGTGCCAAAATCAGGTATCCGTATGGTTATTTTCACTAATCTTTTTTTCCGTATAGTAAGTAGCATATGGCAGCGTCGATAGCGTTGAGGAGAAGTGCAAATAAGGAAGTGTATAAAAAGTTTCGGGGAGAGGTTCACCCTTTCGTTACTAATTCTGTTTTTTCCTTCTTTTTTTTTCTTCGCTCTCTCTCTCTCTCTCTCTCTCTCTCTCTCTCTCTCTCTCTCTCTCTCTCTCTCTCTCTCTCTCTCTCTCTCTCTCTCTCTCTCTCTCTCTCTCTCTCTCTCTTTTCTTCCTATCCTCCTCGGAGTAAGAGAGTCCTTGCGCCTCTTTTTGATGTTTGCCGACGCAATTTGACGTTTAGACACAGAAGAAGCATAATTGCCGCACATTTTTACAAAGAAACATTATTAGTCATATATATCCTCATTTATTTTGGAGGGCGCCAGGTTAAATCAACGATTAAATGGAAGAATAAGGATAGTGATAATGATCACGTAGAGACCGTTGAGGTATAGGCCTTCACGAGGGGGGGGGGAGATTTTAGGTGCAACTATAGCTGCCTCCTAAAATAGCTTCGCAAAACAAAAGTTTTAGCTCTACCGGAGCAAGGTGCGGCTGTACCGAAGCATACTACCTCGGTAGATCATAAGCAAGAAAAAGGCAATTACTCTACCGAAGTAATGTTTCGGTAAAACTGCAACTTCCTCCGGTAGAGCAATACTTTTGCTCTGCGGAGCTATTTTAAAAGGCTGCTACGGTTGTACCTAAACTTTTTTTTTTTTTTTTTTTTTTTTTTTTTTATGTTAGCGATCGACCGAAACCGCGATCCATCAGAATTTTATTGACTTTCTCAAATTTGATTCTAAGATCAAAATTGCGATTCCAAAAAAATGAAATTTGTCGATCAATCGACGATCGACGTTTCAAAATATTTGGAAATGTCTTCGGTCGCAACGATCGAAGTTTCGCAGCCATTACCTTATTCTCAGTGGCATCGCGTGCCATCTGGCAACAATGGAACTACTCCATGTAAACTCATTAAATATATCGAATTTTCCTTGTGAACTGTGAACCCCCTGAATTCGATATTTTACGTGAGTTTAAATGGATAGAATACATTGTTGCCGAACTGCACGCGACGCCGCTGCCTTATTCCCTTCGTCGTTTTGCGCCCCTAAATACGATGCACCCCTCGCTCGCCCACTGGAAGCAGGGACTATATCGACTATAGCTGTATACAGGGTGTCCCAAAATTGATAGTAAATATTTTTACTACGTATTTTTGGGGCCAAAATAAGACTTTTTTTCCATGAACACGTGTCCGAAAATGCCCCCCCTCGGAGCTACAGCCCCCCAAAGTTTTTAAAAAAAATCGGGTTTTCTTCGATTCTAGCAACGAAACTCCGTAAAAATGGATGAAAATTGGTTTCCAATGGTAATTTTAGGCGTTCTCTCCGATTCCGGGGTCGAAAGTTTCCGAAAGGGTCAAGAAAGGGGGGTTTGAGGGGGGGTTCAAATTTTAAATTGAATAATTTCTTAGTGCTCCGTAAGAAAATGAGAAAAATAACAAAAGAATCTAATGGAACAAAAGAAAAGGAACATTTTTGATCTCTTGTGTTTTTTTCATAAGACACACGGAAAACGAGTAAAATCGATTTTTCGCCGGGAGCGCACAGCCCGATAGCGCTGATGCTCTGTGCACTCAACTGACTCAACGATCGACTCGACGCAACGCGGCACTGAAACAGCGCTATCGGGCTGTGCGCTCCCGGCGAAAAATCGATTTTACTCATTTTCCGTGTGTCTTATGAAAAAAACACAAGAGATCAAAAATGTTCCTTTTCTTTTGTTCCATTAGATTCTTTTGTTATTTTTTTCATTTTCTTACGAAGCACTAAAAAATTATTCAATTTAAAATTTGAACCCCCCCCTCAAACCTCCTTTCTTGACCCTTTCGGAAATTTTCGACCCCGGAATCGGAAAGAACGCCTAAAATTACCTGGGAAACCAATTTTCATCCATTTTTACGGAGATCCGTTGCTAGAATCGAAGAAAAACCGATTTTTTTTAAAAGTTTTGGGGGGCTGTAGCTCCGAGGGGGTGCATTTTCGGACACGTGTTCAGAGGAACCAAAAGTCTTATTTTGGCCCCAAAAATACGTGGTAAAAATATTTACTATCAATTTTGGGACAACCTGTATAGCTACGCTACTGGTTTTAGCGGAGTTTTTACAATGGATTGTATAACAATGTAATGTATTGTTTCAGCTCCTACAATTTATCACAATAGCGTTCTTTTGCCGATTGTGACTACTAGCCAGTGGTGGCTCGTGAAATGATATATCGACGCCTACTCCATTTAAAACAACACAGAAAAGAATCGATCTACAGGGGTGCAATTGAACCCCCGAGAAATCGATTCTTTTCTATAGTGTTAAAAGGAGTGGACATCGATATATCACTTTTCACGAGCCGCCTCTGCTACTATAGCCGACTATTATAGAACTCGATGTTTACGATATTCTGGATTTTTACTTTTTCACTGGTTTAAATTGGACCAATGGCGGCTCGTGCAATTAGACAACTATGTTGAGCTCCATTTGAATCTATATTCAAAAATCGATTGCTGGTGAAGCGCTGCTTCTCTTCCGAATCGACTGTTTCACACAAAATCAAATGGAGGGATCACATTGTTGCCAAATTGCACGAGCCGCCACTGAATTATACGGAATACATATTGCAACGTTATTGTTAAATTGCACGCTTCGCCACTATAATTTTTGTCAACTGACCCATTTTTATCTAAACGCACGCACGAATAAGTATTTAGTAATCATGAAACATTACAAATCACTTATTTCCAATGTGCCGATGACACCTAATGAGGCGCTCTGTAGGTGACGTAATTACAAAAGCCTTAGAAAAGTTCGGCCGTTCGGTAATTAACGTCGGAACATGTTTATCAGTTTACGGCCTCATGATTTGACCTCGTGGCATAAAGCTTTCGAAAAATTCTTTTTTAACCTCACCGCGTTCTACGGCCGGTTCTTTTTTTTTTTGGTGTGAATCATCCTCGTTAAATTCATATCTAATTTTCTTCTGTCTTGTGTGAACCAGTCAATCAAAAGACTGGGAAGCAATTCGAAGCTTGAATGTATCTGAAAATAATCAATATTTTCCTTGTATTTACTTCTGTTACTTCAAAGGTATGTGGTTTTATCAGAGCTACCAATTTGCTTAGATTTAATGACATTTTGAAATTCCACCGGTTGAGAAAAAATTACAGAGTTTAGATCAGTGTATGACTGTAATGCACGCAAATAACCAGCGGCATTTATCTTTTCTCAACCGGTATATAGAGTCGTCGATAACTTTGAAAACTTGCGGATATTTTAATTAATTAACGGCGTTTCCACCGATTGAGAAAATATCACAGATCAGAGTTTTTTCGTGCATTACAGTCATACACTGAATTGAACTATTTAATCTTTTCTCAACCGGTGGAATCAACGGTGAATTTAAAAATGTCATTAAATCTACACAAATCGGCAGCTCTGGGTTTTATATTGTATTATAAGGTTGTATGTACTTATATGACCAAACTTATAATTGAACAAGGAAAATATAAAAATCATGAATGATATCATAGGTATATAGTCTGTTAAATATCCATAATGTTCTTTTAAGAACACCATAAATCCGAGAGTACACCTGATGAAACAAAACGGTTTTTTTTTTAGGTTCTGTTCATTTCAGAGACGAAGCGGGCAATTTAGCAACGTTGCATTTAATCAATTTGAACTCCTGTTCGCCACACAGCTATAATAGTTTGACATTCTAAATCGGTTTAAAGGAACAAAATGTAACATTGCCGAATTACACAATTCATTTTCCGAGACCCAACAATTTTCGAAAGATATGTTTTGGCTATCGATTTAGAATTCAATATAAAGACCACCATTATTTTCGCATTTGACGCTCAGCGTAAAAGGGAATAACGTCTTTTTATTTTTTAAAACCAGTTTTCTTCTATTTCTGCAAAAAAAAAAAAAAAAAAAAAAAGGTCAAGGGCCAGACGGAATTCAGTTAAAAACAACAACAGCAACGTACACTGAGAGAAATCACTTCTTTAAAAACAAGGAAACACGTTTACTTGTGACAGTTTCCCTTGCGCAAAGTAAAGTTCTAATTGCATGAAGGAGAATCACATATAGTCACAACGAGGAATATTTTACTTGTAGCAGTAGACATTTTCCTTGGGTTAAATGAATTCCCCCCTTAGTCAATATTTCAGTGTGCAGTTTCTATAACACAAACGAAATACACCTTGAATTCTCTAATTCTCTCAGTGCAGTATCGACTTATTTACCAACACTAACACAGCGACACAGCCACAAACCGAATTGCAATAATAATAACAATAATAACAATAGTGAAGATAATTACCACCACCGCGGTTTCAGGACATTTCGTCAACGACTTTTTGTCCGCGCGCATGTTACGTCCAACTGTTTACGTCACTGCGTTTTTTCGGCAGTAACATGTTGGTCTACTTAGTAAATAATGTCCAAAGTTTATTGGTTCAAATAAAACACCAACTACATACAGGAACTATTGCCAAAATTGAGAAAACATCATAATTTTGGTATAATTTTTGATAAAACTCACATGATCATTCGTTGGGAGCCTTATGAGCGGCAGCTGCGGGTTTTACAAAAATTGTGACATTTTAAACAAATTTTGACAACAGAAATTTTGGAAAACTTTAAAGAAAAAATAGAATCACATCGGTAAAGACCAGAATTACTCCACACGAAAATGAAGTTACCATAGCAGCACCTTCATCTTCCTTCCATTTTCTTATTTTCAATGTTTCCATAAATTATTTTCCTTGCATAGTTTGATTATTTTTCATACATGTTATTAACTGTTGTCAAAAATTTTAAATGTTCAGTAAAATCAAACATATGGACCAAAATAAACACATGGACCTATCTTTTCTTGCCTTCATACATGCGTGGATGTAAAACGCTTCGACGAATTTGTATCCGGACAAAAAGTCGTTGACGAAATGTCATATAACCACCACCGCACCGCCTTCCATCAAACTGATCCAATACTTATTATTTTCATTATTCTTGTAGTTTCGGAAACCTCTCCTCGCAGGAAATGAAGAGGAATCGAGGGCAACATTCAACGATCTGGTTTCGTCAAACACCTATGTCGACAAATCCAGGTTCGTCGAGTACTTCATCAACTCGCCAAACAAGAATCTCGTCATTCTTGCTCCCCGAGGTTTCGGGAAGACGATCAACTTATCGATGCTGAAGGCATTTCTCGAGCGGAGAGTCGGTGCCGATGGGAAAGTATCGAAGGAGGAAACCGCGAAACGCCATGAATCTTTCAGATACCTCGGAATCTCAAGGAATGACAAAGTCAAATTCGTCGAAGAACATTTCGCCAAGTATCCCATTATCAGCTTTAACTTCGCCAAGTTTGACTTCAATAACTATCCATCCTTCAAAGTGTCCTTCAGCGGCATCATGCAGGAAGCCTTCTCTGATCACAGGTATTTAAAAATGAAAGTTGTATAAATCTGGAGGCGTATCAAGTTGACGAAAAGTCGAATTTGACTTGAGCTAACATAACCTCCAAAGAGCCATAGCAATAAAGAGGATTTGTGGGACGTGCGACTGAGCAGTGGCTCGTGCAATGTGGCAACCATGTTTTACCTTCATATGATTCTATGTAAAACAATCGATTCGATAGAGAAGCAGCGCTTCATCAGCAATCGATTGTTGAGCATGGATTCAAATGGAGCGTTGACATTGTTGCCAAATAGCACGAACCGCCACTGCTACTGAGGCAGCATGGAGGCAGCCATAATAGAAAGCTCTTATAGACATAATAGACGACTCAGGCTCGGTTTGTTTGCCTCATATTTTTTAACCTATAAATTTAAAAAAAAAAAAAAAAAAAAAAAAAAAAAAAAAAAAAAAAACTGTGAGAAATCCATTTGACATCGGTTTTAAACGAAAGTGCAAGTGTTTTAGAGTGGCTATTTGGACACAGAAATTGATAAGACGGTTTGTTCTGGATGGATTTGCACGATAAAGAAACTAACACATAACAGAAACAAGCAAAATTATCTCGCCTGGAAAGTTTTATTAGAGCTCTGATATCCTCTCTGAAACACTTGCTCGTTTGTTCAAAACCGATACTTACTGGAATAATTACAATTTATGATTTGAGGTTAAAAAAATATGAGGCAAATAAACCAGAATCCTGATCGCCCATGCAGCCTTCCTTAGTTTGGGATAGGACTTATAACCATGATCTAATTACACAGGTCAGTCAATGCGCACATCCTCCACTGCCTCTCCGTCTGCCTGGCTCTATCACCGGGTAGAGTGAGGAAGGGGATGACGTATAGCTGGCGCAGCTGAAGAGCGGGCGTTCAAATCTACATGCTTTCATGTGGGGAAAAGCCCATTTTTCAAGTGCGAATAATAAACAATTTACGACAATAAAACTTGGTTTTTCTTTATGATAGACCACGAGGAAGCTTTCAAGCTTTGAGAAAACCAGTCTGATCACACTTCAATTTCTTATTCCTGTATTTTCTGGCGGTTAGTAAAAATCCCTCTTATGGAGAAGGTAGGTTATGTAATATTCAATGCATTCTACCCACTTTTCTAAAACTGCCCGAAAATAGAAAAAGCAAATTTGCGTACGATTTCATTAGTTTTCTCAAAGCTTGAAACCTTCCTCTTTACAATTCTTATTGATAAAAACGAAGTTTCACCGTCGTAAATTGTTTATAATTCGCACTTGAAAAAGGGTCTGTTGAGTATTCAATGAATATACAACAATATTGAGGATGATTACCTGTTTTAATAATAGTGAAAATCCACTAGAACAATTAATAAGTAAACAGTATTAATCTCAGGATAGGAATACACTATGTTTCTATAGTAACCTTTAACATCCTCCCCCCCCCCCTTGAGGTTTCCTCAATTGATGCTATGGGGAGGGTACTGATTTCAGTGATTGCTCTGACGATCTCTCCATTACTGGTCCGTAATGTGATGACTCTGACTAGACCATCAGGACCATGGTGAAGTTTTGTTACTCGCCACAACTGCCACTTTATAGGAAAGCACTTTCCCCATAACAAAGCATGTAGATTTGAACGCCCGCTCTTCAGCTGCGCCAGCTATACGTCACGAGCGGAGGTTGCGCAGATCATACCGAAACTCGTCCACCGGATTGACTGACCTGTGTAGTTAGATCATGCTTATAACAAAGTATCACAGTCTCTCTCTCTCTCTCTCTCTCTATTCATAAACCTCATTGATAATCTCACTCTCTGCTCACCAAACGGCATCGATGCTTCTCCGCCAAGCTTTGTAGTAGCTGAAGCTTCACTTGCGGTAAATTGTTACTCTTCGGTTGAACTAGGTCGAAAATCCAACTCGATCGGGCTCCAAGGATGTTTCGATGATCGAAGATAGTGGAACTCTTGCATTGAGGGAAAAAAAAAAAAAAAAAATTACCAGAATCTCAAAGATATGTCAATTCGAGGAAATTTTTGATACCGTCACCAGAATTTTGGTATCTGTACCATAGAAGTTATTCGTGACATATTTGAGGATATTTGGTACTATGACCAGATTCTGATGAGAACAGCGGAGTTTTCTGATGTATCAGCTTCTCTATTGCTATAGAGTCTCTATATACTATGAGAGTTGCGACAAGACTCTCAAAATGAAGAAGAAAAAGCGGATCAATGGAGCCCCCAAGAGGCAAATTGCAAATGGCGGATGGCCATTTGCCTCTGCGCTGTTGCGACTATTTCGCTATCTCTTATAGGTTAGGTTCAGATTCTCGACAATAACGGTCGTTATTGAAAGAGATAATGTTCTCCGGAATAAAATTCAAGCAGAGGAAAAATTCACAAAAATTACTGCGGTCACTGTTACTTCAAATGTGTAATGAAAGCGAGTTCGCGAGTATTGAACAAACCCTCCGCCATTTGCATTTTGCCTCTTGGAGCTTTCTTGACAGCCTAAATCTGAGAGCCAATCAGAAATGGATTCAGCAATGGCGCAATCTCATAGTATATAGGGACTCTGACTCTATATTGCTATACTTACTTCATTGTGAAAATCTAAAGATTTTGATGTTTTTGAAGGAAATTTGGCGAAAATGATTCCAAAAATGTGTGAAAGGTGACAACAAAATAATAATAATGATAATAACAAACAAACGAACATATCCATTGATTTATTTTTTAATTTATTCAATTTATTCTTCAGGTATTTACTAAACAACGCAACTTTACAAGCGAGTGACCGAGAGACATTCACGGCGCTTATCGATAGCTCGAGGGACAGCGTTATCACTGCCGGGAAGAAACTTTCCGAGCTTTTGTACCACCACCACGGTCGAGCGTGCATCGTCTTCATTGATGATTATGACAAAGCTGCAACCATCGCAGCTTTCATTCGTAAACTGAAAGTAGAAGACGCCGACAAAATCTTCAACGATCTCACAAGATTCCTTGAATTTCTACTAAAAGACAATCCCTATGTTAGCCACTCTTTGCAAACAGGAATCACAAGATTGAGCGGTATCTACTCTTCACTGGCAGACCAATTGAAGTTCATTGGGATATTTGATGATGCGGCTATTGGAAAGTCGTACGGTTTCACCGCCGACGATGTTGACGTTTTGGCGGCAAAATTTGGATTCAAATATGACAAGTCGGCGGCGACGGAGTGGTACGGTGGTCACCAGATGAAGAATAGCGAGGAAACGCTGTTTATTCCTCAGTCGATTGCAAGGTAGGTTTCGTTTGACAAAAATATATTCAAATCAATTCAATTCAATCTATTTCCAAAATCACAGAACATATTTACAATTTTATTTTCTAAGGCTTCAGTAGATATTAATTAGCTAGGATCAAAATTTAATGATTAACTAGAAATTGCAAAATCCACAGAAGGTTACCCTGTGCCAGTGGCGGCTCGCCAGGTGAGGCAAGTGAGGCGACAGGGAGCCATCGCCTCACATTTTTTTAAGTTGGAGAAAGAAAAAAAAATAAAAAAATAACATATATAGGTTGAAATGGTTATTATTCCATCATCCTATGTTTCAATAGTCCAAAAAGTATGAATGGAATATAAAATTTTTAAAAATGTTTGTGTGAAGAGCGTTTCAAAAAAAATCCTGTGCACCTCTCATTTTCGTCGCCTCACCTCCACGAGCCGCCAGTGCCCTGTGCGTGGAGAGGAGAGGAAGTTTTAAGGTGGAGGCACAGAATAATATACAATCAGAACGGAAACTCCCATAAGAGCCAAAAGAAGCAAGTTTGGAATTTAACGGCACCAATAGGCAACGCTGTGGTCCTATATCCCAACATGGCGGACGAGGTTGATTTGTGTTGAAACTCATTTATTTCTGTAAATTCTCGAAAGAAATCTTAGTTTCCAGCCTCAATTTTATTCTACTGGCATTTCAGAATGAAAATTTTGTGGATCATGTCCTATATTTTTTTTTCGCGCGCGCGCGAATCTAGATGTATATACAGAGGCGTAAATAACGCCCCCCCCCAGACCCGGCTGCGCGGGGGGGGGGGGGGCGCAGCACTCCGAGGGGTGCAAAATTAAAGACAGAAATGATGAGAAAACCCGCCTCTGAATGGGGCTGTTGCAAGGTTCTGAAATTTTGTGATTTTTACAAAGAAAATGAAAGTACTGGATGAGCTGAGAACATATGTTAAACCGGTATATAGTTTTGGGAGTAAGATATTTGTGTAGTAGAAAATGGTGTGAAAAGGAGCAAAGTTTTAGTAATAATTTGCACTTTTCCGGACTTAAAAGATGATTTTACTCCATAGAGGATAGGCATGAACACCCTCTCTTCGACAGAATTTTCCGCTCTTTACTCCCGGTGCATTCTATTTTCACTACGCAAGAGAGTAAAATTTACCCTCATTGTTATGTTTACTCCGATTTCCACTATTGATTTTTTGGTCGATTTTTAACGCAGAGTATAAATCCGTTCTTTTGTGCGTTCCAGGTATCTAGCGAACAAAGAGATCAAATTATACTGGAACGGACCTTTTGGAGTTGAGTACATGCAGAATCTACTCCTTCAAGAAAAATGCGCCAAAAAATTCATCAGAGCCATCGAGAAACCGAGCAGAAGCAATGGAGAGGAGGAGATCAAACTCGAGTTCAACAAAGATAGATTTTTGAAATTTAAATCTCTTGTCTCAGACCATGGTATCACACCAATCATTGCGGCGAAGCAAAAAGATGTGATGTTCCAATTCTTATTGGAAAATGGTATCTTCACGGTCCGCTGGCACAAATCCTTCACAGATCACGTTCACGACCCACCAGGAACGGTTTTAGCTGGACTCCCTAACCTCGAAAGCAGCAAAGTGTTCTGGGCCATGGTAGAAATCAAAAACTATTACTCGCTACGAACGAACGCCAGGCATAAGGTGGAATACTTCTACAGTCAATATTATAATGCGGATAGCACAGGTAGCCCCCAAGAGAATCTTGCGACGTCTCTGATGAACTTTTTAGACTCCCTGATGCCGAACTATCTGATAAACACCACTTACGAAGCCATCGTAGAATTCAGAGATCGGAAAGGTATGACGCTCGAATCGAGGGTTACAAGTAATGGGTTCGGTAAGTACAGGTGTTTGGAGAGATCCTGGGGAAATATCACCGGGGAGAATTTCACGAGCATTCCGGATTACGTTCTGTTCGTCGACAGGAATCAAAGTGCGCAAACCACCCTTCGACAAATCGTCGACTCGAAATCCTACGAGATTCCGTACCAGGTGAGGAGTAAGATTTTAATCGGATTGGAAGTTCACGATTATGGCTGGCGCGTAGCCTGTTTATTTAATAGCACAAACATGGCTGATGCTAAATATTTCGAAAGGAAAAATAGAGTGAAAAGACCGTGGCCTTGATTATCGACATTTCATAGCGATGACCCGCAGTCCCGTGGTCAGTGGATCGAGTCAATCACGGAAAAAAACTGTGGTGAAAATAACCATACGGATACCTGATTTTGGCACCTGCTAGATGTTATGGAAATGTTAACCAGAAGTATACTATGTTTTGACTAGGTACTAGGTGATGTTACCTGATTGCATGTCGAATTTACTCAAAGTATCGGTAAATGTACCATACTTCTGCTCAAGTTTACCATAACATCTAGCAGGTGCCAAAATCAGGTATCCGTATGGTTATTTTCACTCATTTTTTTCCGTGATGGAAGAGGCCAAATAAATGGACATGGCATGGCGACTTCAAGTGCGTTCATATCTTTATTAATACTCAACGTAGAAGTTTGATTGTGATTTCATTGATTTTATTGTTAAATGGGGCAGTTGCAAGGGTCTGGAATGTTGTGTGTGTTTTTTTTTATAAAGAAAATGATAAACCTTGATGAGCTGAGAACAAGGGTGCCTTTGGTTTTTTCATAAAAGTTCCGTTTTTGAAGATACACAAAGTGCAAAGTTGTCAAAAATCGTATGCGTAGTGACGTCACTACGCGGAACTACCATTTAAAACAATGTATTTTGGGGCAACATCTCATCTCCGGAAAAATGGGACTTAATTAGAAACCAAAGGCATCTTTGTTATCAGCTCATCAAGTACTTTCATTTTGTTCATAAAAAATACAAAATTTCAGACCCTTGCAACTGCCCCATTGTCACACGCCGCCACTAGCATGCTGTTGATTCTTGTCCCGGAAGCTAAGAAAGACGTCAACGATTCGATTGCGAAACGATAGCGATATACGATATGTACTTTAGCGACAGAAAGTCGCAACTTGGTACCGATGTTTTTTTGCAATTTGCATCTTTTTAAAATTATCGATTTCTCAGGGAATTAATAGATACCTTGAATATCGATTATTTTATGTAGGTTTAAATAAAGAGGTTCCGTTACTGCCACATTGCATGAGTCACCACTAAGCCAGATGATCTCAAATAAAACGACCACTCTAAGTTCATCCAGAATCTCAAAGTAACGTGTAGACCACATCACAGGGAGGTGGAGGAAAACCCGAAAAGTGAGAGTGCAAAAGAAAATTGGTTTTGCATGTACTAAAACTTTAATATAAGGCGCACTAAAGATTCGGTATGATCGACTAAAAATCTTTTGATTGTTAATTTTTCTACAAAAAATTTGGTCAGCGCAACAAAAGCTGACCATTTGCATTTGCTTTGTGCAGTATAGAACAGCGTTAATTAAATCCGGCAACTATTCATTCAGTCAATTTAAACCTACATGGAAAATGTAGAGCTACAGAGCGTAGAAAGAACCCCCGACCCCTAATTTTTTTTCAAGCTTTTTAAAAAAACATGCAGAATGCAACGTTGTTGAATTGCAAGCTCAGCTACCATGGCACTGCGATGCCTGTGGTAAATTCTGTTGAGTTTTTTCTCTAATGAGAGTCATAGTGTATAGCGGAGGGTTAATAATTCCATCGCGCGTGTAACCGCTAAAAAAGATCTCAACTAAAAAAAATCGACATTTAAATAAGTATGTATAAATAATTTAAGTAGGTGAATATACATAATATCATACTTTGTGTAAATGAATAAAACATGTCCAGTTGTTGTTGTTTTTATTTTGGATTTGACGGTCTTTGAAGATACAAATGCTTGATGCCCTTTAGAAAAAACACCTTAAAATTTTAAGAATTTCTCATCACGGACATCATAAGTACCCGGAATGAACTCCTATCATAGCTCGTTCTAAACGAACGGAATTCTTTGGAGCCACTCATGGGCTGATACAGGAATTTGTCTGTCTGTATCTCCTCTTCCCTATTAGAACACGAGGGGGCCATCACGTGACTTTTGCCCCCATCTCCATCCTTTTCTAACACGCGCATCCAAATGGATGGAGAGAGAGAAAGACAAATTCCTGCATCCGCCCATGAGCCACTTCAAAGCTATAGCTTGGCCGTGAATGCACCGCTTTAGCGACACTTCAGGCAAGCAATTCACGTGATTGTGGCAAACTAGTATCGCATATAATTAGAGACAAGAAAGGGAGAGAGAGGGATAGAAAGAAAAAGAGAGAGACAGAGTGGAGAAGAGAGAGACAGATACAGAGAGAGAGAAAGAGAGAGAGAGAGAGAGAGAGAGAGAGAGAGAGAGAGAGAGAGAGAGAGAGAGAGAGAGATTCAGATTGGAAACCAGACGTTGTGTTTTGATTTCTCTCCTCCACCCCCTCCTTCTCAACCCCTTCTCCTCTACGAGTCGTATCGCACGCGTCACAATTGACTGTGATCAAGGCGATCTGGTCATGTGTGATGCAGAATGTTGAATTAAAGCTGTGTTTATTCATTTAATAATTTACATTTATTTAAGCGGACCCGAAAAATAAAGATCATGGAGAGGGGAGGAAAGAGAGAGAGGTAGAGAGAGAGAGAGAGAGAGAGAGAGAGAGAGAGAGAGAGAGAGAGAGAGAGGGCTAATATGATTTTAATGAAATCTAAACAGTGTAATCTGCTCAGAGATCCCTGCGCAATCTCTCACCCCATTCACGCCATCGCCATCGCATCGGCGTGGTTCCGCCGTGGAATGCATAGTTGCCATGATGCGACAAAGCAATATCATTTATACAAATCGATGGCTTACAGTAAGTCGAAAAAAACCGTGAACCTAGAAATTTGTTGCAAACTGTTGCTATATTAATTTTTTGCATTGATGAAATTCAACCAATAATAACTATGAATCAAGAAAGGCACGTGTGAAATTTGGCAACAATGGCTTTTCCTCTACCATGAATGAATGTATGATGACCGATCGTTGATGAAGCACTAGCTGCTTCACTGTCAGATTGATTATTTTACATTGAGTCAAATGGTGGAATAAAATTACTGCACAAATAGCACTTGTAGTCACACCAGAGATTACTAAGCCTAAGAGATATGGCGTAACGATTCAAAAGTGTTATTCGACTCCTACGAAGTATGCAATGTGGCGTACGCTGGTGACCGTAAACATTGTTACTACTGTTGTTGTTTGAATGAGATTTGACAGCAACGCCACTAACTAAATTAATAAGATTAATAAAGTTTTTGGGAAGTTTAATGAGCTCTGAGTATATTTTGTGCGTGAATCTGAAAATCTAAGTCACTTTAATCATCCCGTCAGCCATTAAATGACAAACATTTAGATGCTGCAGAGAATCTAACCTCATTTCCAACAACATGAATAACAACAATGTTTACGGTCACCAGCGTACTGCACGTTGTATCACGGTCATTCTGCAGGCGTTTTTTACGGAGCCCGGCCAACGGTTCTTTAACACGGCGGAGATAGGAAGTGCCATATCTCTTAGGCTTAGTAATCTCTGAGTCACACCGATGAATGCACAGAACACATTACTAAATGTTAAAAGACACTTGATGCTGAAGCTATAGAGTCTCAGTGTTTATACCCTTATGGACAGTGTTGCCAGATGGAGGGTAAAAAGCCGTATCGTCCTCATTTAAATCAATGTAAAGCGTACGGCTTTCTCACCCCAATCTGGCAACACTGCTTATGGACCAAGCCCGAGTACACTCCCTTTTCTCCTCTTGATGACTATTTCACATTGTGCCAGTATTATGATTCCGAATAAACGCGATTCTCGATGTAGTATAAAACGATGTAATTTCATCTGCGGCGCCTTCAATAAGTCGTATAGGCAATTCCAACTCCCCCGAGTACGAACAGTTAACTACCTTCCCTATATATAAACAGAAAAGTGTCGTTCTTGTGAACTAACCTGGACTTTAAAGGGTTAAAAGCAGAGATTACTAAGCCTAAGAGATATGGCACTTCGTATCTCCGCCGTGTTAAAGAACCGTTGGCCGGGCTCCGTAAAAAACGCCTGCAGAATGGCCGTGATACAACGTGCAGTAAGCTGGTGACCGTAAACATTGTTGTTATTCATGTTGTTGGAAATGAGGTTAGATTCTTTGCAGCATCTAAATGTTTGTCATTTAATGGCCGATGAAATGATTAAAGTGAATTAGATTTTCAAATTCACGTACACAATATACTCAGAGCTCATTAAACTTCCCAAACACTTTATTAATCTTATTAATTTAGTTAGTGGCGTTGCTGTCAAATCTCATTCAAACAACAACAGTTGTAACAATGTTTACGGTCACCAGCGTACGCCACATTGCATACTTCGTAGGAGTCGAATAACACTTTTGAATCGTTATGCCATATCTCTTATAGGCTTAGTAATCTCTGGTTAAAAGAGTCTTGCTATATGAAGAATGAAGAAGAAGGAGTCCACGAAGGTGAATGAGGCGTCCACTCTGATTGGTTAGTGGTTGGGTTCAACGAAGATGCGTCCTTATACACGGAAAACGACTTCGCATCGGTCTCGAGTTTAGGAGTGAACTTTAGAAATATTAAGGGCCCGTATCGTTGCTTTTACATCATTTCACATTTGAAGTAGGTATACTCAAATTTGCTATCGCAAAAGTTTGTAACAGATCCATTTTGTAGAGGAAATGATTTAAATATTTTGCTGTTGACTGAAAAAATGTGGCGCGAATTATCTCGAAACATATCGTTTTTACGCCATTAATAATGACGACGGAGGTAACGAAAATGAGCCATAGACATTACACATGATACATAGCTGCTGGTTACCTCTGTTCCTAGTTTAATAAACAAATGGCGATTTTTCTCGTAAAGAATGACAATTTTAAAATCAATTTGTTTTGTTAAAAATCACACTCTTGAGTTTTTTGAGGAAGATATATTGTGTCTTTTTACTGAACGTGACATTGATTTACAAACATTAAATGTATGTATTGAAGAAATATAATGCAGTCTCAACTAGCCAGGATATTATATTCAACTATAAAAATCATTCAAATATTGCACTGACTTTAAGTCAAAATGAAACTGATATGGGATTACGAAAATGTTATGCCGACTGTAGTACTTACGATTGGGGATTCCTCCAAACATGTTCCAACGCATTTAGAGTTGTACATTCAAAGTTTTAAGACCTCAGCACATCGCATCCTGCGAAAATGGATGCGGGGGGAGGATGGAGGGTTCAAAAGCAATGAGGGGAGGATGACGATTTAAGGGATGGTCGGGACAGAGGAGGGGCGGGGGCTGCAAATCTACGTCAGCTGATAAATTGTTAATTGGTTTTCAATTGTTTCCTAATCTTCTTTTCCAACTTCCGCGTCGGCTCAAAGCTCTTTTCGCACCCTTTTAATTCTCTCGCTAACTCTCCTTTCTCCTATTTTTTATTTCATCCAACCCCCCCCCCCCCCTTCTCCCCCTCCCATACCCATTGCCTGCCCTTCAGTCGTGTGACACACACAGTCACACACAATGACACCGAGGAAAACATTCCTCCTAATCTTATAAACTCCGAGCCTTATCCCCTCTCCTTCTCTTTCTCATCTCCTCATTCACTCCTAGATGATCAAAACGTTGCCAGATTGTAAGTTTTTACACCTATAATAAATCATCCATGCGGTTGAACAACCATAATCTCATGATGCCTACACGGAAAAAAATCAGGTCTTCATATTTTCTACCATGGTTGCTGAAAAAGCCTTTTTTTTATCCACCATGGTAGATTTTTTACTATCAAGACCTGCAAAAATCTATCAGGGTAGTAAAAAAATCTACCGTGGTAGTCGAAAAATCTACCACGGTAGAAAAAACACTCGATCGCGGTATCTGAGGCTTTTTCAGCAATCATGGTAGAAAATATGAAGACCTGATTTTTTTCCTTGTATAGTGGCGACGCGTACACCATGGCAACATTGCAGTTTGTCCATTGAAACCCATGTAAAATATCGATTCGAGGGGTTGCTCAATGAACCCTAATATTTCGACATTTTTCATGATTTTAACGTTGCCAGATTGCACGCGCAGCCACTGCCCGCGTCAAGGCTTATTCATACGCCATAAATTCAGTGGCGCGCAGCTCAAAATCACTGCAGCCAATATGGCCGACTAAAGCAGTAAACACGACTTTATTTATATTGAATAACCAGGATTGCAAGTATAAGATACAGCAGCGTAGTGGCGGCTCGTGCAATTTGGTAACCATGCTTATTTTCCATTTAAACCTATGCAAAAGTATCGATATCATGGGGGTGCAATTGCACCTCCTGAAGATCGATTGTTTTGCATAGGTTTAAATGGAGGGATTGCGTTGTTACCATATTGCACGAGCCGCCACTGTAGCCACGATTGGTGGTGCTTCCTCCCCCTCACATTTGATCCGCCATTGACTGCATTGACTATCACCTATCAATGACTAAAACTACGCAACATACAGAAAACACAGAAAATATGCTTTGATATAGCGCTGACAACACCTTTGGATGCGGAAAAATTACCCATCATGCATCAGGAAAATACTTTAGTAGAGCTAATGAAAGGTTCGCTGTGCGCTTAACTAAAAAGATTCTGCTGGGTGAACCGAAGATTTGGTTGATCTACTGAAGTCTTTTACTGGGTCAGTTTTTCTACCAAAAGTTTTGTTAGCGCTACTAAAGGTTTTTTCTCTACTAGAGACAGCTTGCTTGGAAACATGATTAACGATATGTATACAGAAACACATGCCAAATAACCGCACGTTCATCCATTCATGGCAGCGTTTGTCACCAATTGGGCTGTTGCACACTCTTGCTCAGTCAATAAGAGTGTAAAAACCTCGGAAAATAACAATGACAGCACTAAAAACTTCCGAAATTCATTCCGAAGCTCAATGAACGCTTCTATTTGCGAGAGTGTAATGGTGGCTGAGGGCAGTAATAAATGAGAGATTCCTATCTTAATTTCGTCACTCTCTCTATGCTGACAAGGATGATTAACAGAGTATAATTAGTCATTAAAGTAATGATTCGAATCCAATGAATGGTATCGTGACACCAAGTGACACACCTGTGTCAAATGAAAGTAGTCTCTTACTGGTCATACTTCTTGATGGAGTTACAGTATTGTTAGATGGAAATCTCCCATTAGACTGCCCTCAGCCACCATTACGCCCGCGCAAATAAAAGCGTTTATTGAGTTTAGGAGTGGATTTTGGAAGTTTTTAGAGCTGCCATCGTTATTTTTGGAGGTGTTTACACCGGAGAGTCGACTATTAAGTCGCTTGGAGCAAAAGTGTGCAAGAGCTTCATTTGAAGACTTTTCACAGTTTCCAGGTGAAGAAAATTGAAATTCCGGAGAAATGTACCACGGTTATTATATGTATACGTACCTACCTACCATCTTCACGGATATAGATGAAGGATTGCAAAGTGAACAAAAAATAATTAAATGATAATAATAATGAAAAAAAAAGAGAAGAGTAAATAAGGATATGGGAGCTGAGGGTGGATAACGCAAGAACAGCGAATCCATTAACAGAATGAGGCGAAGAGAATGGCTCTTCGCCGGAGGGCAACAAATAACATCTTTTTCAATCTCTTCTTTTCCGCGGGTCCCCGCTTCGAGCCCCGTAGCAATGACAACTGAAACCTTCTCCCCTCAGTTCCGCAAACCAAATATTTGATATCGGTATCGCTTACTCTTCACGGCAAGTACTCACTATGCTTGATGTCGTAAGAATCGTTCGCCCATAAGACTCAACTCAACTGATTCGATTCATTTCAAATGACTTGTTTGATTTATTGTCATATACTCAAGCCTATTCAGCAGCAGAGCCTCCGTTTTGCGCAGAACTATTGACATTTTTTAATTCACCGATGATTTCAACGGTTGAGAAAAGAATACACAGTTCAGTTCAGTGCAGGACTGTACTGCACGAAAATACTCGCATCTGTTGTCTTTCTTCAACCGTGAAGTCGTCGATCACTTCATAAAACTGACGGACATTCTAATAACTTAACGGCAATTGTACCGATTGAGAAAAAAGTTTAGATCAGAGCATTCACTGAACTGGACTGCATAATCTTTTCTCAACCGGCGGAACCATCGATGAATTGAAAAATGTCATTAAATATACGGCGCTAAATGGCAGTTCTGTTCAGCAGCATCATGGGTGGATACAGCCGACACAGGACACAGGAATTTGTATACCTCTATCTCCTTCCATTTGAACGTGTGCGTTAGAAGCGGCCCAAAATAGGGGCTAAAGTCACGTGATGGCCACCTTCTGCTATCTTTTACTAACACATGTTTTCAAACGGCTAGAGAGAGAGAAAGAAAGACAAATGCAGAGGTGGCTATCTTAGCACATTGGTAATTCCACGGTAACAGGACTTTACTTCGAAGCTGATTACTATCATGGAAATGGGGCTCTTTCGAACTTTTGCTACACGGGATTGAAGAGTTGATTCTTGCATAAAAACCTGCAAAAATGACGATGAGTACACAAAAAATCATGAAATTCACTCTCAGAATCGAGCTTAATGGCGGTTCGATGCAGGTATCATGGGAGATTCCTATCTAAATTGAGACATACCTCTGTGTTTCCAAAGAGAAAGTGGCATATTAGATAGGAATTTCCCATGATACCTGCGTCGAACCGCCATTGCGATCTTGCCATTTATATAGTTATGTAGGTTTATTACTGAATTTTAAACTTTCTCAGTGTGTTTTTCGTGATTTTTGCTAGTTTTTATATCAGAATGGACTATTCATTTGCTCACAGCAAAAGTTTGCAAGAGCCTCATTGCCAACGAGCTATACATGTATCTAGAGCAGAGACAATATATAATAAAGTTGAATAATAAAGTTAGCTGTAAAAACGAATTTTGAAAATATTGGCCAAATTCCTTTTCCGATGCCCCTTAAGGGTTGACCTCGCGATTGGTGCGACCCATCCTCTATGAACGATTCAAGCATTGAACGACTCACTTCAACCCACCTCATGTTTTTCAGCAATTACACTCCAGAGGATATGCCACAAATGATTTCAGAGCTTCTCATCAAGTTTCAATTATTTATTATCACTCCTACATGGACAATCGCGTGTGTCATTGTATCAAATATCAGTTCTTTTCTGCTATTCATTTCAGGCGTGCGGCACGTCGACAAATTAAAAAACACCGTGCGGTCTGGTGGTCTGGTCAATACACCTCAGATCATTCAATACCCCTCCTTCCCCCTACCCTTCCCTTCACGTCCTTTGGGAGTGGGTTCAGACCACATAGATTATTAATGTAAATACCAAGCGATTCCACGTTGATATATTGAGGCAACGAGCAGTGGCGTCGCGGGCAATTTGGCAACAATGTATTCTATCCATTTAAACTCATATAAAAGATCGGACTCAGAGGGTGCATAGCAATGGCGTACGCAGGGATTAGTCTCTCTCGCTCTTTTCCCGTTTGAGTGTATGTACTAGAAAAGGAAAGAGATAGGGGCTGAAGATACGTTTGAGCCCCTGTTTCCGTCCTTTTCTTTCTCACGTGTTCAAATGGGGAAAGAGAGAGAAAGACAAATTCCTGTGTACGCTACTGGTGCATAGTGAACAAGGAATAGTCGCTATATTTAATGAGTTTAAATGAAGCAGTTGAATTGTTGCCAGATAGCACGCAACGCCAATCGGCAACGAGGTTAGACACGTTGCAAGAAAAAAAAATCAGAACCAAATATGGAGAGGGAGATCATAGATTCCTCGTCCCAGTAATATGGGAATATGTGCCTGAAGAGCTGACTCAATTAGAAACGTTCCAAAGTGTTAAAGTGCAAATAAAAAAGTGGTTATTTTCCAAAAGGGGAAAAGATGTAATTCAAACCATTTTTAAGTAGATTCCTTTAAGAATATAACATAAAAATCAAAATAGGAAAAAAAGAAAGAAAATAAAAGGGGAAAAAAAAACCGGAGGCATAAAATTGTTGCCACCATCCAGGGCAACAACTCTTTACTGTTGTCACTTATAAATAAGAGAAAAAAGGGGAAAAAACAACAAGGAAAATAAATGCCAAAAGCAACAAGGAGAACTTTTACAAAATTCTATTCAAATGTTCAAAGTATCACAGCTCAATAATAATATCACAAAGTTACAGACACAAAATTAGTGCTCCGTCAAAATTAATTTCAATCGAGCGGACAAACATGTCGCTTGACAAAAAGTTTTATAAATCAAAAGGATGAGATTAACAAACAGTCTTTTGTACTGTCATACACACAACAATAATACACACACACAAAAGATCACCAGATCAATATAAAATAAAAGGTTTGCACCGCATAAGGTACAATGAAATCCGTCAAAAGAAAATATTATTTAGCGCAATGAAACTTGTCGCTTGAAAAATTCTTAAATCAGTCGGGTGAGATTAACAAAAGTAACTCGGTCAAAAACTCTCACAGACACAACAGGAAAAATCTGCTGGTTCTTTACTTTAAATCAAACTTTTAGTTGCACCGCAATCGGATACATTAAATAGAATAAATAAGCTCATGGCAAATACGGAGTTGACTAGAATAACGTGACGATTTCAATTTATAAGAAAATTACACAATTCCTGACACACTCACACACACATACTCACACATATTACAAAAACAAAAGGGGGGACAAAAGTTTAAATTTCAAGAAAATATATATGCTGGATAAAAACCTGCGTCGCCGAACGGTTAGGGTATTACTTAGTGGCCGCAGCCGATGACCAAAACCTGATTAACGCCTTCTCGAATGACTATTAGACCAAGACGTTATGACTTCATATCAGAAATATCCGTTGGTAAAGATGTAAATAAATAGTAAAATCTAGCTCACGTTAATAAATCCAGAGATGATGATGTGGAGATAAACGAAGAACGTAGAACTAATCCAAACGGTTTGAAGCGTAGATTCACTTATATCCAATCGGTTACGAAGCGTAGATTTAAATCGTTGAAGACATCCAAGAGGCGTATATCATTAATCGAGCGAAACGGCTCAAGACGTAGAAATCCAAAGATAAATTATCCAGACATAAAGGGGTAGATCAGAACAGGAACATAAAACATGGAGTAGGCCAAATCAGCCATCTAGTGCAGATACGAACAGAGACTGCAAACAGCGATTGCAACAGCGACTGTAACAGCGACTGCAACAGCGACCCTGTATGAAACAATTTCCAAGCAAAAAATAATAACACAGAAATAACTTAGATAACCTAGAAAACACACAGCAGATGAATGAGCACTTGGCTAGAAATAATTGAATTGGTTGACAATCTTTTGATTTGAGAATTTGAGATTAGCCTCATGGCCTAAGCCTTTCAACAAAGTTCCATTTCTGGTTAACAATTTAGACTTTAAGAAAACGGAGGCACTTTACAAAATAGGAAAATATTAAAGAGAAAAGAGCTGAGATCTAATGAGGAAATGCTTCGTCTTTAAGAGACGACTTGGAAAAAGAAAAGGCAATCAGTGAGAAAAAGCACATGGTTGAAAGCCTAAAATAAAGCCTACAAGGATTTTAAAGTTACACCTGAGAAAAGAGAAAAATTACGTTTTGCCTGAAAATAAAGGTTACACAAGTTAAGACATTGAAAAGAGTTTGAAAGGACGAGAAAGAGATATTAAAATGCAGCAATGGACGGCAGAAGGCCTCCATGCAATCGTACAGGTGGTTGATTTGAGACAAAGTGTCGTCAAGGCCAGAAGGGCTCGTTAAATATTCGGCAATGAATTTAAAAAGGCAATTTCAGATCTCATAAACAATAATTAACGAGAGAAGTTTTCCTTCGTGCTCTGGCAAGAGAGAGAGAGAAATATGAAAACAGAAAAAGGAAAATGGTAGCACGTGCCTTGGCAATGAATACGACAAAGACTCGACAAAAACCACAAGAGAAAAGTCACTCAAAACAAATCAAAAATAACTTACCCAATACTGGGGATGGAGAATTCAATCGCTCATGTATTTCAGCAAAGGTATCAAAAGAGAAACATAGACAAAAATCCTGATACAGTTAAAATGGAGTACTTAAACAACATTCATACACGAAGCACAAAGTGAGACGGGAGCTCTCTCTCCAGTGTCCAACCGGCACGCTGGAGAGAGACCACTCGAATGAGGAACGCTTGGTTACACAAGGCCTGGCTTCCGCTAGGAAAGCTTCCAGAACCTTCTAGAACCTTCTAGAACAAATCGGCGTTTCCGCCGCTCCGCCCTGAGAGTGATCGAGGATAGAGCGTAAAGAGGAAACGGATAACTCGCGAAAATGAACCGGTCTTTCTTTCGGATGGATGCCGCTGATGAGTTTTCACACATGAATACAGATAATTGTTCCGAAAATCGGCACAGGGGGGTGGCCGGGGGGGGGGGGGGTTTAGAGAAGAAAGAAGAAAAAATAATTTTAAGAAGAAATCTCATTCATTGCCTTATTTGTTTATTTTAATTGTAAAAATGTTGAATTCATTAATATAAGGAATTAAAATCTATGGCAGTATTACAATTTTAAGAGTAATTTCAAATTGAAAAAAAAAAAAAAGGGGGGGGGAAAGAAACATTATTATTTATATTATTATTTATATAAAATGTTAAAAAAATTGTCGCTGTGGTCGATAGCCCCGATTGTGGGGCTGACCAGTTTATTTTATTGTAAAAATCTGTAGAACATTTAATTTCAATAAAGCGTTAAAAAAAAAAAGTAATACCAATAGAGAGGCTGATACACATGTTAAAAGTCCTATCTCAAAGTGTGACACTGTGACAGCATGGGCGATCTGAATCTGCTTAGTTTGCCTCATATTTTTTATCCGTAAATCAGAAATGGTAACTAATCTAGCGGTAATGGGGCTCTTGCGAACTTTGGTTACACGGGACTGAAGAGTTGATTCTTGCATAAGAACCTGTAAAAATGACAATGAGTACACTAAAAAATCACGAAATTCACTCTCAGAATCGAGTTTAATATGGCGGTTCGACGCAGGTATCATGGAAGACTCCTATCTGTTCATTGATCAAGGGATGGTCAAAGAAAGTAAAGAGAAGTCAAAAACCAGGAAAATTTTCTTAAAAACCAATGTCCCCATAAGGTATGTAAAAAAAACGACATAAGAGAAACAGGCATTAAATTCTTTAAGGGGGTATACCACCCAAATTAAAAAAAATCGTTCCTGATGACTTAGAGCCCTCAATTTTTTTTCGGTAACACATACTGATGTAAATTAGAGATCCTGAAATTTTTGTGAAGCTGGTTGCATACCTGCCCCTTAAAAAAAATATTTCCTGAAAAAACGTTGACAACTTTCAAACAGCTTTTTTAGAGTTAGAATTGCTCCATCACCTTGGTCTTGGTCTCAAATGAAAGGTATCAGTGTCCTCTAGGGTCTCTTGTATGGACTGTTTTTTTTCGTCGAGAGGAAGTATTTTTTTCTTAATGTTTCTTCGATGTGACATTTTTTTCATGGTTTTTTTTTTTAAAACATTAATAGATATTTGAGATGTTAGGTTGAGGGCAAATCCATACAACAGTACCTAGAGCATGAAATTCTGCACATTCAAAAAAAAAACTGAAGTCTCTAGCTATCATAGTACTCGAGAAAAGCTGTTTTGAAGTTGAAAAAACAAGCGAAAAATTGATTTGAAAAATCCGAACTTTTTTCCAAAAAATTTTCCAATTTTCTCAATTTCGCAATGTTGACTCATAAACTTTAAAATTAATTTAAAAATACTTTCCGACCTCCTAAAAATTAAAAAAAAAATATCCTCGTATTCCCTGAATTGTCCTCTACAAAATTGGTGGGGGAAAAAAATAAAAAAAATAAAAAAAATCGAAAAATTAGGGTGGTATACCCCCTTAACAAACTCCCTGAAGGCCTAAAAATAGCATTATTAGACTCAGGAAACAGAGTCTTCTCGAAAAATCTCAAGCAGTTTTTCATCGAACATGCATTTTACCACGTCAAGGAATATTTTGAATCTTAAAACTTGCAATATATGTTATACTTAATTAATCTATTTACTATGATCATGTTAACTCTTTGTTTTTGTTGTATTGCGTAATATTTACTTTATTTCTGGAATGACTTGTACCAAGCCTTTTCTAAGACTAAACTGTACCAAATAAATAAAATAAAATAAAAATAAAAAATATCTAAATTGAGACATACCTCTGTGTTTCCAAAGAGAAAGTGGCATATTAGATAGGAATCTCCCGTATATGACACCTGCGTCTAACCATCATTACCGCCATTTATGCTGTTATGTATACTGTATAGGTTTATTACTGAATTTTAAACTTTCTCAGTGTGATTTTCGTGATTTTTGCTGGTTTTTACATCAGAATGGCCTATTCATTTGCTCACAGCAAAAGTTTGCAAGAGCCCCAATTTTGCTGCATTTTACGTCCAATGCTTTCTTCTGATTTTTTACCTTCTGTGTCCCAAAAAACCAAATCAAAATGTATCAACTCAAGTTCCATTAATTTTGTATGCGTAGATACTTTTCCATCATTTTTAAATTATTGAATTTAAACCAGCGTGTTTTAGAGTGGCAATCTGGACACATAGAATTTTAAAACATCAATCCAGGTGAGAAAATTTGTCTTGTTTCTATCATGATGTGTCAGTTTATTTATCCTGCAAATCCTTCCAAAAGAAACAGTTGTATCGATTTCTGTGTCCAGATATCCACTCTCAAACACTCTCGCTTTCATTTAAAACCAATGAGCTATAACTTTAGAGTGGCAGCGGGCTGGTCCACCTTGTGCCACACAGGGTAGAAGGAATCCCGGGAAAAAGCGGAATTTGGACGGCAGATTCCGACTTTTGAGGTTAAATTTTGTAGGTCGTTCGGAATTTGGCGGGAATTTGGACGGCAGATTCGTAGGTCGTTTCCGGCGATGCCCGAGTTTGTTTACGAAACGACCGGAAACAACCTACAAAACTTAACCTCAAAATCGATTTTTACGGCAAGATGGCGGCGCCCTAGGTGACAACAATGAACCAGCGGAACGTTCCTTGATGCGCCACTCTAAAGTTATAGCTCATTGTTTAAAACCGATTTCGAGTAAATTGGTCTGAACTTTTTTAAGGTTAGAAAATATGAGGCAAAACAAACCGAGCCTGTGTAAAATGTTCATCAGAGATTTCCATCATGTCTGACTCCTTGAGGTTTCAATATCACGTCCCACAAATCACTATCGCTAAAGGGGTCTCTCCACTTGCGAATTTAAAAGCGCGAATGAACTGATCGAGCCAATGAGCTGCCTTGAAGTCGAGGTCGAGTCCAATGAGCTATAACTTTAGAGTGGCACATCAAGGAACGTTCCGCTGGTTCATTGTTGTCACCTAGGGCGCCGCCATCTTGCCGCAAAAATCGATTTTGAGGTTAAATTTTGTAGGTTGTTTCCGGTCGTTTCGTAAACAAACTCGGACATCGCCGGAAACGACCTGCAAAAATTAACCTCAAACCTTGGAATCTGCCGTCCAAATTCCCGCCAAATTCCGAACGACCTACGAAATTTAACCTCAAACCTTGGAATCTGCCGTCCAAATTCCGCTTTTTCCCGGGATTCCTTCTACCCTGTGTCGCACAAGGTGGACCAGCCCGCTGCCACTCTAAAGTTATAGCTCATTGGTCGAGTCCGACATATCGACAACAAAGAAGCCCATTGGCTCAAGCAGTCTATTCGCGCTTTCAAATTCGCAGGTGGAGAGAACCCTTAATCCTCGTTGGTCATCTGAGAGAGGCAAATATAGTCAAAACCAGTATATGCCGACCAATGCAGTAATGCCACTTTTTGAAAAATAGGCGGATTTTTCCCATACTTATTACTTAATTAAAAAGGTAGTCGTTTACAGGAAAAGCTGGCAACAGTATCAATCATTTACTTTTTTGCGAACCGACCGTTAAAAGGCTGTCAACGAATGACGCTCTTGAGAAAACTGGTTGTTTACTAGTATGAATTAGCAATCGAAAATTTGGATCTGATTTAACATATGGGTAAACTACGAAAGTGAGCGAGATAGGTATAGCATTTGTTTGGGTTCAATTTTGATCCTGACGTCATCACTACACTGTACACTGTACAGAGCACTATGGTCTGAATCACTGGCGCATCTAGGATCTCTTCCATCTCTCTCATTTCCCATTTGAATGTATTAGTAGGAAAAGGACAAAAAGAGGAGGTTTTATCCCGTTGTCTATCCTTGTCTAACATATGCTTCTTAATGGAGAAAAGAGAGAGATGAAGAAACTCTCTGTGCGCTACTGCTCTAAATACGTCAAAAAGTGGCCAAAAATAAGAAAGTAAATTTCTCTCCACTAGATCATTTTTAAGGTTTTAAAACCAATTTAAATCGCAAAAAAACGCTTCTGAAAATAAATACTTTTAAACCCAGACATGCCACTGAAAAGTTTTAAATTAAGCTTAAAAAGTCGGAAAATCATGCAATTTTAAGTTTTTTTTCCACTGATTTTTGCCATTTTTTTCGATCCCGAACCATAGGGCTGTGACACGTGTCATTTTAAGTCACAAGTAGGGTACAGTGAGTGGGGTGGGGATATGCGTGTATTAACAACACCAATTCAGGGACAGAAATCATCCTCTCGCAATTAACTTTATTTGAAGGTCTGGTTTCTTTCGTACTAAAACTTCGGGGTTGCGTTATACTCATTTTCTTCTACATCATTCCCAATTTTTTAACTTAAAAAAGGTAAACGTGGGGCAATAACTGTTGGAAGGATAACAGGAAACAAAGTTGCGAACGTTCGAAATAAATAAACTTCATCCTTAAAAATATCGACGCACCATGGGTTTAAAATTGAAGGTTTTAAAGACCTTGTTAAAATGCTGTCAGCGTAGCAGTGCACTGAATTAAGAGCTGCTTTTCTCGCTTTCATACGCAACTTAGAGCTTATTTTGTTGGTATCCAAAATTTACAGCAAACCAAATGCAATTGTTTTATTGTTCTAATTTGGAGATAAAGTTCTTATTTGCGGGGTACAAAACATACGTAGTTTATACAGACATGAGTGGTCCAGCTGAGCTTTGATCTAAGTTTTCTTTGCGAGGAGTGAGTTTTAGACCTATCGGTGTTGAAACTTGGAAAGTCTCATCGTTATTTTCGACACAATCATTGCACATCATATTAAAAGGGCTCTTGCAAACTTTTGTTGTGATATTATGAATTCTAATGTAAAAACCACAAAAAATCACGAAAATCTCACTTAGAAGGTGTGAAATTTTGTAATAAACTCACAAAACTGCTATTTTTGTGATATATTTGTTATATGTATTTCTCTACGGAAACACAGAGAATAGAGATATGTATCAATATAGATCGAAATCTCCTAAAGTATCTATGCCTCTCTACGCCATTAAGGTCGATTCTGAGAATGAATTTATTTCGCGATTTTTTAATGCACTCATCGTCATTTTTACAGGTTTTTATGCAAACATCAATTTGCTTCAATTCCCTGTATCAAAAGTTTGCAAGTGCCCCATTGTTAACATAACAAAAACCTTGCAAGAGCTGCATTCCATTTATTGTAACTTTTGCACGAAAATATCACAAGAATAGAGCAAAGATGGTTAATTCTACCACTGTGTTTTCTTTCCTTGTAATTTTCACTTGATTTTACATGGGTCCATCAGATTTTTTCGAGTCCAGCTTTTGTTTTTTTGTTTTTGGTATTGTTTGTTTATTTTTTCCGAGCTTGTTTTCTATACTGAGCGACGAGTAAGGTAAAAAAAAACTCGCAAAGCATTTTATTATGTTTTATTTAGTTTCTCGCGGACCGTGAACGCGATGAAAAGAGCACATAGCGTTCCTCGCTAATGTCCACCATTACCGCGCGGTTAATTCACGAAACCTCATCGCTAGCTCTACCCTCAGCCCCTTTTTCACCCCCTCTCGCTCGCCTGTGAATTTTCCACGCTTATTTCCCTCCATTTTTAAGACGACAAAGTATACTCGGACGATGTTATACGAATTTTCATCGCAACCCGCGCTCAGACAGTGCGATCGTATCAAAACTTTGTACGTTAAAACATAAAAAAAGCAGGGGAGAAAAGAGAGAAATGCAATTGCGTTATTTAAACCAAGAGTTTATCTTGAGCGCACATCACCATAAAAAAATATTCTTTCTTATCCGCATTCGGAACTGCGCTTTTTATTTCCAGCCACTTATTTCTGTTGGTACCTCATATTTTCTAAGTGTGTTTCCACGAATTTACTTTCGAACTTCGGGGTTTATCTTTTAGCTGGATTATGACATGGGTGGATAGAGGAATTTTTCTTTCTCTCTCTTCGGCTGTTTGGACACATGCGTTAGAAAAGGATACTATGTCTATATGAGGGATAGGCTGTGGACCTATATGGACCATTTTTACCATGGTGATAACGCGCACTACCATCGTTCATTTAAAAAAAAAAAAAAAAAAAAAAATCAATTTCAAAACTAACCCAAAACACTCAAAAGTGGTCAACTTGCTCACAGTGGCCACCAAAGAGTAAACAAGAGTCGCAATGGTATTGAGAGACAGCGTGGTCAATGCTCATAAGAATCGGCTTCTGACTGGCTGGAAATTGAGAGAAATCGAGGGTCCAAAGTATATTTTCGGCCTTATGGATATTAACACAGGGTTTTCGTTCCGGTACGTTTATCTCGAAAACCTGTGCAAAATTGTCTCTAAAAAATTAATACGAGTCGATTCAACAGAATTTTCCGAAAAAATTGAAAATTTTCTGAACAAATTGATTGGTCACAGAGGTACCAGTATATTGCAAATTCGAGAAGACTGTCTCAGTTGAAAAGTACACATAATAGTGAGTTACTCAAACATACGCCAAGCATATAAACACACTATTGCATGCGTACTTTTCAACAGAGACAGTCTTTCCGAATTTGCAATAAAGTGGCACTTATGCGACCTATCAATTTGTTGAGAAAATTCTGCTAAATCAACTCGTATTAATTTTTTAGAGGTAATTTTGCTCAGGTTTCAAGATAAACGTCCCGAAACGAAAACCCCGTGTTAATATCCATAAGGCCTAAAACAGTTTGGCACTACGATTACAGCCAATCAGAGGCCAGCCCGCTTTTCCGATCTCTTATCTGCGGTTGACCACGCAGGCCTTCCATTCAATTGCGACTCTTGTTTACTCTTTTGGTAGCCACCTTCAGTACACCCATACCTTAGAACACTTCATATGCGATAGAATACAGTCCGAGACAAATCATTGCTTAGAGCATTCTTGAGATAAATAGGTGGAAGACATAGTACCGCATGAAAATGTGCATTTGAAACGTCTTTCGCGCAAGATTTTCGAAGGAATGTTTTGAAATTCGAACTATAGGGTTTCCGGTTGGTACTTACTACTTATGAACTTATCGCGAGAATCCTTTGAGTTGGGAGGATGAGTAGAGAGGAGAAGGGAGAAGAGGGAAGTTGCTCTGCAGTAAAAAAAAAAAAAAAAAAAATCCAAATCTGCTTGCTTCGTAAGAGAGCTTGACTGCATATAAATTGAATGGAAATTTTTGAAGCAATCCTTTAAAAACCTTTTCCAAGCTTTAAAACCTTTCAGGCAAAGCAGGGGAAGAAAGCATTTGGAATGAATCCACGATGTGATGATTTAAAAGCGCGGAGTGAAACATATTGAATCAGTGATAAATTTTAAAGAGCAAGCGAATAAGAGAAACGGAAGCTACCGGTGACATGACGTCGCCAAACCGGGCATGTTTTCATACTTATCTATTGTCATTGATCCATCTGCGCTAGAACTCTATGTTGTAATGGAGCTCATACAAGGTTTTCATATGCGTAAATGGAAATTTATAACGTTGAATCAAATTTTACCAAAAAAATAAAATAAAAACAAAAAAACAAAAAAAAAGATACCTAAAAACACAAACGAACTAAAAACAAAACAAACAAAAAACAATACAAAACAGCGACGATTTATTTAATTGAAAAATCCTAAAAAACACTCTTCACAAAACTGACCTAGCTCAGAGTTTAATGGGGCAGTTGCGACGGTCTGAAATTTTGGGGTTTTTATATAGAAAACTATATATATAGTACTTGATGAGCTGACAACAATAAAGCCTTTGGTTTTTTCTTACGTGTCCCGATTTTGGAGATACACACGTGTAAAGTAGTGAAGAATCGTGTGCGCAGTGACGTAATTCCCATTTAAAACAATGTATTTTGGGCCAAAATCTCATCTCCGGAACAATGGGACTTAATATTAGAAACCAAAGGCAACTTTGTTCTCAGCTCATCGAGTACTTTCATTTTCTTTATAAAAAACACAACATTTCAGACCCTTGCAACTGCCCCATTGCACCTCCCGCGCACAGTGTAGCAAATGACCAATCTAGCTGTGCAAAAGTCGAGAAATCGAAGTCAAGCATTCCATCTGACAACGCTGTTTATAGGTACATAGATGTTTGCTGACATGATATACATCGGTGTTTTATCAAAAATTCCGATGTTGATCGGTGAAATGATCGGGAACCCGACGAGTAAACAAATACTCGTCAAATGACCTGTGAAAAAACCGAGATTTTCAAACTTTGAAAGACCATATCTTTTCATTATCCGCCGTTATCCGCGCTGAAATTTATGCCAAAATGTTCAGAAAACTATGTAGATTCCGAATTGTTTTGGTTTTTTTGCGACCGTCTGCGACCGCGAAAGATATTTGCGTTTTAAGTCGCCCCCCTCCGCTGTAGCGCACGCTGCACGAGGCGAGCGACTGTCACTGAATTTCTCATCACACTACTTCTGCCACGTGCTTCCATTCATTTTAACAAACTGATTGACCAAATTTATCTCATTACTGATTTGAATTCTTACTGTGGCGCAACTGGCTAGAAGTTATCGTTGCAATATTGCAACCCAGGTTCAAATCTCGGCAGCAATTTTTTTTTTTTTTTTTTTTTTTTTTTCTTTTCCACCAGCAAACTCATCACCAGGAAGATCTTTGCAATGAAAGCACTTAAAGATGTCACAAAAGATTTTGGAGGTTTTGGATTTTGGATATGGTATATTCATTAGTCTAGATCAGTACCGAAGCGTGTCATTTGGCAACTTCGCAATCTGTCTCTTTAAACTTTTGAAAAAGGTCGCATTCCAGGGCGTTAGCCGCGCACATTTCTGTTCAAAAACTATTCGATCTTTTTCACATGTTTTAATGAGCAAACTGCAACGATGCCATATCGCACTCTTCGCCTTTGTATTTATTTGCCCATTCTCTTCCTGGAAAAATACATGGTTGCGCCTTTGCAATTTGCAGTGTTTCATAATGAGAAATCAGTATTCAAAGATGTATAGAATTATCGATTTGAAAATTTATTTTGATGATGATGATAATGATGACGAAGGTGAAGATGAAGATGAAGAAGAAGAAGAAGATTATGAAGAAACTGAAGATTAAGAAGACTGAAGATTTTTACTGCTTTTCATAATTCATTGTTAGGGGTGGGTGGAAAATGTGGAGGGGATACTTGGGGGAAGATAGAAAAGGCTGAAGCTGTAATATGTATTCAGAATAAATTTTCCTGCATTCTCATAACATTTTTTGCTTGTTTTTTGTTGATTTTTTTTTTTTTGGCGGGGGGGGGGTTCCCCATCACCTTCGCCCTTTAGGTTATGGTGATATTCCATGAATAAACTCATGAATACAGAATACAATATTAATTGACCCATTATAAGTCCGATAACCATGAGAAGAATTATGTTGAAAAATCTTTCAGAGTGGGTTAAAAATCACACTTAATAATAAATCGATTTCAGCTCATTAAAACTGAAATTATGAACTTTAAACCCCAACCCAAGTACTTTTCTTGCTCGGAAGGCCTTTGTGTACTGTTTTGTGGCCCACTCAGACAAAAATTCACTCCTCACTGTGAATACAGCGAACGCCAAGACTTTTGCACAGCTAGATCGGTCATTTGCTACACTGTGCCACATAAGTAATAAGCACGCACTTTGTCCGCTTAACATACCCCCAAAAAAATAGGGAACATAACCTCCAAGTTTTGTTTCTTCAACATTTTCTGTGTAAACCTCCCAGACCTTTCATTTCCGGTAAATCATTGCTCAGAAACTGCTGAAAGTTCTAGAATTTTGCACGTACCTTTGGACCACCTGGTTTCTCCATTCCCGTAAAAGCCTTTTCCAAAAAATAAATTTTGAAAATTCAAATTTCTTTGAAGCTATTTTTAACCTTATTGCCTCATTTTGAATCCTTTTTTTTTAGCCTCATTGGACATTAGATACCCTCATTTTCTGAAAAGCTTCCTTTAGAATTAAGTCTCGAAAGATCTGTGAATGCTTTTCGGCAAGACTCGGACGTCGGATTTTAAAAATATTTTTAAAATGCTTCTTTCATAACAATAAGAGATAAGGGTTCAAAAAAGGAGGGTGGGCTTGAAAAATCATCCCACCCTCGATTTTTACAGGTTGAGGGCGAAAAAGGTAGGCAACTACGTTGATTAGAAACATTATTATTTTTCTTTCAAAACTATTTTTGAAACATTTGAATGCTCTTGAAAATAAATGTTGCCGAAAAAATAATGTCAAAATATTTCCGGCAGATTTAATTTTTTTTCTTTTTTTCTTTTAACAAATAAAACCTTTTTTGTAAATATTTTAAAAATGCTCCCGAAACCTTTTCTAAACATTATCCAAGTCTTAACTTTCTTCTAAAAAAAAGTCATCTAGAATATTTTAAACATTTTCCTTTAAAAACTTATATCGGATATTTTTTTAGCAAGATTTTGGCAAGATTACACATATTTCTATACTTTTGTCCAAATTTTGTGTGGGCAGTGGCATGGCGTCGCGTGCGATCTGGCAGCGCTGCGTTTTGTCCACTTAAACCCTTGCAAAGTATTGATTCGAGAGAGTGTACTGTGCACCTCCTGGTTCTACCTTTTTCATGCATTTAACCCTTTAAAGACCAGGTTAGTTCCCATGGACGTCACTTTTCCGTCAGTGTAGGGAAGGTAGTTAACTGTTCGTACTTGGGGGAGTTGGAATTGCATACACGACGGATTGAAGGCGCCAGACGAAATCTCATCTTTTATACTACATCGAGAATCGTGTTCATTCGGAATCCTGATACTGGAATAATGTGAAATAGACCAAAGGAGAAAACCGAGTATATTCGGGCTTGGTCCATAAGGGGTTAAATGGACAAAATGCAGCATTGCCAGATTGCACGTTACGCCACTATATCTGAGTACGGGCCGCCCATGAGTATAATAGGGTCAAAAGTAACTATACCACCACGGTCGGATAAACCTCGAAGGCGAAGAAGTGGAAGGAGGGTAGAAAGTTGGGTCGTTGGACGTCTGTCCATTCTATAGTAGCCCCAGTAGTTTAATAAGACAATTTTGTCACCATTATGGCCTAACCAACGCCTTCCCGGTATCCACCATTAATCGAGAGTATACATATAGTCGAGCTATATAGGAGGCGATGTTCGATGCCGCTGCCTTGTGGTAATAATTGAGTAAAATGGAGTTATATGGAGAGAATTCCGAGAAGTGAAGAGCGAGTCTCCCAAGGGTAGTCATTATGCGCCCCAACTAAGTGGCTGATACTTTAGACGCCTCTTGCCTTCGATGAAGCTCAATGGAAACTAGATTTTCTCGCTTTGCGCTCATATTTTCTGCAAAACACGCTTAGGAACTGTGTTGCCAAATTTGGCGGGGAAATCCGAAAATTTTACATTAATGTAAATTGAAACATCGGGGCTCTTGCAAACTTGTGCTATGTGAGCGAATGAAATAGTCCAATCTGATATAAAGACCAATGGAAATCACGAAAATTACACTAAGAAAGTCTAAAATTCAGTAATAAGTTCATACGTAACTGCTATAACGGCAAGATCGCAATGGTGGTCTAACGCAGTTATCTTGGGAGATTCTATCTATTATGTCCCTTTCTCTCTACCAAAACACAGAGATAATTATGTCTCAATTTAGATAGGAATCTCCCATGATACCTGCGTCTTTCCGCCATCAAGTCCGATTCTGAGTGTGAATTTTGTGACTTTTTAGTGTACTCATCGTCATTTTTACAGAATCAACTCCTCAATTCCCTATGTAGCCAAAGTTTGCAAGAGCCCCATATTGCAAGTTAAATGGCCAAAATCACAGTACACGTAAATAATTATTAAAATGGGAACTAAAATAATGGACGAGTAATGTGACCTCGTGTCCACGAAAAGGGACCTTATCTTCCAAAAACCAAAATTGAGTTATTGGTATCTCTGCATGAAGGAGGTCATGTCGAACATTTTGAGAGCAAAAACGTTTAGAAATTTTGTCATGAAATATATAAACTTCCCGCCTTAAAATTATGTTTGGAAGATAAGGTCCCTTTTTTATGATTCTGATATCGTCTTACAACAGTGCCACTTCACGCCTAAAACTCTCTCTTGAGACCACTAGAGGGCGTTTGCCGTCCAAAAAAAAAAAAAAAAAAAAAAAAAAAAAAAAAATCGTCACTTTTCGACCACTTTCGCTAAAAATCACTCTCCTGTAAAAATCGCCCCGGAATATAATATAAGATCCGTTTTTCTGTACAGACACGGTCACATAAATATAACGAAATAGTGATATTTGCTTTTAAGTGTAAGTGAGTGTGTGTGAGTGAAGGGAGGGGGTGACTGAATTCTGTGAAGTGATAAGCTTTTGAGGTATGATATTTGGTATGAATCAAGTGGTATTGTTACGTTCCTTTGTATCACTGTCACTCATCGATGAAAAACAAAACGATTTAAATGACAGTCTCTCCTTTGAATTAATTTAGGGAGGAGACGATTTAAAAGCAGGATGAGGATGAGGAATAATGTTTTTGCTTCGGATTTTATATAAATAAACCAACAAACGAACTGTTGAGTGTTGAACACCGAGCCGCTTCTTTTGATGAAGAAGAGGTGAGTGAGACGATTCCAGAGGAGGGGGCAAAAGAGGGTAAGGGGAGGGCGAGAGGGGGTCATGGCGCGTTTCATCACTTGCGGACACGTGATGTTATTAATAAGGGGCCAAAGGAGAGGGGACTTGAATCAAGAGAAGGCCCCCTTAGGGCCGTCGCACCTCCGCGGATTTCTTGTAAAGTCCGGGACATAGATATTTGGACAGGATTTTTAGACGGTTTTAGCAACGAGCTATACATTTATCTAGGGTGGCAGTATAATGAGTAACTTGCATAACCGCAACATGGAGGATTTTTAGGTTAGGTTTACTGTGGATTCACTCCGATTTTTACGACTTAACGACATAGTGTGTCCGGCTGTTATAAATAAAACCAGGTTTTCTCATCATAAGATACCTCTTTTTCATCTGGCGGGATTATCCATGTAATTTGATCCGCTAATTTCAAATTTGGCTTCAAAACTCATACTTTTTCCAGAATTTCGAATTTTTTGCTAAGAAGACGTAATCTCGAATTTACCTAAAATCTAGGCCAATTTAATGAAAACTGATAGCATTTTTGAAATCGACGTCTCAAAATACGAATGATAGCGTTAATGAAATGAAATTGTAGGCGTAGAATTATTCTAAAACACTAAAAATTAGTCAAATTAACACTGTGATGGATGGTGAATGTCGCGGACGCGTATTATATGTCCTTTTTGATGCTTACTTATTCACTCCCATGTATTTCAATGCAGGCACGGCAAATAGTGGAACGAATCATGTTCCAGCCAGTCTCTGTTCGTTGCATCAAAATATATGGGAAAAGTCAAAGTGGAAAAGTTAGCGATTTTATTTTGGCGGACGGCTCCAAAAAACAGCAGTGAAGCGGGTTTCATACTTACTCCAGCTCACCATGGTAAATGCAGCGCTGACTTTTTCACGATGCATAGCAATTATCTCACTTAAAACGAGCCATATCGAAAGAAATGCTTACGATCAAATATCTTCTTACGAGTTTTTTAGGTGATGTCTCATTCGATTATGGTAATTATTTTTCAAATTTTCAAGCCATAACAAATTTGTACAGTGAAGGGTACAAGATTGCCTGAAAAGTATAGTCAGACCTCATTTCTGAATTTCTCGGGGTCATTACTGGTTTTTACAGGTAACAGTCCCTCGGAATATCAATTATCATGACATTTGGTTCATAATTAATTATTGTGGTCGCTATTCCAAAAAAAAAACAATGGATTTTTTAAAACTTTGGGGGGGGGGGGGGGGGTAGCTGTAGCTGTGGCTCAAAAAGGGGGCATTTTCGGACTTGTGTTAATATGAAAAAAAAAAAAAGATATGTTGACCTCAAAAATATGAGGTAGAAGTGCCTGGAGTTCAGTTACACCCTGTATATCGATGAAGTAAAACAGTCTATCGAGACTCTTAATTCTAAGTACAAAGGTCAACTCTACAGCTCGTTTCAGAAGTGTAGGCGCACCTAGACCATAATCTTTGGCAATTTTTCAATTTTCATTTCTTCAAAACTAAACAAAACTTGTCTTCGACTTTGAACTTCTAATTCTAAAGTGCTCCTTAATGAAAAGCCAACTATACGCTCAAATGGAGCTCAGACATCTGAGTCTCATACTGAAATGATGTTATGCATTGAATTATTAGTGATACTAGGTAATACGTTTTATTTCATGTTGACTTCCGGAAACGAAAGACGAAAAACACTCAAATTCATTTTCATTTTGAAACAAGATAAATAATGTTGAAAAATTCCAAAGATTATCGGTCTGGGAGCACATACACTTTTGAAACCACCTCTACTGTGCGTCGATGGTGAGTGAGAGTGTGTGAGTGCACAGAGCTGAGCACACAAGTGAGAAGCGACACGCAGGCTAGATCGGTCGTCGCTCGTCAATGTCGTTGGTTCGCCGGAAATCCGAAATGAGGCTACCCGCAGTGCCGCAGAGTGAGCCCAGGATTGAGCCCGGTGGTGATGGTGGTGAGCAAGGGCGGGCGTATAAGAGGAAGCAACAGTTAAAGTCGCCTTAATGTTTGACACATGTTCGATAAAGAAATCATAATGTTCCACCGTTTACGCCTTACACCACGCCACGCCGCGCCGTCTGTACGATTATGTTTATACAAACACACACTCTCCTAATTTATTCTGTGCCCACTCTTAATTTTTTATTTTTCATTTTTTATAAACACTTTTTTTTTTTTACATTCATTCCTTTCTCATTCCCCATTTTTTTGCGCTTAATATTTTGCACACTCGGATGATGTAAAATTGCGAGGTACTTCCTCCACTGTTGATTTCTTTTTAGAGCATGAGTGTCCAGGGGCGTCGAGAGGATTTTGGGGGCCCGGGGCAAACTGTGCATTTGGGGCCCTATTTTTTGTATCATCCCCCCTGGTGGGTCTGGGGACACCCCCCCCCCACCGGTTAAGGGGGGTCCGGGGGTCCTCCCCCGGAAAATTTTTAAAATCAAGCTTCTAATTGACGCAATTTTAAGCTATCTCCTACTGAAAAATTTCAAATAATCACAGCAATAGAATGTTTGATTTTTACATTTTATTTTGCCACATGATGTGACTGACTTGAAGATTTTCGACACAGAAAATTCTTCGTTTCTACTTTGATTTCTAAAAATAATAATAATAAAAAAAAAAAAACATTCATTCTTCAACTTTTCATTTCTCAGCCTTCCTTGGCTAAACACATTTTCACAAGTGTTGGCAGAGACATCGAGAAGGTTCTGGAGGTTTTGCTAAGAACCAGTGGCGCGCCGAGAAATTTGCCTTGGGGGGGGGGGGGGGTTTGGTACGACTCAAACTCCGGGGGGTCTGGGGGGTATGGAATACTCCTCAGGACAATCGGGGGGGTTCGGGGGCGCTCCCCCGGAGAAAAATTTCAATTTTCCTTACCTTCAAATTGAATTTTATGGTACACTCATGTACAGCTATAGTAAAATTGAAACGCTGAAATATATTTTCGATTTTTCTGCATGAAATCTTTGCTCTTGACTCTTAATAGGAGGGAGAAGAGTCAAGTGGAATGTGGTTGGAGGAGCCATATGGAATATTCTCACCAAGGGGTTCACCGAGAGGGGGGGTCCGGGGGCCCTCCCCCGGATTTTTTTTTTTATTTTCCTGACCTTCAGATTGAATTATATGGTACTTTCATTACAGTAAAATTGAAATTTTCAAATATATTTTCGATTTTGCCTGCATGAAATCGTTGCTCTTGACTCATGGTAATTATAGGGAGATGAGTCAAAAGGAATGTGGATGAAGAAGCCATGGAATATTCACCGAGGGGATTCACCGAGGGGTTAGATCGAACTTTAACATTTTTGTTTTTAAGGTAAATTCAAGTAGGCTGGGGGCCCCCAATTTATTCGGCTCGCCACAGGCCGTGAAATTACGTAGTCTCTTCCTTTTCGACCCCACTTTCAAGCATCATGTCATCAGTCACTACTTCTTCCCTCTCTGCTTTTTCCCTTTTCTTTACTCTTCATATTCCCCCTCTTCGCTTTTTTCCCTGTTTTCCTTTTCTCTTTTTCTCTTTTTATCTTTCTTTCTTTTTTTCCTTTTCCTTTTCCTTTCCTTTCCTTTTTTTTCTTTTTTTTCTTTTTTTCTCTTTTTTTCTCTCTTTTTTTTCTCTTTTTTTTTCTTTCTTCTCATGATTTGGGGGCCCCCTGAGAGCGGGGGCCCGGGGCATTTTGTCCCATCAGCCCCCCCCTCTCGACGCCCCTGTGAGTGTCATGCTCTATTGAAATCGTTTCTACAAGGTCAATAATGCTTTTCTTATAGGAACGGCATGGTTCGGGGGTCCGCTCGGGGGATCGCTTGGTTTCAGTATCGAGAACGGGTCCTCGAGGACCGATTGACCCATGTGATTCCGCCAATCCGGTGTCCTCCCAATTTGTCGCTTTTTCTTTGTGGCGGGAGTTTTTGGCCAAGATTGAGGTTAAGCATTTTTGGGAATGTAATTACGTTACTAATTTGGATCAGACTTCAACGAAATTTTCTGTATGAGATATTGGGGTTTTATATCAGAGGATTGTGTCCATGTTTCGTGTATTCTGCGATTTAAAATGCATTTAGATGATTTCAAATTTCCAATCCTGTTATTGTTGATGTTTCGGTCCGCTAAAAGAGTTCGTTTGGGGAACGCGATCGGCGTTGCGTTTTAAGGTGAATCCTCAGCGACCTTTATAGTAAGATTCTCATCCGCTAGATAACGCCACTGTTCCGCGGTCCAGAAACCATGCTTTTTCCGCCTTTAATCGTTAATTGCGAGAGCTAGAGTTAACTTTTCGAAAATGTAAGAACGTTGCGTTCTAGATCAAATCCTAAGGAAAATTTTAAGACCATTCCGAGCCATGGACGAAGATATAACTAAGGACTGCCGACTTCCTATCTCCGCCCGTGTTAAAACCTGTTAGCGGGTTTTCGAGCGCGACCGCAGCGCTTCAAGCAGCAGTAAGGGTCAACTAAAAGCGAACCGCTGCAGCGGTGGCCGCTCCGGCTCCCTTTCTCCCATGCCTTCCCGCAAATGTATACCGTGTAGGTAATTTGAATCACGATTGAACGAAGGGAACAAATGATCAGCGAATTAAAAGGAAGCAAAATCCGCTAAAAAGCAAACGTCTGGAGTATTTCTTGAAAGATTCCTGAATTGTCGAAAATGATTAATCAAGGACTGAAATACTATACATCACAGTTAACCTCAAAACGGAATCAAACAAGAAAGAGTATATAGACATTTGTTTTATTAGTAGAGATCAAGCGACTATTTTAATTTGCTGATGATTTCTATTACCTTGTCCAAAGTTGATTCTGAATTTCCCTTGCTTTCGATCTTCCATTGAGATACTGAGTTATCTGATCCTCTTGGGTCGCCGACAACAGTTGACAGCCATGCCATAACAGACCAACTCCAACAACGGTTTTAGCAGTAGCACAGCATGTGAGCATGGACACATCGCCAGGATCGCTCACTTGAAAGAGTAGTTCAGCTGACCGCTGCTTGGAGCGCTGGGGTCGAGAGCAAAACAGGACTAACAACAGTCGGCAGTCCTTAGTTATATCTTCGTCCATGGTTTTGCGACGACCTCCCGTCCCCTTTGCCCTCCCCACGAACTACTGCACCTACGCCTACAACAGTTGCTTGCCGCGTTGTGCAGATTGCATGAATGATGTGTGTCCATCTACTTCATCCCAATTTCACAGCCATCACGGATGCCACGCCCGCCACGGGTCTTCTACCTGGTTTTATGCGACATCGGTCATCGTGGCCCAGTGTTACATGGTAATCAGCGGCGGATTCGGGAAAGGCACGCCCCCCCCCCCCCAACTCACGGTAGCCTTTGCCTTTTTTCAACAGAAAAAATCCCATAAATTCCTCCCTGCAAATTTGAAAATTCATAGGCGTGAAGCCCCCCCCCCCCCCCTAAAAGAATTTTCTGGATCCGCCATTGGTAGTAATTTTTGCGGCACACTACGCCGGATTCCCGTGCAAATTCCTACACTTACCTTTCTCCCTTATCTGTCAATGGGCGCTCCCCGAGGGGCGGCGCGGCGTCCCCCCCTAATTCAGAAAAATCAAAACTTTACAATAAAAAAGAATCGGAACATTCGAAGATCAAATAATAACGAAAGGAGTAAGAGTTAACAAACTTTATTCTTAGTTTACTTTACAATTTTAATTAGGGGCGTAATTTAGGGGGGGGGGCAGGGCGGGAAATAGCCCCCCCCTAAGCAGTGGTGCCCAACCACCCCTTGCCACTATACAGCTCGCCCCCCAGTTTCAGGATTCCTCTCCCCCCCAGATCTAGACCTCCCCCTGATTTTTACCCCACCCCCTCCTGATTCAGACGACATCATACTTCCCACCCGTCATCTCCCTCGCCGAAAGAAGTTTTAAAATCTACTAGTATGAACGTGTCTACATTGGCAACTACCGTTGGCAACGAGAATTTTGCGAACTTCCTTGAAAATTCAGAATCCTCTGGTCGATAATTACATGATTAGAGAATGTATAGGCAAGAGTTTTGGTTTTGTTAATTTAAATAGGTTAACTCTTAGAATTCATCAGGACAATGAAAATAAAGAAGGAATAGTTGTACTTAGCTTTTTACTATTTCTATCATCTGATGCTGTCACTTTATTCATAATATCAAACACGTCAAAAATAGAATTACTTTTGATACAACTACATGCTACAATCACTTACAATTTCTACCATTTGGAAGGATAATTGATTTATTTTCTATTTTGGGCGGAAGTGGGGGGGGGGGGGGTTCTCTAGACTTGCCCGTCTCTAGGTGGTGTCCCCTAGACCTTCCATTGACATTCAAAAAGTTGCCCTCCGGGCAATTGTTTTGCGGGTGCCCATGTCTTTGTCCATGGTCTCTGAACCAGAAATTGAACGTTCTTCCGGTCTGTGGTTGCCTTCTTTTCTCATAAGTTTAGACACGGCCACCCTGTAAACCCCACAACAAGTTAAAAGTCCGCAATCCGCACCCTCGACCCGCAGCCACTATCAAAAGTAAATTGCCGGTTGACTTGCAGGTACTCTCCTCCTCCTCCCCCAACTTAGATTAGACACAAATATAAATTAAAAAAAAAAAAAAAAAAAAAAAAAAAAAAAAGTGAAAAATAGAATGTATGCCCCAGCAAAGGGCCCCCTCCACAGTTTTTCAAGAGAGGGAGCGACCCCCTTGCCAGCGTAACTCCGAAAAAATAATTCCAACTGGGGTCCAAGTAACTCAAGTAAGGTCTCAAAATGAAATCAGATGGATCCAAAATTTTAACGGCGAGTACCGGTAAGCTTACTCTTTTGATCGGTTCAAACCGAATTGCGATACATCGATTTACTCTCGAGATATCGATTTTTCAAAGGCGCGCGGTATAGGGTCAGAAATCTAAGATTCTCTAAAATCCGTGAATTTCGACTCTCATGGACCTAGCATGCGCCGTGAGAAGTCATATGTGAGTTTTTTGAGTTCACATGAAGTTCATTAAGGGCCCTGACAAATGTCGGACCGATAAAGTCTATATCGGGGGGGGGGGGGCGTGGCCCCAACTCCAGCGTAAGTCTCACGTACAATGTCTAACTGCGGCCGCGGGAGGTCCCATAAGATCCGTTTAAAAACTTGGATGGATCTGAATTTTTTTCAAGAATTATCTAAAAGCTGAAACTACCGCCCAATCCAAACCGCAGTGCGCAATCCATCGATTCGTTCTCGAGATATCGATTTTTCAAAGGCGCGCGGTCTTGTCAGATCGACCTTAGAGGGGCGCTGGAGGCTGGAAAAAGGCGAATTTCGTCTCTCACGAACCAGTCGTGTGCCGTAGTATATCGGTTCCGCTTTTTTTCGGGTCCCAATGATGTCCCGAGAGGGCCCAATGCAGTTTCGAGCCATCATCTTAGGGGGGGAACTACTCCCCGTTTCAGCGTAACTCTGACAAGAAATGTCTAACTGCGGCCGCGAGAGGTCCTGTAAGGTCATTAAATAAACTCGGATGGATCTGAAATTTTCGAGGTTGTCAGTCACAAGCAAGCGCTTTCGACCGGTGCAAACCGAATTGCAATACATCGATTCACTATCGAGATATCGATTTTTCAAAGGCGCACGGTCTTGTCAGATCGAACATTGAAATAAGCTGTGGATACTCTGTATCCGCGAATTTCGTCTATCATGGACCGTTTAAGCTCCCTTAAAAATCGAATGAGCTTTTTTCAAGTTCATATTACGTTCCTTAAGGGCCTTGATGAGTGTCGGATGACATTTGATCAATATTAACATTCATTTTTTAATCTGAGACAAAAAGAGCTGAAACCATAAAGACGAAGAATTTCCATCGTGATGACTTTGGTTCAAGCGAGGAAAATTCTATAGAAGTCCCAAATAACTAGACTAGACTTTCCGGCTTGCTAGGATTGGTATTAAGAATTTCCTTCCTGATGACTTTGGTTCAGGCGAGAGAAATCTAAAAAAGTCCCAAATAACTAAACTAGACTTTACGGCTTGCTAGGATTGGTATTGCGTCATCCGATTTTAAAGGAACTATCACTATCGAAATCGATTTTCAAAACCACAGTATTCACCTCGCCTCGTGAACAACTGTTTCAACACGCTATAAGTAAATTTTCATTCCCACTTTGACCTATCAAGTTATTTTTACAGCGATCACTGTTATACAAACACAAATGCAGCGTTGCGATTGACTTTGTCGCAGTTTTGTACTATCAATATGGAACTCCACACTTACAATGATTTACGGCCGACACTCATGCTCTCTTTGCTAACACTGTTCCAGTGTTGCAAGTTCCAACTTGTTTTTTTTTCTCATCCTTGCAATTTTTACCAGCAGGTTGATTCCAGTGGCGTAGCGTGCAATTTGGCAACTTTGAAATGTGTCCATTTAAACCGATGTAAAAGGTCGAATGCGAAGGTGTTCACCGATAACCCGGTAAAACGATCTTTTACGTGGGTTTAAATGGACAAGCTGCAACGTTGCCGCGAATAGCACGCTACGCCACTGTTTGATTCCGCTCTTTTTGATGACGAGACGAGATTGAGGGGCAGTTACTCAGTGAGTGGTCCACAATTTTGAATGGCCGCTTTATGTCCAAAGATATACTAGCCTTTCACTAATTAGGAACCTTTGTTCCTAATTAGGAACAAATACTTTAAAAGTGTATTTAAAAATTTAGGAACAGAAACATGCACGTTAAGTCGTATCTGCAACAATTACTTTACAGCCTCTCCTCAATGAAAAAGAACTAAACAAAAAAAATTCACTATTTTTCCCTATTCTAGTACCCCATAATACACTGAATAAAATATTTGGTTGAAAAAAAAAGAGCAAAAATCGTGCAGTGAAGGGTAAGGTACATATTCCATAGAAATGAGAAACTATAGTGTGGAAGTAGTATTGCAACTACGCTTTTCCCTATCGAAAATTTAATTAAAACCTAAATATCTCGAAAGTCTAGGTTGTGTTTATGCTTCTCTATACGTTAGCCGGGTCAACATCGAACAGACAACTTAGTAGAAGGTTGCCATAATAGATTTCAAAAGATCGTAGTTACCTGCACATCATGCCAATCTTTGGAAATGTTTGGCTGCTGTTAACCCATAATATCCTGGCGTTACCTACCGCATATGATAACGGTTGAGGGTAGTTTTCATTTTTGGGGGTATTTAAATTATAGATTGACAATCAGATATCATTTGGCATTAGCCTTCCCTGGTAAAAATGACAACTATAACGACCAGTCAGTGGCGTAGCGTGCAATTTTGGAATTTTGCAACGTTGTATTGTGTCCATTTAAATCCATGTAAAAAGTCGAATGCGAAGGTGTTCGCCGAACACCCAATAGTTAGATCTTTCTCATGGGTTTAAATGGACAGGCCGCAGTGTCGCAAAATTGCACGCTACGCCATCACTCATAACGACTAAATGCAACAGAACTTGTGGTGAAATATGTTATAACCTCTGTTGGTACATTTTACCAACATCGCGGGCCGGTCCTTGAAATTCCCGACTTGCGGGTAGACTGGATAGGAAATGGATTCCGGTGATTGGTGCTGGAGACGAGTCACGTGGTTTCCAAGTCTAATAAAAATATAGAATTTATCTAATTGGTTATCAGATGCTCAAGACTGCCTGATAATCACTGAGATAAATTCCGTATTTTCGTTATACATGGCAACCACGTGACTCGTCTCCACCATTCATGCACCGGTTTCCATTCTTATCCAGTCTACCCAAAAGTCGGGAATTTCAAGGATCGGCGCGCTCTGGTAAAATTTATCAAACTTTCTGGCAGACGCCAAGATCAGCTTTGCGTTTGGTGAATTCAGCCAGTTGTTTCTCTTTTTTTCTGTGAAGGATACCTTTGAACTGTCATAAAACAGCAGCACCGGGGAACATCGGCGCAGCCAGCAATTTGGCAACTGTGGATTCTTCCCAATGAATTGAATGATTGAGAAACAGCCGATTAGAAATTGGACCATGGCCCCCTCAAGAATCGATTGTTTCTCGTACATTCAAATGGGAAGAAAGAATCCACAGATGCAAAATTGCTGGCTCCGCCTATGCTGGGGAAAGAATTTATCATATTTTTATCGAGAGAGAGAGAGAGAGAGAGAGAGAGAGAGAGAGAGAGAGAAAAAAGAGAGAGAGAGAGAGAGGGGAGAGAGAGAGAGGGAGGGGATAGATAGAAGAGAGAGAGAGAGAGGAGAGAGAGAGAGGGGAGAGAGAGAGAGGAGAGAGAGGGAGGGGGAGATAGATAAGAGAGAGAGAGAGAGAGGGGAGAGAGAGAGAGAAGGAGAGAGAGAGGGAGAGGGGAGAGGAGGAGAGAGTGAGAGAGTGAGGGAGAGGAGATAGATAGAGAGAGAGAAGAGGGAGAAGATAGAGAGAGAGAGAGGAGAGGGGGAGAGAGAGAGAAGAAAAAGGGAGGGAGGAGGGGAGAGAGGGGAAGGGGAGAGAGGAGGAGAGGGGGGGGAAGGGAAGAGGGAGAGAGAGGGAAGAGAGGAGGGAAGAGGAGGGAGGGGAAGGAGAGGAGAGAGAGAGAGAGAGAGAGAGAAAGGAAGGAGGATAGAGGGGTAGGGATCTGTTAGAAACTCCCCGAGAGACGGTGAGAGGGGAGAGGGGATCGAGAGTAGGATCCCTCAAAGTCGCTTTTATAACCCTTTTACAATCGCTAACACTTGTTTCTACGTTGGAAAGTGATTAAAATTGCAATTGACACCCTCTCCCCCTTCTCCACCCACTGAGGCCGGAGCCGCCGCTCCCTGCCTCTTAATTGACGCGACTTTGCACCCAAGCCCAGGCTCGGATAACTTTTCTGTTTCCGTTGTTAGCTTCATCCTCCGTGCCTCCCCCCCCCCCTTCATTCTGTGACCCCGCGTTTCTCATCGGCGTTGCCGAGCACTCAAGAAATTAGGAGTCTCGCGGAACTCATAATGAGGTTCTTGTAAACTTTTGTTGTAAGCAAATGAATAGCTAAATTTGAGGTATTAACCAGCGAAAATCAAGAAAATCACGTTAAGAAAATCTAAAATTCAGTACAGGGGCTCTGGCAAACTTTTGCTGTGAGCAAACGAATATTCCAATGAGATGTAGAGACCAGCGAAAGTCACGAAAATCACACTGAAAAAGTCTCAGTAATAAACTCAAATAAGCGCCATATAGCGGTAAGATCGTATAGGCGATTCAACGCAGGTATCATAAAGAGATTCCTGTCTATTATGTCACTTTCTCTACGGAAATACAGAGATAATAATTATATCTCAATTTAAGTATAGGAATCTTCCATGATACCTGCGTCTCTCCACCACTAACATAAGCCCGATTCTGAGGAGTAAATTTCTTGATTTTTGAGTGTACTCATCGTCATTTTTACTGGTTGCTATGCATAAGAATCAACTCTTCAATCCCCTATAGCAAAAGTTTGCATAAGATCCCCATTCAGTAATCAACTCGGAAAACAGCTGTAACGGGAAGATCGTAATGGAAGAGCTACGCAGGTATCATGCAGTGGCGGCTCGTGCAATCTGGCAACCGTGCACTTTTGCCATTTAAACGTATGCAAAAAGATCGATACTAGGTGAGGCGCTACGCCTCACCAAGTAATCGATTATTTTACACAGTTTTAAATGGAGGAAATCCATTGTTGCCACATTGCACGAGCCGCCGCTGGTATCATGAGAGATTCCTGTGTCTTTGTCACTTTCTCTACGATAACTCAGAGCTATATGTATCAAATTAGATAGGAATTGCCTATGATACCTATGTAACTCTGCCATTTAACAGCGCAGTTCTGAGATTGAATTTTGTGATTTGTTAGAGTACTCATCGTCATTTTTACAGGTCTTTATGCACGAATTAACTCTACAATCTCGTGTATATGAAAAGTTTGGATGAGCCCCATTAGGAGTTTCGGAAAGCTCATAATTTAATTGCAGATTTTGTCATATAAAATATATGTTAAAAACAGAGAGTCAAAAAGACAGATCTGCCGTTCCATATTTATTCAATGACATTTTTAAACGGGAATTTTGACAATTAAATCGATAACTTAATGCGACTTTCTTGTGATTTTGAATTCTGACGAAAATGCCTGGATATGCCCGGTTCCGCACGACTGAAATTGCCAAAACCAACAAGATATTATATATTAAAATATGCATTTAGAGGTTAGAATCACCCGAATTTTATTTTTTTTCTTGTTGTGGAATGGGCGTTGATTCCAAAGACTTCTAATACTATCAGGTCAGGTCAGGTCTAGATAGTATTAGAAGTCTTTGGGTAATTCGTGCAATTTTAACCTCCGAATAGATCTTTTGTTATGTAATATTTTGTTGATTTTGGCAGTTTTAGTCGTGGAATTAGGCACAAGCTAGGATTTTTAGAGAACGGAGAATCCATAATCGCAAAAAGGTCTCATCAATTACTTGGTTTAATAGCCAACATTTCCATTCAAAAATGAGCTTTTGGAAAAATTACATTCAATCAGAGGTTGTTTGGAACCAAGGTTATAGATTAAAGAGGTATGCTCATCTGACTTCGCGCCACGAATTCAGTAGCGCGCAGTTCAAAATGAAGATCCAAGATGGCCGACAAAAGCAGAAAACATTGTATACTCTTTCCAGAAAACGTATAGGGCTCTCTCTCCAGAAAAGCATAAAATAGCCCGATGTTTTCTGGAAAGAGTATTCAATGTTTTCTGCTTTTGTCGGCCATCTTGGATCTGGATTTTGAACTGCGCGCTACTGACTTCGTGGCGCGAAGTCAGATGAGCATACCTCTTTAATCTATAACCTTGGTTTGGAACAAGCAGAGGTCCTCGGACGCCGATCGATACGATATCACTTTACTAAAACAATATTTTATAATTAGGTACCGGTTTCAGGACTTTTCAGTGGCAAGTCGTCCAATAAATCCCCCCCTCCGAATCCTTCTTTACTGCATCTAAAAACAAATGTCTCCATCTCTGGAAGCAGACAAGACACGGATTGAAGTCTCTTTCAAAAGTAATTAGCAAAAGATGGGAAAACTATATAGAATACCGTTGACTTGTCACTAGTCAGCCACCCAGCGCGACAAATAGTGGTGGATGGATATCAGGAGGGTTACGAGGGTGGAATTAGAATAGATCCGCAAACGAAGAGAGGGGAGAGGTAGGAGTAGAGCGGGAGAAAGCGAGATAAAGTGAGTGTGTGGAGAGAGAGAGAGAGAGGGAGAGAGAGAGAGAGAGAGAGAGAGAAGAGAGGTGGAGAGGGTAGAGAGAGAGGGGGGGGAGAGGAGAGGGAGGGAGGGAGGGAGAGAGAGGGAGAGAGAGAGAGACAAACAGACAGAGAGAGAGAGAGAGACAAACAGACAGAGAGAGAGAGAGGAGAGAGAGAGAGAGAGAGAGAGAGAGAGAGAGAGAGAGAGAGAGAGAGAGAGAGAGAAAGAAAGAAAAAGAGAAAGAGAGAGAGAGAGAGAGAGAGAGAGAGAAGAGAGAGAGAGGAGAGAGAGAGAGAGAGAGAGAGAGAGAGAGAGAAGAGAGAGAGAGAAGAGAGAGAGAGAGAGAGAGAGAGAGGAGAGAGAGAGAGAGAGAGACAGAGAACAGAGACAAAGACAGAGACAGAGAGAGAGAGAGAGAGAGAGAGAGAGAGAGAGAGAGAGAGAGAGATAGAGAGAGAGGTAAGCTATAAAAGCGTGACGTCATTAATCGAGTAAAAATCAGTTTGCACGCTTCGAGCCCTGTTAACTCGACACGCTCGACTGATTTCGCGGGTTGCCTCACCAGCTCCCGACTCCCAGCGCAGAGCCGCTGAGCTTCTCCTCTGCTCTTGGCGTCATCTATATGGTAATTGTTTATAATCGGGAGTCACCCACTGCTTGGATATTTCCAAGCCCTCCCCCCCTATCCCTTCTCCACCACCCCTCGTGATCCCTTCTCACCCTGTGATCTCCTCAGTCCTCTCAGTATTCGCAGTCCTCACCCAGCCGAAAAATTACAATATGAATGCCGCAGCGTAGAGCATGAGCACCGGACAAAAGTTGCGTGAATTAGATATCCCAAACAGACTCACCCCCCTCCCTCCCTTTCTCCCTCCCTTCCCTCTCGCACTTGTTCGACGACTTAGACTTGCGACGGGCAGTTTGCTTGACGATGATGAAGGCCGGCCGTGTTGTCGGTTGGGGCTGCTTCCAGTGGTGGCTCATAAAATGTGTTGTATGTATCGATTTCTCATAAAGATGGAACTTTGAAAAAGAATCGATACTTTTGCATGGGTTCGGGGAAAAAAAAGACACACAATATCATCACACAGACAGAGTGCAAATCAAGTTTCATAATAAGGCAAACTTGCGGTAGAGCTCGTTTCAGAAGTGTAGGCGGACCTAGATCGATAATCTTTGGAATTTGTCAACATTATTTCTGATATTACTCGATGAAAATGAATAAAAATGAAATTGAGTGTTCACTTTTCAATGAGGAAAACTTTAAACACAAAAGAATAAAGTCAGTGGCAAATTCGGTATTGATATGAAGGAATAAAAGTTGCAAATTTGCCAAAGATTATGGTTTTGGTCCGCCTACACTGCTGAAACGAGCTCTACCTGGCATGTTCACCGAAAATGCTCAATAGTCATCGATTTGCTCAACAATGGGACTCTTGCAAACTTTTACAGTGAGCAAATGAATATAGTCCACCCATAAGCGGACCAAGACAAAAAAAAAAGTGGGATAGCTAAAAAGTGATGACGGTTTTTTTTTTTTTTTTTTTTTTTTTTTTTGATCTTTTTTTTGCTTCTCAAGTCTCAAGTCACTTTTTTCCGATGATTAGCCCCTCTGCCAAAAAAAAAAAAGAGGGGGGCTATATCCCCCCTAGCCCCTTGATACGGTCCGCCTATGAGTCCAACGTGATGTAAAACCAGCGAAAATCACGAAAATTGCACTGAGGGGGTCTCAAATTCAGAAATAAATTCACGTAACTGCTATAACGGCGAGTTTGTAATGGCGACTCAACGCAGGTATCATGGGAGAGATTCCTGTCTATTAAGTCACTTTCTCCCCGGAAACACAGAGATTTGTCTCAATTTAGATAAGAATCTCCCACACTGAGAAACAAACCTTTGGCAATATATAGATACCGAGCATTCTTTAGGTAGGAGAACCAAAGCTTTAGGCAGGAGAACTATAATGCTTTAGGCAGGCAGATTGCCCAAAGACTTTGGTTCTTCTGCTTAAAGAGTGCGCGGTATTGATATAGTACCTAATCACTTTGGTCTTCGTACCTATGCCTAAAGTGTTTTACTCAGTGATGATACCTGCGACTATCCGCCATTAATCCCGATTTTGAGAGCGAATTTCGTGATTTTTAAGTGTATACTCATCGTCATTTTTAAAGTTTTTTCTGAAAGAGTCAACTCTTCAATCCCCTATGGCAAAATTTGAAAGAGCTCCCTATTGCGGATCAGAGATGGAATCTCGTATGTTGAGACTCTTTCGGCACAATATATTTCACACACTTTCATTATATTATGTTGACGATAAAAGACCGTTGAACTATATGAACATTTTGCCAGAGAAAAAATCTGGTAGTGCCTTCAATACACGATGTAGGCAAAAAAAGTACTGTGGAGTAGTTATAATAAAATCTATCAGCTTGATTTGAATTTTGTGCGAATGGGTCTGTTGCAAACATTTGCTACAACGATTGAGAGTGTATAATCTAATGTAAAATCGCCTGAAAAGTCCAATGGTGGCACCAGAAAAGCCACGAAATGAGATAATAAACTCACAAGAAGCGTTTAATGAAATCCAAGATGGCGGCAAAATATCAAGCAATCCGTATGCATGCACCACGAACATTCAAGGATAGCCAACCTCACAGCATCGATCATCACAACTAATCACAACGTAAACAAACACATAACCTCTACCTCCAATGAGGTTGTAAACGTTGGCAAACCTTGGATGACCACGGTGCATACATTCAGATTCCTCGATATTTTGCCGCCATCTTGGATTTCAATAAACGCCTCTTGTGAGTTTATTATTGTATTTCATGACTTAATGATGCCACCAATGGACTTTTCAGGCGATTTTACATTGGAATAATAACTTTTTATCGTTGTAGCAAAAGTTTGCAACAGACCCATTTGGTCTTAAACTTGCTTTAGAAAAGGTGAAGAATGAAGCATTGAGGGCGTGGTGGGCTTTTCCTTCAGTAGATAGCAGTGGCGTAGCGTGCAATTTGGCAACGTTGCATTGTGTCCATTCTAACCCGTGTAAAAGGTCGAATGCGAAAATGATCACCGAGCACCCAATACTTCGATATTTTTCATGGGTTTAAATGGACAAACTGCAACGCTGCCGAATGGCACGCTACGCCACTGATCAATGTATTTTTATGGTGTCTAAATGAAACGGTTGAGGGAGGAAGGCGAATATAATTTGTCAAAAATGATCTCGTCTCCTGAATGTCCTACCCGCATTATATTAAATCTAACATAAATTATAAGAAGACTGAACTACCTTTCATAAATTCGTTCATGATATGATTGTTGACTCAGTCTAAAGCAAGCGTCAGCTATTGTATTTTATCATCCGTCCACGTAATGTTTTATTGTATGTCATAATAATTCGGTGACATTGGCAACGTCGCGTTACTTTTATTCAAGCCTCACCCCTCGACCGATATTGGCACTACCATAACCCCCCCCCCCCCCTACTCTGAAAGTTAACTTATACTCATTGTTATCCATGTTTTTATTTATAATCAAATTGAGATCGTTAAATTACTGCATGGTATTTATCGAGCATCTGCGCTTAGACCAATAAAATAATTCATCGAACGGTCATATAATTACATCACAATCAAAAAAGCACCATACAATGATGAACAACACCCAGTATTCTAGTACTAATGTTTTTTAAGTAGATTCTATGCGAATCTACTTATTTGTTGTTGTTTTTTCTTGTCGTGAGAAAGAGAGATAAAGTATGTGAAAGAGAGAGAGAGAGAGAGAGAGAGAGAGAGAGAGAGAGAGAGAGAGAGAGAGAGAGAGAGAGAGAGAGAGAGAGAGCGAGCGAGAGAGAGAGAGAGAGCGAGCGAGAGAGAGAGAGAGAGAGATAAAGTATGTGAAAGAGAGAGAGAGAGAGAGAGAGAGAGAGAGATAAAGTATGTGAAAGAGAGAGAGAGAGAGAGAGAGAGAGAGAGAGAGAGAGAGAGAGAGAGAGAGAGAGAGAGAGAGCTTTGATCACAGGGGTCATCTGAAACGTCTCGATTACATTTATTGTTATATTTGTTTCAAATGTACCTCGCGTGGAATCGTATAAAATTTTGAAAACAATTAATCCAAAATTAAATGCTACTCTGAACCCTTCCTCAAGAAAATGAAGGGGCGCCCATTCTGCTGGTTTTTGATTTTGGGACTACTTTAAAACGATACGATATTTTGTCAAAGTTTTGAGTTATCCTTTTTTGGTCCTTTTTCTGTGTCGCTAATTTAGCAAAATTTCCTCGCGACTGGATAGGGTAAATCAAGGAACTACCATGTAAATTGTGACAAATGTTGATCACTAAACATTTAAGGTCATACAAAGCTATTATGTATTATTATGATGTCATGAATGAAATTAGGTAGGCCAAGGCTCAGTAACACAATGGTGTCAAGTGCTATTTTTTCAGTTCCAAGAAAGTCTATATGAGTTCAAATTCAAACTGCTATAGCACAGTATCGATATAATTATAGTTTATGAAGCCAACACCATTATAGCGCCAAAAGGTGGATTTTCTGAAATTTTCCACCTGTTAACTAAAGTCTATTCAAAATTTGTCTTTGCCTTTAATGGGGCTCTTGCAAACTTTTGCTATAAGCAAATAAATGGTCCAATCTGATGTAATGACCAGCGAAAATCGCGAAAATCACACCGAAAAAGTCTGAAATTCAGTAATAAACTCACAAAATAACTGCTTTTAAAGGCAAGATCGTAATGGCGCTTCAATGCAGGTATCATGGGAGATTCCTGTCTAATCCTGTCACTTTCTCTGCGGAAACACAGAGATATGTCTCATTTTAGAAGAATCTCCCATGATACCTGCGTATTTCCGCCATTATGCCCGATTCTGAGAGTGAATTTTGTGATTTTTCAGTGTACTCATCGTCATTTTTACACGTTTTTTTTTTTGCAAGAATCAACTCTTCAATCCCCCGTTGCAAAAGTTTGCAAGAGCCTCATTATACACTTAGCTTCTTCTATGTAATCTTTATGAGCGCTCATTCAGAAACTTTTGAGCTATGGGGTCCTTGAAAGATTGAAAAAAAGTACTGATGCTTTTCCGAGAGGCTAGAGTCCCAAATTAATTAAAAAAGTTTAGTTTAATGTAATGTAGAAAGTTTACTAGCCATTGGCTAGAAAATTGTCGATATTTGAATTATACTGAAAAAGTCAACATTCATTGAAATCGGTTTCGACTGTGGTCTAAAGTCACCCGGGAGAATAAATTTAAACAAAATTAAGAGAAAACAAAGTGCATTCCACAAAAAGTATAATTTTTCAATTTATTTCTATTCCCTCTGAAATACCATTATCCATAGAATACATTACGTTGGTGGCAGTTCCATAAAAAATGCTTCTCAGTGTGTTTACGTTGATTCTGATTAATTTATTCTTCTGTATAAACTTGAACATTTAAAAAATGAGCCAACAGGCCAGTGAACTGCATATTGAAGGTCCCTCTTTAAAAAGTAATGGTAAAAAAACGACAATCTGTCTATAAAATTGAACGAGGGATTTGAACTAGATACATTTAAAAATGAGAACTAGCTCTAAATACGGTGATCAATTATTCGTGTTTTTATTGAGTGTTAATAAATTTATATATGTATAATAATTAATCTATTCAAATTAATCTGTACATTTTTACAATTTCTTTGGTACAGTTTCCTTTTTACAGCTCATTATTACAAATAAACTACCGAAACTAAATAATTATTTTTACAAAACTCGTTAATTTACAATATTAAACAAACAAAAAAATAAGAGAACATACGTGAACAATCATAACTAAAACAAGCTACTACATGAGTAAAATTGACGTCATTACAGCTTTCAAAGAATTAAAAGTCAACATTGTATGTACAAAGTCTATATTTTATGATATGCTTTCAGTAAAACTATCAGGTAATTACCATCAATCACACAAATCGAGTCATGTCTTTTTGGAGTTTCTACTTGCCTGTATTAAGAAAGCAACGCAGACATGTGATTTGACCGAGTGGATTAATCGGAGAAATGAAGGAGAAATGTATTGAATTACTCTGTTATAAAAATGAAGGCTACACTTTTGAGAGATTCCCATGGAATTTAGACATGGGCGCACGAGAGAGAGAGAGAGAGAGAAAGAGCGAGAGAACACAAGATTTTTTAAGGTTCAATGACATTTTAAAATGTGTATCTCTGAGAGACAAGTTTGGTGGCACCTCATGGAATATTTCTAACTCTCCAACTAAACTCAATAAGAGATTTTTGACTAGGTAAAATCCCATGAGCCCTGACTATAATTATAGTAATAAAGCATAGAATTTTTTTAACCCCGACTAAAAGTCATGAAAGAATTTTAGATGAGCTTGGTGCACGCGCATTAATATGACACCGAGAATTTTCTTAAGGACTTGTAAGGGTAAGGCCTTTTTTGGAGAGCGACTTCTTGCCTGCCTCAAGACTTGACCCCGGGTTTAGGGGATGGGGAGGAAGGCTGTGGCAGCTCTTGAGCCTGAGCATTGGTGAGGTGAAAAATGATAAATTAGTCACCAAAGGGTCCAAAGGGTCCAAAGAGTCTCGAGAGTATGCCCCTCTAGAGGAGAAGGGGTCTGGGGACCTTCCCTCAGAAAATTTTGAATAAAATTAAGTTAAATCGTGAAATTTTAGAGGCTTTTGATAGTATAATCACGCCATGGTTTGCTCACATCTTCATATGTTGAAATTAGTAAAAGGTTTATATTGTGATTTTTTTATTAATTTATTTACTTATTACTTTTAAAGGTTATATTGTAATGATTATCAAAATAAAACTCGTAGAAATGGGGGAGAGGTAAACATGTTTAACAGAAAAAAGGAAAATGAAATTCAACTGTATGCTTTATCGCGGATTGGATACATTTTCTGTCATATTTTCTTTTCTTTGCCTCTTCGAAAGAAATGAGACGTCGCTCAGTGCAGCGAGTATATGTATCGGACATGGAAAATATGACTAAAAATGCAAATTTGAATGTTTTAACAGTCAAAAAACAAACCATAATGGGCGACTCTTGGAGAAAATTTTACAATAAAACCAATAAGAGTACTTTTAAACTTCTAAGTTGCGTTTTAACAAAGATATACGCGTTTAAAGTGTCTGCGTCATGTCCGGTCTCTTCCATAGACTCAGAGTTGCCAGATCGAGGGTAAAAATCCGTATCGTCCCCATTTAAATCAATGTAAAACGTACGGATTTTTCACCCCGATCTAGCAACACTGCATAGACTCGCTCCACTGTGCGCCGCGCCGCCTCACTTGCCACCCAACAAGCCGCCACTGGAGGAAGGATGTAGCACAATTGCCCCCCATCTCCCGCCCCCTGTAAAACTGAGCACCAAAGATCACCTAAAATTGTTCCAACTGTCACCTAAACAAGATATGATACCACCAACAATTCTTGGTGATATCACCTAATTTTCACCCCGGGATTTGCCACTATTTCTCATTGCAACATTGTCCGGCTCTATAAAATATACGCTTCATGGCTCCACCAGTGACGTAGCGTGCAATTTGGCAATGTTGCAATGATTCCATTTCAACTCATGAAAAATATCGAACTATTGGGTGTCCGGTGAACACCTTTGCATTTGACCTTTCACATGGGTTTAAATATACACATTACAACGTTGCCAAATAGCACGCTACGCCCACTGCTCCACACCATGCGCATTTTATGTCTTGTTCTATAAAGAGAAAAAAGAAACATTAGAAATGAAAGAGGCGCATCTACTTTCAGGAGGAGTGGCCTAAACTTGAATGATGCGCGCCTAGATGGTGGAAGTAGGCCGCGGCGGCCACAGCGCCGTAAGTCTGGTTGGCCGAGGCCGCGGCGAAAGAGGCGGCCGTCGACGGATAGTGGTGGGCGGCAGAATATGCCAGCGGATGGAAGAAGGGGGGCCCCGAAGTGGTCTGAGTCGGGGGCACCGTCGGACTGTTCACGTCCATACCAGGGTTCTGCTTCTTCCATTTGGTGCGTCGATTCTGGAACCAGATCTTCACCTGCGACAAAAATAAAACAAGAGTCGCGTTAAACGAAAATAAATTCCTTTAATAGAGAAATGAAATGCTTCAAGAGGAAACGACTATTTAAAGTCAATTCTTTAACACCGAGAAGCAAGGCAAGGGCGGATCTAGAAATCTGGAAACTGCGTGTAATCCCTATTTGAATGCATGAGAAACAATCGATAAGTAAAAGGGCCATGGCCCCCTCAAGAATCGATTGTTTCTCATACGTTCAAATGGGATGCATTCATGGTTGTCAAATTGCTGGATCCGCCCATGAGGCAAGACAAAGCTGATATTTTCACAGTGTGTGGTGACTCGTGGAATTGTGCAACTATACACTTTTAACCATTCAACTCTATGCAAAAGTATCGATTTCTTCGTGCATGGTTTAGTCAATCTCCTGAAGATCGATTATTTTAAATAGGTTCAAATGGAGAGAATCCGTTGTTGCCGCAAGAGTTGTGCGTTATGAACAAGTACCGAAAATATCGATCGGTATTCGGATTTTTTTTCCGTGTTTCGACATTTTTCGGTATTTTTTGATATTTCGGTATTTTTTGGTTTAAAGGAATGAGTCGGTATTTCAGTGTATTTCAGCATTTTTCGGTATTTCGGTTTATGAGTCAGTATTTCGGTATTTCGATATTTTTCGGTATTTTGGTACGTGCCGAGTGACCGAATAATGGCCGAGTTTTGGTATTTTCAAGATATACCAAAACTCGGCGATACAATTGGTACTCCTCATTGTCGCATAGGCCCTATGGATGTAAGCACAGACCTATGAGCTAGGGCTCAATATAATTCAACACTGGCTCCCTCAAATATAGAGAGTAGGTTAGTATTCCGACTCCGCTGTGCTAGTTTTGCATATTCATCTAATTGAAGGCGCCAGACGACGCGTTATTTTGCGCATGTAATATATACTTTAGAAAGATACCCTAAAAGTTTCAAGATAAAATACTAAAAAAAAATCCAGAAATTATGGAGTACAAACATTCCCAAACCTCAATGAATGCGAGTGCGACAGATAGACTTATTATCACTTTCACTCACTCTCTTGCACTCATTCGCACTCATTAAAGTTATGGCGAAATGAATTTTATCATTTACGGCTTCAATTCTCAACCAGTTTTGATTGTTTTGGGTTTAAAAAATCCATTAAAAAAGTTCGCAGGTGCGAAGAGAAGTTTTTGAATTTTGTGTGTTTTCTTTTTTTGCAATTTAAAATGCCAAAAACACATCTTTTTACTAAAAGAGACTAGAGGCGCTATCCATCGGATTGAAATATTGAAAAGTTTTGCGTGGAATCACCTTTAACTTTGCTTATTCATCTGTACTACATGTAACGAAACTACATAGAAAAAAAGTACGTGCTCTAGACACGATCTATACAGGGTGTTGAAAAACTGTTCCCGAATATTTCAGGGGCGGATTCTACAGATCAAAATAAGACCTTTTTTTCCTATAAACATGTGTCCGAAAATGCCCCCCTTTTGAGCTACAGCCCCCCAAAGTTTTAAAAAAATTACGGTTTTTTTGGAATAGCGACCACTATTATGAACCAAATGTCAAAAAACTTGGTGTCCTACGGTAATTTTACGTGTAAAATCCATCAATGACCTCGAAAAATTCATAAATTGAGTCTAACTGTACTTTTCACGCAATCTTGTACCTTTAACGGCACGAATTTTATGTTAAGGATTAAAATTTTGAAGAATAATTACCATAATCAGATGCGGAAAACCCTTAGAAAGATTTTTGGTCCTCCTTGTTTCTTTCGATACGACGCGTTTTAAGCGAGATAATCGCTGCACAGTGCGGAAAAGTCAGCGCTTTTACCATAGAGGCCGGCCCGTAGAAGCAGCGGAGAGGCGGGCTGCATACTCACTGCCGTTTTTCATGGTAAAAGCGCTGACTTTTCCACAGTGTGCAGCGATTATCTCGCTTAAAACGCGTCGTATCGAAAGAAACAAGGAGGACCAAAAATCTTTCTAAGGGTTTTCCGCATCTGATTTTGGTAATTCTATTATTCTTCAAAATTTTAATCCGTAACATAAAACTCGTGCCGTTAAAGGTACAAGATTGCGTGAAAAGTACAGTTAGACTCAATTTATGAATTTTTCGAGGTCATTAATGGATTTTACACGTAAAATTACCGTAGGACACCAAGTTTTAAGACATTTGGTTCATAATAATGGTGGCTATTCCAAAAAAACCGTAATTTTTTTAAAACTTTGGGGGGCTGTAGCTCAAAAGGGGGGCATTTTCGGACACATGTTTATAGGGAAAAAAGGTCTTATTTTGATCTGTAGAATCCGCCCCTGAAATATTCGGGAACAGTTTTTCAACACCCTGTATACACACCAGTACGGAACGTGCTCACAGCACAAACTTTTCAGGTCCTGGACACGACGGAATGCGTTACAGATACAAACTCAACCTAAATAGATCGCGCTCAGAACTAGTTTCGGTACTGGTGTGTACATTTCGTGTCTAGAACACGGTAAGTTCGTGTCTAGAGCACGACCATTTTTTTCTGTGTAATAATTTAAAAAATACACACCTGGGTCTCGGTAAGGCTGAGACTCAATGCCAAGTTGAGCCTTTCACAGACAGACAGGTACCTCGTCGTCTTGAACTTGTTCTCAAGGGCGACCAACTGCTCGTATGTGAACGCCGTCCTCGCTCTCCGAGGTTTTCCACCGGAACTACCGTTCTTCGAGTCACTACCTCCCCCTCCCCCTCCCCCTCCTCCACCGCCCCCAACGCTCTTCAAGGAGCTACTGGACGACTTCTTTCCACTGGAACTACTCTTTGATTTTCCTCCACCACCTCCTCCAAGGCCGCTTCCGTTAGTTCCGCTGTCCCCACCGTATCGACTTCCGGTTCCGTCTCGATCTTCGCCGGAAGTGTCGCTGAGACCACCATCGCCGTTGATGCTTCCATCTTCGTCGTCCTCGAGGAGTCCCGAATCGGAGAATTGACGAGATAAATCAGCGCCTGTAACCAAAAAAACAAACCGATTCGAAGGTCAAACCCAAGGTCATAAAAAGCACAGAATACTACAGTAAAAAAACAAATAATTTTTGAATATGGCTCTTGCCAACTTTTGCTATCAGCAAATGAATAAGAAAATCCGATGTAAAAAGCAGCAAAAACATCGAAAATTACACTATCTAGTGCTAAAATTTAGTAATAAACAGACCTGTGGGATGTCCAGTTTTGTGCATCGAAGTTCGATGTCCAAAAAACATCGAAATGTGATCGATTACATCGAAAAGAATTTTAACTAGTCAAAAATGAGAGACCCTCGAAAATCATGATACTTTTTTATGCTGTTAACCCTTTAAAGACCAGGTTAATTCACAAGAACGCCACTCTTCCGTTTATGTACGGAAGGTAGTTAACTGTTCGTACTCGGTGGAGTTGGAATTGCCTATACGACGGATTGAAGGCGCCAGACTATGTTATCACTACATCGAGAATGAATTTCGTTTATTCGGAATCATGAGACTGGAACAATGTGAAATGGACGAGCAGAGAAATACGAGTATACTCGGGCTTGGTCCATAAAGGGTTAAGATGGTTTAAGAGGAAAAAATGACACTTAGGTCTGTTTTTAGTCCAAATATCGATAAATAACGAAATTCGATGCATCAATTGACATCAACACTAACATCGAATCCATCCGATGGCAGGAAAACATCGAGACTTCGATCGATGCATCAAACATTGCACAGGCCTAGTAATAAAACAGAAAACAGCTTTAACGGCATAAGATCGTAATGGCGGAAGAATCCAGTGGCGGATTATATTTGGGTCTAAAGTGGTGAGTAAAGTCTGACTGGCAGAGAAAAAAAACCAACAATAAGGCATAGGAGGGAGGTATGGGAGAGAGATGGGGGGAAGAGGGAGAGAGAGGGGGAGAAGGAAAGAGAGAGAGAGAGAGAGAGAGTGAGTGAGGGAGAGAGAGTGAGAGAGGGAGAGAGGGATAGAGAGAGAGAGAGTGAGTGAGGGAGAGAGAGTGAGAGAGGGAGAGAGAGAGAGAGAGAGAGAGGGAGAAGGAAAGAGAGAGAGAGAGAGAGTGAGTGAGGGAGAGAGAGAGAGAGTGAGTGAGGGAGAGAGAGTGAGAGAGGGGGAGAGGAGGGAGAGAGAGAGAGAGAGAGAGAGAGAGAGAGAGAGAGAGGGAGAGGGAGATAAGTGGGAGAAAGGGAAAGAATGAGAGAGAGGGAGAAGGAAAGAGAGAGAGAGAGAGAGAGAGAGAGAGAGAGAGAGAGTGAGTGAGGGAGAGAGAGAGAGAGAGTGAGCGAGGGAGAGAGAGTGAGAGAGGGAGCGAGGGAGAGAGAGTGAGAGAGGGGAGAGAGGGGGGAGAGGGAGATAAGTGGGAGAAAGGGAAAGAATGAGAGAGAGGGAGAAGGAAAGAGAGAGAGAGAGAGAGAGAGAGAGAGAGAGAGAGAGAGAGAGAGAGGGAGTGAGAGGGAGTGAGAGAGAGAGGGGGAGGATAAAAACAGGATAAGTGCGCAAGAGGAGACGTTTCAATACCGAGAAGCCAAAAGGACCATAGAGATAATCTTTTAAACGGGAGTGCAGCAAAACGCGGACGGGATCGCTACCGCGGGGGTCGCGTCGGTCGGTGGAGGGGCGCGAGGGGGCGCGAAGGGATGCGACGGGGGCGTGGTGGTGGTAGAAGCGGGGGGCGGCGCGGCGGCAGGAAAATTGCGAGCGGGAGAGAGGCGGAAGTGAGGGGAGGAGGTGGAGAGAGGAAGGACGAAGGACGAAGGATTCAATTAATTAGCGCTTCTAGTGTTGGTTTAGTCAACTATGTAATTGCCTCTTCTCTCCTTTCCTCGCGCGGAAAAACCTTTTCCGCTTTTCCGTCCTCTCCGTTCATACCGGCGCAGCTCGCGCAACGGTGCCGATACGACTGATAGTGAGACGGTGCAACGCGATGTTGACAGATTTCAGGAAAAAAAGTACAAATTTAAGAATTGATTTGGTTTATTTTGATTACCGAGGTTTTAAGTTGTTACAGAATTCAAAATATTTGGTCGTACGTACCGAATACTTCATCAGAAGTACCGAATACTTATTCGATAAGTATAGACGGTGATATCGATAAAAAATACTATTGTTGCTGAGCAGCAACAAAATGGTGACGGCCAAACCTTGGTCGAGGTCACCATTTTGTTGCAGCTCAGCAACAATAGTATTTTTTATCGATATCATTTAAGTTATTAAAATAATATTAAACTTCAACCTACATAATTATGATTTATTTATACAAATAATCCGACTAATAATAGAGACAGTAGAACCTTATGTCTGACTTGCTCAAAAGCTCAATGGTTCACTAGATTCTCAAAAGTTTATGGTCCATGTGAAATAATCGTCATCTCAGCTGTCCCTTAGATCTTCAATAGACGGTTTTAGTGCGAAGGCAACGGTTATACCGGTTACTTTAATGAATAAAAAAAATATAAAAAATATTTCATATTTTCTTTAGGGGATGAAGGCGAAGATAATTTGTAAGTATGAGGAATATGAGGAGCCATCTCAATGACACCCCTGAATGTGACGGCCATCTTGACAACAATGATCACATAGTATACTCATCCTACACAGTAGCGAAACTCTATAGACGGTTTTAGTGCAAAGTCAACGGTTAGCCAAAAACCACAACAAAGCACTCATCGGTCGCAGTCGGTTGTGATAAAACTCGCGTAGCGCTCCAAACTATCTCACTCACTCTCCCGCGACTCCCACGATCTCTCTCTAGTTTCGAAATTCGTATGCGTCGGGACCTTGTTTTTCAACATATTATATTATCAAAATCGCGTTAAAATGCCTCGAGGAATTCATTTCAGCCAACAAAATTTCGCGAGAGATGTGTCTATATACGACTTTTGAAATTAGAGTGACATGGCATGACATGAGGTTTACGTGAGAGCGAGAGAGCAAGAGAAACAAACTGTCTTTGTTTTGAACGCTCATCACCGGCTACCGCCATTACTAAAAACCCTTTATAACCCAAATTCCACCCGGACCGAATACTCGGTACTACTAATGAAGCATTCGGTACTCGGGACGGAACATTTTGGTTCTTGCAACCGAAAACTTCTGTAATCAAATTTTACCGAAGTGTTTTTCTTAAAGTCAGTGACTCTGGTAATGTCACTCGACGCCACAGAGCTTGGCTCAGCTGGGCCGTCTACAATTCTTCAATTCTTTGTGATAGTTATTGCAGGTTGCCTACCTGAACCAAAATCTAAGTCAGAAGTGGCTCGTGCAATTTGGCAACAATGTCATCCCTCCATTTGAATGTATGTAAAACAATCGATTCGAAAGTAAAGCAGAGCTTCACCTGCAATCGATTGTTAAACATACATTCAAATGGAGCGAAGATATTCTTGCCAGATGGTACGAGCCGCCACTGATCTAAGTAGTCACATGATATCATTTAATCTGTCAACTGTATAAGTTTTTCACTCTAAATAAAAGGACAGAACAACAGTTAGCAATGCGGTCTGTTTTGCTTACTTTCTGCAACGCAGAATTTCTCTGTTGGGATTGCCGCATTTCAACGCGACAAAATCTGTAAGGACTGCAAGAATCACATGTCGACTGTTTGGAAACCAAATCTTACTGTTACTATTCGTAGGTTTTGATCTTTGTTTTAGGGGGTGGGGGGGGGGGTGCATACAAGCACGGGTGGCCCATCTGAACTTTGAGCGAAGCTTTTTCAGAGAGGAGTAAGTTTTAGACATGTTAATGGTCGTATTGTTCTTTTGGCAGCATTTTATATCTGTATCGCTAGTCCGTTTTCATATGACAGAACCTTGCGAGAATTCAAGAGCTCCATTAGACATATTGCGTTGATTTAAATGTACAGAGTACTACGTTACCAAATAAATGGCAATATGATTACTAACACAGCTGCGGGAATGTATGTACTTTAAATTGCTAGAATTTCTGTTTATAAAATGCTAATTTTAGCCCGCAATACTACTAGTTTAGAAATAAAATCGCGCAAAAGAAGCAAAACATATTGCTAATTCAGAGGAATATTTTTTGCCGAATTAGCTTTCATAAAATGCAATTTTTGCTATGCAAAGAGTATTCACGGCTTATAGCATTTTGTTGCAATTACACCAATGGGATTTTTTTTTTTTTGTGAAGTTTATCCAGAGTATAGATTCCAGGCGTCTAGGTGAATAGTATTTTTTATCACACCTTAAGGTCTTGACCAAAACCATCAACCTCATGTATGGTTTTCATCAATCACCCCCTCCCCCAGCATTTACTGTAGCATATGTGAGCTGATCGGGGACTTCATACGTTATACTTCATAGTTAAACGGATCGGTAAAATTAATCGTGAAAGTGACGCTTTTGAGTGAGGGATCGATGGGGGGGGGGTGGTTTTCGAAAGTTGTCCGCCCTCTCACCACAAAAAAAAAAAAAAAAAAAAAAACGAATTTTCACAACAAAGTACTATTTCACTACTTCTTTTTTTCACAAAAAATATTAAAATTTCTTTAGTTTCCAGTTGATAATTTTTTAAATTATCAACAAATCACATTGAGGCTCTTGCAAAATTTTGCTGTGAGCAAATGAATAGTCCAATGTGATGTCAAAACCAGCGAGAATCACGAAAATCATACTGAGAAAGTCTAAAATTCAGTAATAAACTCACATAACTGCTATAACGGCAAGTTTGTAAAATGGCGGCTCAACGCAAGTATCATGGGAGATTTTCCTCTACTATGGCGTTTTCTCTACGGAAATACAGAGATATGTCTCAATTTATAAAAGAATCTCCCATGAATGAGCGTCTCTCCACTATTACGGCCGATTCTAAGAGTAAATTTTGTAATTTTTTAGTGTACTCATTGTCATTTTTATAGGCTTTGATTCAAGAATCAACTCTTTAATCCCCTAGAGCAATAGTTCGCAAGAGCCTTATTCCTAAAATGTCAAAATTGCTCAATTTCTTTCTACTTTGTAGCTCCCCAAAATTCCGTCTCTACTCGTACTTTTCTTAATAATTAATTAGTTTAAGTTTAGTTAAGTAAACATGGGAGGATCCAGCAATTTGGCAACCGTGAATTAATCCCGTTTGAACTTATTAGAAACAATCGATTCTTGAGGGGGCCATGGCCCTATTACAAATCGATTGTTTCTCATGCATTCAAATGGGAATAATACACAGTTGCCAGATTCCTGGATCCGCCTTTGAGTAAACTTCAAGGTAACTCCTTGATGATCTGCTAATAATGTAAATACTTACTGATAAGAAATTTTAAACATTGCCATCTGTGTATGAGTCAAATATGGAGGAAAAAAAAGAGAAAAGAAACATCCGCCCCAATTGAAATATCGATAAGCGTTTAAGGATGAAGGCAGCAAACAGCTCATCGCTGGTTGAAATTAGTTATCATAACAATTATTATTGTCATGATATCCAGCAGTCAGAGGAGTTCCAATGGGTCTGTTGCATACTTTTGCTACAACAAAATAGAACCTTGATTCATATGTAAAATTCTGCGAAAATAACGATGCGCATACATTAGAAACGTTCAAAATCCACTCATTAACTCAGGAAATCACTTCAATTTCAAACAGCCCGTGCTACACTAGACACTATTTGCACCGGTATACTACTACATATACGGAACCACCGTACATAAGTAAACAACATCGTAACTACAAAAGATGGAATTCCCTTCTAAATACATGAACTATTGGCTGCATTTGCTGTCTGGTCTTTTCGGTTTATCAAAGATTACAAAATAATATAAGAAATGTACGGATCTAAACGAAACATTCCAATGTTTGTAAGTTCTGTTCATGTTTTCATAAAGGAGATGGTTCCATCTATGCAGTTATAAGTCGGTGATATAGTGTCTAGTGTAGCGCGGGTTGTTTGAAATGGAAGGTACTTTCTGAGTTAATGAGTAGATTTTGAAAGTTTTTAATGTGCGTATCGTTATTTTTGCCAAATTTTACGTTAGAAACAATGTGTCATATTGATGTAGCAAAAGTACGCAACAGACCCATTGGTCAAGACATTGATTCCAATCGTGCCTTAAACATCGAAAACACGTTAACTGCGCATACACATTGCGCAACTGTCTAACGCCGCAACTAATTTGAAACGACCTCGCTTTATAAACCATGGCTCGATCCGACAACCGAGCTGAGCCCTAGAGTGAGAGCTGGGTGCTGTAATGCTATTAGTATGCTAATTCTATCGTAACAATTTGAAAGCTTAGCAAGATTTCCCATCATGCACCCCACCCCTTTCACCTCTCGCTGTATCCCCCTCCTCCCTCCCGTCTTTACCCCTTTTTGTCCTTTTCCCTCCCATTCGACCCAAACTTAACTCTCGACTAAGTGATAATTATCGTGATAATTATTCTCATTGACACCACCAAGGATTAGTTTTTCATTTTCCGCTTGAGCCCCTGCGCATACTTATAAAATTAAAGAACCGCATAATATACTCCGGGAATAATTTTGCCGGCAAATTTTTTGAGTCATCGTGGAGAATGAATTCCAATATGAGCGAATAATGAGCATGTCTTTTCAAAAAAGTAAATCTTAATAGGATGGAATTTGAATCGTTTAAATGCCAAAAGGATTTAAGTGAGTTTAATAGACATCCCATCCCACTTTATGATACAAATCGTTTTTCTTTTACTCTTTCGCTTTCTATTTCAGTATTTGAAAGGCACGTGCTTTAGAAAAAGACAGAGATTGGGCCAAAGTCACGTGATGGCCCAACCACCCTATCTTTTTGTGACATCTCTATCTCTGTAGAAACGGCCCGACAGAGGACTCACCTTGGAAAAAGAGATGTAGTCAAACTTCAAACGCTGTTTTCTGGATCTTGGAGATTTTCAATTTAAAACATGTCAGACCAATGAGGGGAAGGGGGGGGGGGATTTCAAAACTTCAAAACTTTTCGATAAAAATGAAAGGAACAAAAGAAGGTAAAACATATTAATTAAAGGAACAAGAAATTGATGAAGGGCAGAGAGAAAGAGAAATAAGAGGGATGAGGGATAGGGACAATTTCTTCAACATATATTTGTGTCGGTGTTCACGAAAAGGGACTTCATCTTCCGAGACGAATTTTTCTGGAGAGGATTTATTAGCAAAAAAGAGGTTGAAAAGTGACGATTTTTTTTGTGTTTTTAATTTTTTTTAGAAACGCTCTCTAGTGGTCTTAAGAACAATAAGTTCCGAGAGATTTAGGCGTAAAGTGGCACTCACGCACTTATCTTCCAAATGTAATTTTAATGCGGGAAAGTTAAGGTCCCTTTTCTCATTTTCCGTTTTCATGACAACATTTTGTATGTTTTTGGTCTCAAAATGTTCGTCATGACCTCCTGATGTATGCAGTGGTACAGTGCAGTGGAAAATACCTCAATTTTGGTTTTTGGAAGAGAAGGTCCATTTTCCTGGGACACAGTCACATTTCAGCAATGATTACACTAATGCGAGTGCTTCTGAATTGTGAAGTCAAAATTATCATTATAAGTTGATACCTCTACAGTAACTTGCGCGTCTTTTATCATTTATTTGAAAGAAAAATTCGATTTTTTCGATTTTATTTTGTGGAGAGAGAGGGTGGGTGGGGGCATGGCAAACCTGCCTATCTCTAGCATGGGCTCGTCGGGTATTGATCCCTATATATACCTCCCATCAGTGGTAGCTCGTACAAGTTGGCAACAATGTTATCCCTCCATTTGATTGTATGTAAAACAATCGATTCGAAAGTGAAGCAGCGCTCCAGAATTCGATTGTTAAATATAGATTTAAATGGAGCGAAGACATTGTTGCCAAGTTGCACGAGGCGCCACTGCCTCCCATTGGTGTTTAAACAATTTTGCCCTCCCCCTCTGAAAAATTTTCTGCGGGGGCTCATGATTGCTAAATTTAGAATCTCCGACAAATCTTTCTTAGACCTCTCTTGATCTATATACTCGGGTCAAAGACTGAAAAACGAGCTTCGTTTGGGCATAGCGAGCTTCAGCTGCAACTTGCAAGTCTCCCTAATTGAGGAAGCAATTGTATGCGTCACAGTCAAAATATCACAAGTTCCATTTCGTTTTAAACTCAGATCGCGTTCCACTATAGCGGATCCAAGAACTTTTCCTTCTCTCTCTCTCTATGGTCATTTGATCGCGCGTGTTAGAATAGGACAGATAAGGGGCAGTCACGTGACTTTCGCCTCCTCTTCTATCTTTTTCTAACACACGCGTGTAAATGGACAGAGAGAGAGAGAGAGAGAGAGGAAGGAAATTCGTTACACTGGTTCTCCTCTCTTGGGTTTACATTAGACGCAGGCTTATGCTCGTTCAAAAGTTCAATCGCATCTTCTACGCGAATTAACTTGTATGATATTCAATGGCGCAACCAGGATCACTTCTATCACTTTCATTTTTCCTCTGAATATTTACGTTGAAAAAGGAAAGAAAGAGAATGAGATTTATTCCCTTGTACTTACAATATACATCCTTGTCTAAAACGTTTTTCAATGAAGGAAAGAGAGAGACATAGTGTTTCTCTCCGTTGTGCTATTGTGATATTTGGTTACGGAGAGGACACGTTCGAAAGTCAAAATTCAGTGCAAAAAAAAAAAAAAAAAAAAAAAAAAAAAAATGAGGATTTGTGTGCTGCGCGTTGTTTCACTCATGACGCAACGACATACAAGAGAATTGGAAAGTAGCACGCAGTCCCGCAAACACAAAGTGCTACGTATCAGATCTCACATCAAATCATGAAAAGTTCGGTCAGAAGGAAAAATTGTCACCTGAATGAAAGAGCGTACACTATTATATGCATATATAATGACTCTCAATCGTGTGTCGATATTTTGTTTAAAATTCCTTCCCAATAGAGCAGTTGCTAGGGTCTAGGATGTATTTCTTATAAATACAATAAAGTACTTTGATGAGTTAAGAACAAAAGTATCCATCTTTGGTTTCTAACTAAGTCCCATTGTTCCGGAGATGAGATTCTGGATTCTGGACCAAAATACATTGTTTTAAATGGATCAGAGACGTCACTACGCACACGATTTGAAAGAACACAACAATTCAGACCATTACATATGCCCTCTTCTTTTGGCGGGGGGGGGGGGGGGGGGGGGGGGTCAAATTCGGGGAAAAAAGTTTATCCGTTTTTTTTTGTCACAATAAAGTTGAAAAAAGGGGGCAACGACATGTTTGAGCAAATACAGACCAAAAAATAGCACAATGTTTTTTTTTTCACTATTTTTACTTTGAAAGGATGACTGGATTAATTGATAAATTGACAAATTTATGTTTAAAAAAAAAAATAAAAAAAACAATAATAAATAAATACATATTAATAAACAAATAAAAAAACAAACGAAAATTGGAGGGTTTAAGTATTGGAAGCGTGTAAACGATAAGTTTTGTAATTTTCTGCTTTCTTACTTTTCACCAGGAAATTGGTCATCTCTGCCCACTGTGTGTCGGCCGAGTCCAACTTCTACATTAGAAAACACAGCAGTGTACCTTAGGTCAGATTATAAGCGCGAATAAATACCCGAGCGCGCTCAAAATTTCTTCCGCGAAGGGCTGCGTAAAGAAAACTAGTTCAACGGTACGGAGAATTCGTTATATAGGTAGTTAGGTGGTTGCACAAATACCTTTCTCCGAATACCTTTCTCCGATCTTCAATTGTCGACACCAACCTCATTAGGATGTGTATCGCAGCATAGGATGATGAGAGCGAGTATTAATTTGAGAGCAGGAGAGAGAGTTCGGCTAAAGGTGCGGTGAATGGTAGGGGTAAGAAGGGATTGGTGGAGGCGGCAGGGAGATGGAGGGGCGGGGGAAAGCAAAAGAGACAATTTCTGAGTACGTGATAAGGAGCGTGCCCGCCCGTCGTTTTGTGCCACGCCGTGGCGGATAGGCAAAATGGAATTAGCGCATACTCGACTGCTTTCCCGCTAGTTACGGTTGAAAAGGATTCAACTCTCGGCGAGGTTCTGCAATGATGGCACCACCGGTAGAGAGCGCTAGACAAGCTATTGAGCCGAGGTCCCGGTCGCGCCGAATAAGTTGGTAATGATGTGAGTCGCGGCCGCTACGCGCGCGCCGCATCGCTCTTCGCCTCGGTTTTAGTCGCGTCAATTGACAGTCAAATACGAGGTTGTCAGAAGTTTATCTCACGGACAAGCATATTCGACTAATGAAAAGGTCAGAATGGAGCTCTTATTGCAAACTTTTGTTGTGAGAAAATGAATCGTTCAATCTGATGTAAAAACCAGTGAAAATCACAAAAATCACACTAAGGAAGTCTAAAATTCAGTAATAAACACACGTAACTGCGTAACGGCAAGATATCGTAATGTCGGTTCAACGCAGGTATCAGGTATCATAGGAGATTCCTGTTTAATTTGACACTTTCTCTACGAAAACACAACGCAGAGATAAGTCTCATTTTAGATGGGAATCTCCCATGATACCTGCGTCTCTCCACCACTAAGCCCGATTCTGAGAGTGAATTTCTTGATTTTTTTCGTGTACTCATCGTCATTTTTACAGGTTTTTATGCAAGAATCAACTCTTCAATCCCCCACCAGCGGATCCAGGATATTGTCCTTATCTCTCTCTCTCTCTCTCTCTCTCTCTCTCTCTCTCTCTCTCTCTCTCTCTCTCTCTCTCTCTCTCTCCTCTCTCTCTCTCTCTTTCTCTCTCTCTCTCTCTCTCTCTCTTTCTCTCTTTCTCTCTCTTTCTCTCTCTCTCTCTTTCTCTCTCTTCTCTCTCTCTCTCTCTCTCTCTCTCTCTTTCTCTCTCTCTCTCTCTCTCTCTCTCTCTCTCTCTCTCTCTCTCTCTCCTCTCTCTCTCTCTCTCTCTCTCTTCTCTCTTCCTCTCTCTCCTCTCTCTCTCTTCTCTCTCTCTCTCTCTCTCTCTCTCTCTCTCTCTCTCTCTCCTTTCTCTCTAATTTTTTTATTTTTTATTTTTTTATTATTTATTTTTTTCATTCATCTTTCTTAATAATATTTAATTAATTATCTATCCACTATTCTTTCATTCATTTTATATTTAAATAATAGTATTTTTTAAATTTAAATATGTTTATTTTAATTGTGTATCTTAGTCACCATTCATGAGAGCCAAGAGGCAGAATGGAAGAGAAGACTGATCAGTCTTAATGGGTCTGTTGCACACTTTCGCTACAGCGATATGGAGGGTTGATTCTAGTGTAAAATCGCGTAAAAATCACATTGGAGGCATCAAACAGTCATAAAATCCACTCATAAACCCTCAAAAGGCGTTTTTAGAAATTCCAAGATGGCGGGCGAAGTGGCGAGCCAGCCTTGCATGCATCCACCACGAGTAGCGGTGGACCGCGCGGCACATTCAAATAATAATGGCCGCCTGTCATCACAGCTGGCTTCATAAACAACGAAAGTGTAAACACTGAAGACGTCTGCTTGGATTCCAACGTACATTACCTTATTTGTCGTGTTCTTTTGTTAATCTCTCTCAAATTCAATTAGATTAAAAACTGTGTTTTTATTTCTTTACCTCACCGATTAATTTGTTTGCCGTCCACCGGCTCCAAGTATGATTCCAACTTCAATCATCATCCTTGGAAGTTCTGTGTGTTTTTGTCTCGTTTTGATAATTTTTCGACACAAATATCGGTTCTTTACCTTTCAAAACCTACTGTGAGGAGTGTAAACTCTTTTATAAGCTCTCAGCGAAATTTCTGCGGTTCAAAGGTGCCTGTGATTCTCAACTGGTTGGAGACCAAAATGTTGTTTTGTGGTCATTGCTCAGTGAAGTTCAGATTAAATCATAATCATACCATTCAGTCTCCTCTCCTTTCAAGTTTTTGATTGCAATCTGTGGCTGTATTAGTGTGCCTGCACCTTTTGTTAAACCTCAAGTGTGTGGATTTGTTCCCATTTCTATGCGTTAGCCCCTGATTTGAAAGTTTGGAGAGAAATTTTGTGCAGTTGTTTGTAAATTTGAGATTGACTAAAACAGTTTCCCCTTTCTCTGATTGTTTGTTTGAAATCCGTGGCTAGTCATGAATCTTTTCTCTCACCTCAAGTGTGTTGAGTCTTTTAACTCTCACTAGTAGCTTGTGTCAGAGAAAAGTTTTATCAGCAGTTGCGGAAGCAGCAGCCTCTTGGCCAGCAACCCATTCTGCCTCTTGGACGCAAGTACACATAAATTGTGAAATATTTTCAACTCAACTTCACGTATATAATTTGTATTTTTTGATTTTTTCCTGTATTTATACTCATTCTTTTAAGTTCTCCTGTTCTGATTTGCGTCTTAAATAAACTGCATTCTCTCTCTCTCTCTCTCTCTCTCTCTCTCTCTCTCTCTCTCTCTCTCTCTCTCTCTCTCTCTCTCTCTCTCTCTCTCTGGCCGTTTGAATGTATGTGTTAGAAAAGGATGGAAGAGGGGGCGAAAATCACGTGACTGCCCCTGTTCTGTCCTTATCTAATGCGCACCTTCTAGTGGGAAAAGAGAGAGAAGGACAGATTCCTGGATCCGCCAGTGCAATCCCCTGTAGCAAAAGTTTTCAGGAGCCCCATTGATAGTCAAGTACGCGGTTGTCAGAAGTATATCACGCACGGAAAAGAATATTCTACTTGTAAAAAGGTCAGAATTATAAGAAGAAAAAATTGTGGAGTACTTCGGTAAGAGAGAGGATAAAACAGAGGGTATGCTCGTGCTAAAAAGTCCTAATTTCTAAATGTTTTTGCTTGAGATTCTGATAAGAAAACCTTCTCTGAATTCCCAGACAATCAGAGTGCACAGTCTATAATCTCTGATTGAGGAAACCAAATCGAACTCTTCATAATCTCATACAGTCGTCTTTTGAAATCAAGTTTTTGGAGCACGAGCACACCCCTTGTTTTACCCGCCCTTTTACCGAAATACTCCTCAATTACCGAAAATAGTCGTTGGCAGTTTTTAGGATTTTGGCCCGAGTTTCTATAAAATATTTCACCTGAAGAATACGGCATTTATGACGGCCAGAATGGGGCTCTTGCAAACTTTTGCTACAATAAGTGATTGAAGAGTTGATTCCTGCATGAAAAATTGTTAAAATGTACGATAAAAATCACCAAATTCACTCTCAGAATCGCGTCTATAGTAGCGGAGTTACGTAGGTTTCATGAGAGATTCCCATCTATTTGTAATTTAAGGTATGGGATAAAATTACACGAAATACATATTTTAAGTCAAATAATATATCAAGTCGAAAGCCAAAAGGTATACCTTAAATCGAGAGTCTAGACGAGTCTAGCGATAAATGAAAGAATCAGCCAGCCGAAGGTTGCCTATAGACAGCGCAATCGCAGTATCGTTCGCGTATATTCATAAAAGTCTTCGAAATTTGTCGCATAATCACGCATGGTCACGATCGCTACGCGGTGAAAATTTCAATCATTCAAAATGGCAACCGCGTCAAAACCAAGTCATCTCACCAATGGACTCTTTAGATGAAGCGGAGAGAGAAAAGTACCGTTTAGTGTAACTATAGCAACGCTCATTACCTCGAGTAAACAACAGAGCGAACAGACTCTTAACTCTTAAGACTCCCCCTCCCCCATCCCCCTCCCCCCTCCCCCCGCCACCCTTACCCGATCCTATCCACCCACTATAGAGAAGCCCATCCGCTAAGTTCCCATTTAGCCGCCGATAAAGATATGGGCGGAGCCTAGCCGGGCGGGAAAAGCTCCGTGAGGATACGGGGGGGAATAGGAGGGAGGGGGGGGGGAGGGGGAGGGAGTGAGGTGGAGGGGGAGGGTCGCGAGGGAGGGGGAATGACGGGAAAGAGCGGAGAGAGAGAGCCAAGAACATGACGGTGCTTCACGTCTGGATAGCGGTGGGGGGGGGGGGGGGGGGGGTTGTACGCCGCGCAAAAGGGGGGTTGGTGCGGTATAAGGGGGACGTAAAATCAAGGGGGTAATTAATAATAAATTTGCCTTGTTTAAACTCCGGCGAGAGCTTATTTAAACTATTTTGCCTCTGCGGGCTCTCTTGTCCCTCCCCCTCCCCCGTCGTTCTCTTCACCCCCCCCCTCTTGCCCCCCTTCGCCCTGTCTCACTTTTCCTCCCATCGCGTCTTTTATATCCCTCGGATTGCACCACGAGCCTATGAAACGCTTTCAGCGCAGCGGCTTGAAAGCTTGTCTCGCGTGGATATATATATTGAATCTCGCTTATTTTTGCCAGAGTGTTGATTGCTTTGCTGCTAATGAGGCCAATTTGGGTATAGTGTGGTGTGTGCCGCTATAATTAGGCTGATCTTACCTTTCATTATTTAACATTGTCGTTTAACTCGAATTTTCAGCGTGGAGTGTAGAAAAAATTGAGAGAAAAATTAATAATTTCTTGCATTTGTATGGTCCCGCGTGACCCGCCGCACTATAGATGGAGGTAAAAAAAAATAGACTGATACGAGCGAAAAAGAAAAAAAACTCATAAAAAATAATCTTTTTCCAAATACTCAAGCTTAATTTGAAACTTTTCCGTGGCATTTGTAGGTTATTTGAATTACTTGTAGTAATTTATCTATGTGCAGATTAAAATTGGTCTTGAAAGTTTATAAATGATACATTCATGGCTTTCTGCGGAACTTTCTGAGCCACTTTATGCCAATCTCAAACCATAGTGCGTCGTGATCGTGGTACACAAGAAAAAAGTTGCGGGACTATTTCCTCAAAGTTTGCATATCTGATGTTCCATCGTCAATAACTAGGGAAATGTTTTTTGTCGACCTTGGGGGAAATGTCATCAACTTTGGGGAAATTCTGACTGAACGAATTGGCGATGATCTTAAAGTTGTCGAGCTTTGTTGTCGAGCTTCTTTGTCGAGCTTCCTCCAGCTTTTGGTAGCCCAAAGCATGTATATTTTTTCTCGAATTTTCGGGATCGAATATGATTAACAATATCAACCTAACCCATGACAGAACTAAAGTCTCTCCGGTAAAAACTTTCAGTTCATCAAGTTTGATAGAGGCATCGATGGCATCAATTCAATTTGAGTTTCAGTCCGGAGATAAATTCAAATTCAAATAGACGTCATCGATTCCCCCAAAACACTCAAAAACACAATTGCGCCTCTTCGAATGTGGCGTTACTCGTTGTTCTCGCGCATGGTTGGCAACGATTCTGTTCAAAAAAGTGCGAATATATTCGATCGAGAAAAATTTGCTTTTAGAGAGGTATTGATTAGATCGGAAACCAACCTGACAATAATTTATTGTAAGGTCATGAGAAACCGCTCATCAAGAAATCCACTCGAATCGTACACGATTGGGCCTCTGTATGAAAGCAGCGAATAAAAAGTTTGCGGCAAAGAAAACAGGGAGAAAGAGGAGTAGAAGAAGGAAAGGGACAAACCATTACAACAACATGAAAGTGTAATAGGCTTACAAATCCCTTCGGTAATTTGGCAGGGTTCCTTTTATTTCCTCTCTCCCCTCTATTTCTCCCCTCTCTCTCCCTTTCTTTCTCTCTCTCTCTCTCTCTCTCTCTCTCTCTCTCCCTCTCCCCTCTCTCCCTCTCCCTCTCTCTCTCTCTCTCTCTCTCTCTCTCTCTCTCTCTCTCTCTCTCTCTCTCTCTCTCTCTCTCTCTCTCTCTCTGTCTTTTCCTCTTTCTTTGAGATTCTCTCTCTTTTCATGTTTTCATCTGGTGATAGTCCTATGTTCCAGTCGATACGTTGAATCGCAAGTCAGTATGGAAAGGAAAGACTATTCCATACGGCAAGTGAGAGAAGGAAAGAGAAAAATAGATGTAGAGGGATAGAAGTGGTTTGGTTATAAGAGCTTGCTGGAGAAGAGGAAGGGGGGGGGGGGTGGAAAACGAGCCGCAAGACGATGGAGGAAAAACACCCTTGTTAAGAACAATGAGGGTGAAAAGCAAGAAGTGGGGGTGAGCGAGCGGAAGGGAGGTTGAGGGGACACGTCAACAAGTCAAAAACGATTGTGGCGCTAATGTGGTCGTCATAGTTACTAAAAACCCACCAACCGGCCAATCACCGCTCTCGGTGTCCCTCCCTCCCCATCACTCTCTCTCTCGCTCTCGCCGTCTCTCGATCTGTGTTTCTATCTTACTCCATTTCTCTCCCTTTCTCTCCCTCTCTCTCCATCTCTCCCTCTCACTCCCTCCCTCTCTTTCTCTCTCTCTCTCTCTCTCTCTCTCTCTCTCTCTCTCTCTCTCTCTCTCTCTCTCTCTCTCTCTCTCTCTCTCTCTCTCTCTCTCTCTCTCTCTCACTTTCTCCCCCCCATTTATCCCTCATTCCGCTAACCCGCGGCGCGCTATTACATAGAGTCGCGCCCGACCCAGCCATCAGCCATGGCCCGACGAGCGAGTGTATTACATTATTAATTTTTGTCAGCATAACTGTATCAAAACGGTAAACAGGAGGAGATCTATAGTGATGAGGGAGTCGGGGGGGGGAGGTTTCCTCGTCCATCTCCTCTCTCACTCCCTCTCTCTGTCCCACTCTCTCTCTCTCTCTCTCTCTCTCCCACTCTCTCTCGCTTTCTCTCTCTCTCTCTCTCTCTCTCCCTCTCTCTCCCCCTCTCCCTCTCTCCCTCTCCCTCTCCCTCTCTCTCTTCGTAAATAGCTACCTCGCCTAACCTGCAGTATCTTTCCTCTCTTCCTTTTTTTTACCAACATTCATTGATCCACCGAGTTTTCCTCTATCTCCTCAGTCTTTAGTCTTTAACGTATCCGTTTTTACTCTCTCTACCAAACAGCCTCCATGCAGAAAGAATGTGGCTTGCTATCTAATTCTACCATCAGTTATTCTGATTTTACGAAAGTTTACTGATTTTAAATTCGGTAAAAGCAACAACAAAGCTTGATCAGATGTAGTTAACTATTCCTACTTATTGGTATTGTTTTTGCATACTCCATTTATTGAAGGCACATCTCATTATAATTCCACATTTCTTAACATGTATTTCATTTTATACTTATTATGAAAGCAGTGAAAGCACCAACGAAGCTGGAGCAGACGTAGTTAACTATTCCTACTTATTGGTATTGTTTTTGCATACTCAATTTATTGAAGGCGCATCTTAATTCCACATTTCTGAACATGTATTTCATTTTTTACGATGAAAGCAGTGAAAACGCCAATGAAGCCGGACTGCCGGAGTAGACATACTAACTATTCCTTCTTATTGGTATTGTTTTTGCATACTCCATTTATTGAAGGCGCATTTCATTAATTCCACATTTCTTAATAGTTATAATATCATCCATTCTCTGAAAGGAGAAAAGCGGTACCAGTAGTGTACTCTAATCTGAGTACAGTCATCTCGCTGTAAAACTTAAAAATAGTCGACATCATGAACGTTTTCGATGCTCAGGTTCGACGGCGGACCACGGTAGATTTTTAGTATGTTCATTATTGTTTTTATTATTTATTACTTATTATTTTTCCTCCTGCGCCAATCCACATCAGTTTTTATTTTTGTCATTAATCTTTTTTCTACAAGCTCTGACGCGACGGCCGGACCCTGTCCTTAGCCGCTGGTCAAAGGAGAGGTGTATAAAAGAGAAATAAAGAAAGAGAGAAAAAATAATGAAGGAAGAAAAGAAAGAAATGCTGAAAAAATAAACTATGCGCTCGTAAGGCAGCGTGTCTCCGTGGACAGAAAAGTATGCTCCCATATTTGGGAAATGGAGCTGGAACCAACTCATTTCTGAACTTTGGAACCGGTTCAAAAAATCACTTCGGTTCGCAGCCCAATCTACCGGTCAAGTCATCGTAAGGGTATAGGAGAAGGACTCAAAGATTGTTTACCTTCTTAGGATTCAACCTTTTCTTCCTTCACCACACCACTACGCTGCGCTGCCGCGGTCACGGCTGCTAGAAAGGCAGACAAATTCAGAAGGCATAACACTCATAAAGCATCGCTCAACCTCACCCTACGTACTGTAGTCCAAGATCTGAAGAAAGTGGCCAAAAACAGTGAAAAAAAAAAAAAAAAAAAATCAGAAATAATCGTTTTCGACCTTTTATGCTGAATTTAAAACTATCTTCGGACGTTTCTAGATTTAAATGGGTAAATTGTTGCGTGTACTTGTACTACAGCAACTTGATTTCTTGATTCTAACGTAAAATTCTCCAAAAATAACGGAGAATACAATAAAAACTACCTATCGAAATCCACTTATTATAACTCAATTGGAAAGTCACGTCCAATTCAAAATACCCGCGCTACACTACAGGTACTATTATCACGGACGTACAACTACATAAACGGAACCACACCATTTATGTAAATATTAACAGAAATTTACAAACTTTTGAATGTTTCGTTTATATGCATACGAATTCTTGTATTAATTTGTAATCTTTGATAAGCCAGAAAAGACCAGACAGCAAGTGTAGCCAATATTTCAAGTATTTAGAAGGAAATGCCATCATTTTGTGGTTAGATGTTGTCTATACACATACTGATCGGTAGCTCCGTCTATGTAGTAGTATACCGGTGCAAATAGTTTCTTAAGTAGCGTGGGCTGTTTAAAATTGAATTGATTTCCTGAGTTAATGAATGGTTATTGAACTTTTTAATGAGTGTCGTTATTTTTGCCGAATTTTACATAAGAATTAAAGGTTCTACAAATTATATACGCAACAGACTCATTGATGAGCAGTACGTGGCGAAGCGAGAAATTTGAAACCAATGTATTTTCTTCATTTAAATTCACCAAAAGAGTCGAACACTTCAGTCATCGGCGATGACCAGCCATTTCGACCTTTTTAGTGTGCTTCAATGGGAAAAAGGAACGTTGCCAAATGGCACGCCTCGCCACTATTGATGAGATATTTACCATAGGATTTTTGCCCACTTTTTGACCATCTCAGACCACAGTACGACGCCAAGAAAGAAGGGTCAAGTCGACCGACCTATCTTGATCGTCGATTAAGTCATTCGCCGGTCAAGGAAGGGTCATCATTATCTATGAGCACCCTGAAACTTATATCTGTATATACAGGGATGTTTGGAGGGGGGGACAACTTCTCCTCCGCGCCTCGTGGCTGGATGTGGCGATAAAATCGCAACAAATAAATCTGCTAAACTAACTGAAATGAGCAGGGGGAGAGCAAAAGCACGCTCTCAGCCATACCGCCCCCCCCCGGCTTGTGGGGAATGCGGGGGTCGAAATCGCTTTGAAGTAATCCAATTGAAAATTCTGTCGTTGCACTAAAGAGAGGGAACGATAGGATACAAGAGGGGGAGACTACCACCTAAGCCCCGTGGATCAGAAAACAATTGAGGCACTGTTTAACTGCCGTGTTCTCAGCCTCCCCCCCTCTCCCCCAAGTGACCCCTCCCCCGCATCCTCTTCAGCCCCCGCGGTATAAGAGGAGAGAGTGCCTGACGTCACTATTTCTTGAGTCACGGTCGTGGGCTCTACAGAAATACTCAACGTCTATGTTGATTTTATAAGTTGAGCCAAAAATGTACTCGTTTAGGATGCGATGGCAGGGTCAATGATCTGCCTGTAATCTTTTTTTTTTTTTTTTTTTTTTTTTTTTTTTTTTTTTTTTTTTTTTTTTTTTTTTTTTAATACATCGTTAGTCCAAAGCTGCCGTTTTGCGTATAATTAATTGCATTTTTCAATTCACCGATGATTCCACCGGTTGAGAAAAGATTACACAGTTCAATTCAATGTATGACTTAAATGCACGAAAATACTCTGATCTTTATAAACTTTTCTCAATCGGTGGAAATGCCGTAATTAATTAAAATGATCGCAAGTTTCTTAAAACCATCGACGACTCCACCGGTTGAGAAAAGATTACAGATTTGAGATTTTTGTGCATTCCAGTCATATACACTGAACTGAACTGCGTAATCTTTTCTCAACCGGTGGAATCATCGGTGGATTGAAAAATGCGATTAATTATACGCAAAACGGCAGCCCTGATCGTTACCATTATCTTTCAGTCTCACAGAACATTGGAGTTCTGGTATTCTGCTTTTATTTTGTTTTTAAGTGATTTCATCCCCTGTCCCTCCTTCTCATGTTGTCCTCGAGACTTTCTTTGGGGTATGTATGTCGAAAGTTTTCACCAAGTTCTAAACTGGTCGACCTTATTTTGCTTTCTTTATTTGTTGTTTGTTGTTTTTACTTTGTGGACAAAATACAGAGAAGCGCTACAGAAATTACTGTAGACTAAAAAGCGCTAAAAACATGGAGCTAAATTAATGTACTTGTATTTAACAGGTATGCTCGACTCACTTCCCGCGTCATCTTCAGTGGCGCGCAATTCACAAAAGCATTCCAAGATGGCCGACAAAAGAAGAAAACATTGTATCCTCTTTCCAGAAAACATTGGGCTTCCCTCTCTAGAAAAGCAGAAAATAGCCCGATGTTTTCTGGAAAGAGTATACAATAATGTTTTCTCCTTTTGTCGGCCATCTTGGAATGCTTTTTGGACTGCGCGCCACTGAAGATGACGCGGGAAGCGAGTCGAGCATACCTGTTAAATATAAGTATCTTGGAGCTAAATAATTTTCTTGAATACCCATAGTATCTCCGACTTTAATTGGATGGAATAATTCGGTATTTTTTTTTTTTTTTATTTCCCCCCTCGATGATTTGAAAATTTACGAAAATTCAAAAATGTTATGATTTTTGACCAAACATATTCTGAGGAATTTGCTCCTTTAATTTGAAGAAGAAAAAACACATAAAAGAAACGGCGGTTTTAAAAGCCGCCGTTTCTTTCAATTCTGTATTTTAGCTTCATTTCCCGAAAACGTTTTTATTCACTTGACCAATTAGTATGGCTACCAGAATCGCCAAGTTCCTTCTTATCCGAAACAGAGTATGAAAAAATCTTAAATTCAAGTAATATTACGAGAAGCACAAAGATATGTGAACCACTGAGAGTCAAGTGCTTTTACCAAAAAATTCTGGTTTTACTATCAGAATGGTCACAGTACCAGAATTTCTCCGACATTTTCAAGAGGTAGGTACGAACACTGTAGAGAATTCTGGTAACAGTATCATCCCGTACTTCTGTTCACAAACCGTTGTGCTCGTGGTAAATAATAATATTACTAAAATAATATTACTGGACTTCAAGAATTATTTTTTAGTGTAAAATCATCGCAGCCGCTGCTAAACTAAAAAGTTTTGACAAAAATCATTTCAACAACTTAAAACGAAACAAAACCGATATAAAAAGCCGCAAAAAAAAACAAAAACAAAAACAAAAAGCACAAAAAAAACAAAAAAAACAAGAACAAAAAACAAAACAAAAAACAAAAAAGAGTAACTTGAAAACGAAATGATGCATTGAGAAGAGCATTATCGGAATGAAGATGCGCATACCATCTGGAAAAATGATCTACTCAGATTCAGGAAGGAAAAATATTTCCCCTCGTCCCGATCTCCACCCCCTCCCCATTGTTTTTTTCAATGAAACTGTCAGAATGTAATATTTCACGATGCTCGACGCCTATCCACCCAGCCTTTGATTCGCCTCTTCTCACTCCCTCTGGCTTATCGAGTCATAAATCGCTGAATGATACGAGCTCAGAGGAATCGGGAACTGAACTGAACTAAACAACAACACGGTTGCCAAATCGAGCCGGCAAACATTATCAAATTTATCCCTCCCCCAATTTTTTCTTCATTTTCTTTTCATCCTCCCGTTTTTCCAATTGTTTGCCATTAAGAGGGGAGGTCTTGTAGTCTCATCAGCAGTGGTGTAGTCAGGAATTTTTCTGGGGGGGGGGGGGGGGCCGAAAATTGTCAAGGGGGGGGGGTGTCCAAAGATACTAATTTGGTAAAATTTGTCTGAAAACGCAAAACATTACCTTTTTTAGGACAAATTTTGGTGTCAAGGGGTGGTACAGACCCCCTGGACCCCCCCCCCCCCCTTGGCTACGCCACTGCATCAGCCCACCTCCCCGTCTACAACCATGATTATGACATTTTTTGTTTATAGTATCATCGTCTGATTCTGGTTCTCAAAGGGGCAGTTGCAAGGGTCTAAAATGTTGTGTTTTTTATTAAGAAAATGAAAGTACTTGATGCGTGCGCTGAGAACAAATAATAAGATGCTTTTGGTTTCTAATTAAGTCCCATTGTTCCAGAGATGAGATATTTTAAAATACATTGTTTTAAATGGGAATTCCTCGTAGTGGATGACGTCACTACACACACGATTTTTTACAACTTTACACGTGTATATCTCCAAAACCGGGGCTCTTAGGAAAAAACCAAAAGCACCATTGCTCTCAGCTCATCAAGCAAACTTTTTTTTTTCGTAAAAAACACACAATTTCAGACCCTTGCAACTGTCCTATTAGCAATCAGATAGCATAATGGTCATTTTTACCAAAGCGGTTCTGGCACCGCTTTTAAGACTCCTTTCAGTTCGCAACCCTATACAGATCTCCAGTAATCTCCGGAGGCTATTGGGGCTGTATCCAGAAAAAAGGCTCATAAAATGATGGGTATGCTCATCTGAGTAACTTCTAATAAGACCGTAAGGCCTATTTCCTTGAAAGAGCACTCCAACTGTTTTATGGGCCCTTTCTTCCGTACACTGCCTCAATATGGGGCTCTTGCAAACTTTTGCTGCAGGTGATATTGAAGAGTTGATTTTTGCATAAAAACCTGTAAAATGACGATAAGTATAATAAAAAAAATCACAAAACTCACTCTCTCAGAATCGGACTTAACGGCGGAGCAACGCAGGTATCATGGGAGATTCCTATCTAATTTGAGACATATCTCTGGGTCTCTATAGAGATAGTGACGATTAATTAGACAGGAATCTCACATATGATACCTGCGTATAGCTCCGCGCTCCGCTATTACGAGCTTCCCGTCACAGCTGTTTTCTGAGTTTATTACTAAAAATGTTAGCTTTGTTTATTGTGATTTTCGTGATTTTCGCTGGTTTACCTGATTTTACTATTCGAAGGGTAGAGTGGATAAAGAAGTTATGTGACACTTCTTTGATTTTGAGAAAATCGACTTTAAAGTTCAAAGTATGGACGTTTTCGACAATTTAGCCGAACATCAACCGCAACAGCTTTGAAAGTAGGGTCATATCCTACATTTTTTGAATCAAGTTGGAAAATTTATGGATAAATACCATCATAACTCCTTCTGCTAACTCGATTTTTTCAAAATGTCACATAACCCCTTTATCCACTCTACCCTTTCATTCATTTTGCTTCTGGCAAAAGTTTGCAAGAGCCACTTTAAACCTCTAGCCCTTCACTGCATAGTGTGACACCGGTGTCACATGATGTAAAAAGCCCTATATCAGACATTGTAATGTATATTTTGACTTATTTCTAATTGTATCACCATGTCACATTATAAAAAAACATAAAAGGGGGCTCAAACATTTTTCAAAAGACCACCAGCACTCATTATAATGCATTTAATAAAAGAAATCATGGTTGGGGGAAAATTTGCCCCCGTATCCAACTCAACCCCAATTTCATTATTTTTACTAAGCTTCTGGCAATTTGCTCTTTGAAAAATCCAATTAAAGTAAACAATTCTTATTTTTTTGAAAATTTTGAAAAAAAAATTCTTTTACTTTCCCCGCCATTTCTTATGGTGTTATAGCACTTTAAAAAACAAGAAAAAATGGAAAAATGAGAATTTTCACCAAAAAACTGTCTAATTATTTTTTTTGCTATTTTTCCCTACTTGTGTGACCACCTAGTGAATCGAAAACTCCAGTTTTGGTTGAAAAAAATATCCCATGCAGTGAAGGGCTAGATAATCGATACTTTTAGACCAGGATGAAAACGGTACCTAATCGATTATTCACAACTGGAAGCTGCCACAATGAACGCTTGGCGTGGCAACGCTGGGCCGCACAGTTCATGAGTCGCATGGTTGGGGTTCGACGTTCGGGCCTCGGGCCTCTGGGTTCGAGTATAAATCGTTTAAACCACGGGTGAGTGATCTTGAATAATTGAGCCGTGTAAGTTAAAGAAAGTTTTCTCATACATCATCCTGCGGACCCGGAATCTGGATCCGAGGAAAGGAAAAGCTCGCTGAAACTTTTTTCGCTCCTTCGACTATACAATATACCACACCAGTTCAGCCGCACCACCAACACCACCATCGGTTTTTCGTCGCGCCGTGAAAGCTGCTGATGCACGCAACCAGTCACACAGCCGCAGCCGTCAAAAAACGAACCACTTCTCACGCTAAACTAATGGAGAGCATATACCATTGTCGGATCTAGAAATCTATCCTTCTCTCTCTTCTTCCATTAGAATGTGTGTGTTAGAAAATGACAGAGCAGGAGCAGCCATGTGATTTTCGCTCCCTCTTTTGCTCTTTTCTGACACATGCGTTTTAATGGCCAGAGAGGGAGAAGGAAAATTGCTTGGATCCGCCAGTGGCGTATACTTTGGAAACTAAGTGAAGTACGATGAGTATTGGATGAAAACTGACACCATCGCCGGTAAAGGGGCCCACATCAAAGAAAAGGCGGGCGCTATGCTCACAACAAGCACACCTGTTGTTTTATACAGACCGTTTATCTGGAAACTATGCGGTCTCAAATCTCAATATAGAGCTCTTGCAAGGTTTTACTGTAGGCAAATAGACTGTTAGTTCTGACATAAAATATGCGGAAATAACGATGGGACCGTTGAGCGCGCTCGTGTTATTTGGCAACAATGTTTTTAGTCATTTGAGTTTGAAAAACAAAGGTATCAATATCAGAAATTATTAAAATATCCGCAATTTTTTTAAAGTCATCGATGACCCTACCGATTGAGAAAAGATTACCTTAGAGGTATGCACTGAACTGAACTGTGTACACAGAAAAAAATGGACGTGCTCCAGAAACAAACTTTCCGTGTTCTAGACACGAACATACACACCAGTACGGGAATGAGTTCTGAGCGCAATCTATTTAGGTTGAGTTTGCGTCTGAAACGCATCCCGTCGTGTCCAGAACCTGAAATGTTTGTGCTCTGAGCACGTTAGGTACTGGTGTGTATATAGATCGTGTCTGGAGCACATCCTTTTTTTTCTGTGTAATCTTTTCTCAACCGGTGGAATCATTGGAGAATCGAAAAATTCGATTAATCATACGCAAAATGGCAGCTCCGTTTTGGATAGACCGCGCAGACATATTTTGTAGGATAACTCCTTGATGATCTGTTCATACTTATGAAAATACTTATAAGAAATTATAAACAACTATACCATCAGTTTATAAATGAAAGAAAAAATGTCGCAATCTCCTCAGCACAGAATAATACAATCAGAAGGGAAACTCTAATTCATTTTGAAACATTCTTTACTTCGGGCCGCCATGTTCGAAAGTGAGTATCTTCGGCAGATCTTCGGCAACTGGCCGAGTTGTGATTGGTTGTATAGCCTGAAAAAGCATGTCCGCCATCTTGAGAAGTGAGTAGGCACAGTTGCCAGTTTGTGCCAGTAAATTCCAAATCTTGTTTCCATTGGCTCTTATGGGAGTTTCCCTTCTGATTGTATTATTCTGTGTCCTCAGCATTGATGATTGATATGTTTCATCAATGACAGAGTGGAAGGAAAGGGAGGAGGCCAGATAGCCGATAGCAAAGACCTCCTCTCCTTCATCAGTAATTAATTAACGGGTTTAAATCGATGTAAAACGTTGCTTGCGCAGTGTCGATTATTTCGTGTAGTTGAACTAAAACCGCAAACAAGTCGATATGATCAAAATGATATGTAATCAGCACAGAATCATGCGGAGAAACGTTTTTCTCATATTTCCTGTTGGAGGGCGAGGTTTCTCTAACCCTTCACTGCATGGGATTTTTTTTTTCAACCAAAACTGGATTTTTCGATTCATTAAGTGGTCACATATATGGGAAAAATAGCAAAAAAAATAATTAGACAGTTTTTCGGTGAAAATTCTCATTTTTCCATTTTTGTCTTGTTTTTTAAAAGTGCTATAACACCATAAGAAATGGCGAGAAAAAAAAAACAATTTTTTTTCAAAATTTTCAAAAAAATAAGAATTTTTTCCTTTAATTGGATTTTTCAAAGAGCAAATGCCAGAAGCTTAGTAAAAATAATGAAATTGGGGTTGAATTGGATACGGGGACAAATTTTCCCCCAACCATGATTTCTTTTATTAAATGCATTATAATGAGTGCTGGTGGTCTTTTGAAAAATGTTTGCGCCCCTTTTTATGTTTTCTTATAATGTGACACTGGTGATACAATTTGGAATAAGTCAAAATATACATTACAATGTCTGATATAGGGCTTTTTATATCATGTATCACCAGTGATACACTATGCAGTGTAGGGCTAAAATCTATCCACACGACGAAAGTACGTATATCCTCAATCCTATTAATAATTAACGCTCTGAGGCGCATGCAGGCGGCAAGCGCGGAGACCTAGCTCCCAACGATTTGCTCGGATTGGTGAAATTTTAGAATTCACCAGAGAAATTGCACCGATCCAACAAAGATTACAGAACTGCGTATTGTAGTCCATTTATATACCACTGAATGTATCGATTTATATAATCTCTTTTTTTTGCACCGATGTAACGATCCGGTGAATTCTAAAACTCATTACCATTCTCCACTATACTGCTACGCGGTCGCGTCGCGCGGAAGTTCCAAAGATTATAGGCGAGGATGAGGAGGCAAGAAGAGAGAAAAGAAAAATGGTCTGCGGGAAAAGTCCCGGGAGGCTTCGCCCCTCCCTTCACTCAAACGCGGGGAACAATCCGGCGAGAAAAGAAAAAAGAAAAATAAATAAGTTGGGTTAAAAAATTCAGACGTGATGCATGGGCTTTCCGGCTACCGCTGTTGTGTTCCACATCCGCACGTTCCAAAGATTATTAAACGTTACATTATTCATTCCCGGAGAGGCCCCCGTCAATTTCATTCTGAGGAACATAGCAAGGTTTAGGATATATGAGCAGAGACTTTCCTAATGTTTTTATTCTCCTTTGTTTCTCGTCTGTATAAAGTACGAGTATGTTCTGCTCTTTTGTTTATTTATTTGTTGGTTCTTCGCTTGTTTGTATACATATTTTTATTTAATATTTCACTTTGAATAAGAGAATATGTTGAGTTGGGAGTGAGTGGGAGTGCAGTGATGTGCCATTAACAAGTCGGACTAACAGATCATCAACAAATCCCAATTCCGATTGACGATTTTGAAAAGTTCTTTTCAGAAGATTAAATTGAATCCTCAAATGAGCTCCGAACTAAACTTTTGGTGGTGGGTGACATAGGCGCAGGCGGGCGGTGACCAAAAAAAGTGGTGACTTTTTTTTTTTTTTTTTGCTTCTCCGCAGTTATTCTCAAGTGATGATTTCCCTCCCCCCCCCGATTTTTAGCCCCTCCGCCCTAAAAAAGTGAGGGGGCTATAGCCCCCCTAGCCCCTGATACGGTCCGCCTATGGTAGGTGAACAACTAGCATATAATTTTCAAATATTCGCGGTTTAACGGACATATTTGTGGTAATCACTGTCAATATGTTGTGTATCTTATGAGGGGAAATGATTCTGTGCTATGATTGATGGCGATGGTCCCCGACAGCATCGATTACCGTCAAAGGTTTGCGGGCCGCCAAACTATGATGGTGGGTGGTGAGCACCAATCACCAGATGTTCAGTTGAAAGCTAATTTGAGGGTCCAAGTTGTTCGTCCATAAAGAGGCCTAATCAGCATGGATTTGCATTCGAAAGTTAGGATCCACTTTTTAAAGGCTAACCGCAAGAGAATCAGAGCGAGAGGAATGAACTGTTTTGGTCCAATTTTGATCGTGACATCGTAACTGACACTCAGACAAATTTACCATTTATTTTAATTTAAATCCGTGGTTTAGAAAAGTTATAAACAGAATTTTCATCACGATGACCAGAAGTTGTTAAGTTGTTTTGTTTGGCTGCACCTATCTCAGGATTTGCGATACTGATTTATTTGCGACAAATACAAGGTGACTGACCAGTGACCATCTCTGAACTGATAACGCAAACAACTAAAATATCCGTGACATAAACCTATTATTGATAACTACAGAATTACAAATTCACATTAGTTCCTAAGATGTCGTCCAAATAGAGATTATATCGTTGATAAACCAGCAAATCACCAGTGAGAAAAATTTTCCAGACAATTTAACCGGAGATTCCCATCTAGAAAGTACTAAACAGGATTCTCATTACGGCGCTGTAGTGACCCAGAATTTTGGTTATTTTTACCGTGATTCCGTTTACCATAACTTGAGTTCCGTTAAATACTTCCCTGTAAACGGAGTTTCGGTTAATGTAACCGGAAAGTTTTCTCACAATCATCGGTAAAACGAAAATCAATCATTATCACGTTTTTCTTCGTGGTTCTGCTAAAATAGTCATTTTTAGTTTATCGTTCAAAGAGAGATTACTGGACTGAATACTGATATAGCAGTTGGATCAGAAAGTGTTTTTTTATTTCCAGCTCTTAAATTTTGAAGTGTGATTTTTAGTCAATTAAAGTGCGCGCAGCATAGTTTGTTTTATTTTGCACCATTTTACATTAAAACAGCAATGATGTTTAAATTCGCTGCAGCAAAACTTCGCAACAGATCCATTTACTTACTCGCGGATCCAGAGGATATTGTCCTCCTCTCCTGGCTATTTGAACGTATGTGTTGGAGAAGGATAGGAAGAGAAGCCGAAAATTAAGTGACTGATCTGTCCTTTTCTAACACACGCATTCTAATGGGTAAAGAGAGTGAAAGACAAATCCCTTGATCCGCCAGTGGATAGACTCATTTAGCGTCTTGGATCGAAAAATTTTCATAACCTAAAACTTCTGAGCTGACATAACCTAACTCAAAAGAGTTGGGAAAATATTACGAGGCAGAGCCAATCGGACAAATAATCCAAGTTTTTCATTTTTTCGATGAATCCTTCATGGAATAAACAAAAACAATTTAAGTTGTAAACCGCATGCTGAGGAAGAGACCATCAAACCGCGGTTGTAACCGCATAGCGCGTCCCAAAACATGTGGTGGGTATGGGAGGATACAGGAATTTGTCTTTCTCTCTCTCCAGCCGCATTTGCACACATGTGTTAGAAAAGGATATCAGAGGGGGGGGATCACGTGACTTTAGCCCCTATCTCCGTTCTTTTGAAGCGCATACGTTCAAATGAGAGGAGAGAGAGAAGACAAATTCCTAAATCCGCGTGCGTGGTGGTAGACCACACATTTGAAGATTGCCTTTCATTGAAATACCTGTTTAATCGTTTTATGTTGACGAAGAAACAGTACTTTGTTTTATTCGTGAAAAAGTTCATGCTGGTTACACTCATTTGTTAAGAGTATTTTTTTGGGGTTTTATCATGCTCTTTCCACAACTATCTCAACTCTCCAGCGTCCAGGCAAAAAAAAAAAAAAAAAAAAAAAAAAAAAAAAAAATGTGACTTAACTAGACGCGCTCGTTTTTTCTTTTATCGCTGATTACCCTCTTAAGCTCAAAGGAAAGCATTTCAAATCAATTCACACTATGCAATTTATCTTAAGTAAGTTTTGTACATAAAATTGGAGGCGCGAGCAAATAAACTTTTATAAAAAAAAAGTAACAGCTTTTTCAAAATATCCTTCGAATGTCCATAAACACGCTGAACGCCCATTTATATTTATTTTTACTGTCAAGGCATCTTTCAATCACACTGAAATAAGTATGAGGGTAACTTTTACCCTAAATAAGCTTCCATATTGTGTAGCAATTCGGATGGTTAACTAGCAGCACGATGGTTAAAAAATACAGGAATTTTCGATATTATTAAACGTCATGCGTGTAACCCTTTATGAACCAAGCCCGAGTATACTCGTTCTTCTCCTGAGGTATTTTTAACATTTTTTCAGTCTTCATTCCGGGTTAACGCGACTATCGATAGAAACACTTACAAGATAAGATTTCTTCGGACGCCTTCGATTCATCGTATAGGCAATTCCAACTCCACGGAGTACGAACTGTTAACTACCTTCCCTATATAAACAGAAGAGAGGTGTTTTTTGAACTAACCTGGTCCTTAGAGGGTTAATATTCAGTCATGCGGTTAATATTCACGATTAGATGTTACTTTTTTACCCATCTAATAAATTGCTACACACTAAGGGAGCCATCTACGAGGGAAATTTACCCTGCTACTTTTTTCAGTGCTCATCAAATCGAAGATGAGAGCAATATTTATAGCATCATGGTGTGGTTTTATGGCACCGAACGGAATTGCAGGCAAATCAAGCATCGCTATACATGTATATTGCATGCATGCATGCGTCAGATTCTTAAATTCTGATTTATTACTATGCTTTACCTCTTGATCACGTATGATTTTTTAAAATAGATTCAACTAATTTTCGAAAGAGATGCGGTATTTAATCTCGAACAACATTCTCGTCATTTATAGAAATCAAAGGAGAATAACCGAGGCATTAGGATCAAAAGTAAATAAATCAACGCATTAGTAGAAATAAGAGCTACCATAGCTTCTTCAATCATGATTGAAAATCTGATATTTTATTGGAAACACTGATATTGGATTTTTCACGCTGATTTTATGGCTCATAGTAGATGTGATTGAAAAAACTTTAGCCAGAAACAAAAGCTTAGGTTTTGATTGACCAAAACTTGCTGTCTACGAGACTGCATTTGCATATTTGTACTTTTGCAGGCGTTTTTAAGTCATTGAGAAGTGTTTTTTATGCCTTCCTAAGTTCTTAATTTAGGGAAAATGTTGTGCTTTTTTGTTCGGAACTTCTATGGTCCGCACTCTTTTAAAAAATTGGAATCAAAATTCATTGAAGTTAGGATCAAAAGTTAAGATCTACTCCCTGAAAGGGGAAAATAGTAGAGGAACAATGATATGTCGACTGAGGAAATAATACTATCTAGTGCCTACTGTTCGCAGAATTCTGGTATTGGTTATTTGTATACCATAATTATTTGGGGGAGATTATTCTGTTGGTATGTCCTATATCTGACAAACCTAGACATTTTCTGATAAAAGGAATAGAGAAACTTTTCGGATGACATCATAGAGGTATCAAGGTTTTTTTTTTTTCTTCATAGGAGGTGGCAGCTCTAGAATTTTTTTTAGTGGTGGTTGAAGGTATTTCCCCCTTTCCCGCTCCCACCCCTTTTTTGAAATTTATGGGATGGGGGAGCTGCAGTAGACCTTTCAGGGCTCCTGGTCTCTGGCTACGGCCATGGTTGGCATATTGTTGTGCCTCAGGTAATATTATTATGATTTACGAATTGTTCAATTCATTCCAGTTTTTTCAGTTCTTTTTATATTTCAAAGGAAAATAATGTAAATCTTTTGTATTTTTGCTCTTGAAAACTTTAGGGCTAGTCACTTATATAAGTATAGCAATTCTATTTGCGTTATAATAAAGATATGGAAAAGTTTTTTGATGTTTCTGACGAGATAAACGAACTTTTCTTTCTCACCTGACGATAATTGGACCCTAGACCATTCGTTACATGAAAAGAAGTCTTCGTTTAACTCATCAGAAACACACACAATAACAATTGGAAACGTGAATTTAAAAGAATGAGCAATGGGGCTCTTGTAAACTTCTGCTATAGGTGATTAAAGAGTTGGTTCTTGCGTAAAAAGCTGTAAACACGATAGTGAGTACAGTAAAAAATCACAATATTCACTCTCAGAAGCGGGCTTACTGGTCCTCAGGTATCATGGTAGATTCCTATCTAATCTGAGACATGTTTCTGTGTTTTCAAAGAGAAAGTGACAAATTAGACAGGGATCCCCCATGATACCTGCGTAGCTCCGCCATCAAGATTTTGCCGTTACAGCTGTTATCTGAGTTTATTACTGAATTTAAGACTTTCATAGTGTGATTTTCGTGCCTTTTGCTGGTTTTTACATCAGATTGCTCGCATAGCAAAAATGTTTGCACGGGCCCCTTTACAATTTACTTAAAAGAAACCAGTTGTTTGCATTTTTCTACCAAAGGTTTGAAGCAGTGTATGTAGCCACTATTTGTCCCCACATGCTTAAATATTAATTAAAGGAATAGTTAAACTAACCAGTATGAGAATATTCAGAGTTGATCAGATCTAGGTGTGGTCTCCAATGGCAGGGAGCTGCCGGGAATCGATGGATGAACGAATCCGCTTGATTTTCCTGCAGTCTGGGACCGGTGAATTTATTAGGATCCAGAATATTTTCCACGGAGAACGCGAGTCGCCTTTCTATGGGGCCTCGCCTGGATTCGCTCGCCGAGCGACCTAGGTCGCTACCATTCTTGATCAGGAACGTCGAGGATTCGTGGTGTCGATGATCGTGGTCGAGGTTCGCATCGTCGTCCGATGAATGGTCTCGACAGGAACTCGAGTTGTCATCGAACTCGCCGTTCGTGTCGACTGACGAGGGCCCGGTTCCAGTCGAACTTCTATGAGGCCTCCGAAAGAGGTCAATCTTGCCTTTGGTCAGGTCAACCGGTGACCCGACCTCGATTTCTTCGTCGTCATCTTTATTTTTAGTCCTCTTTGTGTCGTCTGGATCTTCCTCCGTGACCATTTCCTCATCGCTGGCTCCGGCGATTGAAGAAGATCTTTGGTCCTCCGACGCCGGATTTTCCATGGCAACGTCGCTCGCCATCGATGATCCTCCATCGTTTTCATCGTTGTCTCCGGAATTTCTGTCCAATCGACACCGGATATCCGGTTGATCTATCTTAGACGTGCCATTCCGGAGGATTTCTGGACTTTCCGAAGTTCCTAACTTTGAGTTGAACAAAAGCTTTGGTTTGAGGAAAGCCGAGTTTGCTGGGTGGTGATTCAGAAGTTTTCCACGCTTGGCGGCGAGAGTTTCCGTGGTCAGTCGGTTGACCCGATGACTAATACTTGAAGATTTTTGTAAGTTCTCGTTACTGATATTAGAATTCTGAGGCTTTAACTCTAGATAGGCGTACTTTGCAGGTTCCGGCGAGGAAGGATTATTGTTCGTTGGCTCATTACTTTCTTGAAGTAATCTTTGCATCATCATCATCGTCATCATTGGATGTGGTTTTGAAGATTTATAATATGTTTAATGATATGCAATGACATTATTATCAATTGGTTTCTGGATGCTTTCAACTAAGCTATCTACATGGTTCTAGCTCATCTTCTTAAAGTGATGTATGGATACTTTGGAGTGACAAATTATGCAATTAGTTTCTTTACCTTGCTTAATTTCTTAAATTTATTGATCGACAGAAATTTCCGCCAAAAATAGGTCTTCGAAACAGCTTTCAAACCAAAAACTTGCTGAAATTCACAACTTTCCGCGCACAGTAAGATGTCAGGACATGGGTGGTTTCTGGTGGAAAATCTGAGGGAGCGTCATAAAATGGGTAGCTTTGATAAGCAGAAAATATTAATTTTTGAAAAAATGCGTCAGTTCGAATGTTATTGGGCTCAGTTTTTGAACATTAAATAATTATAATTAGTAGAGGAAAATTTAACACGCGTGTATTTCACTGTAAAGTATACAGAGCTGTCATTTCAAGGGTCTAAAACGATTCGTTCCGCAACAAAGTAGCTAACAGATTTCTTTCATGTAAACAGATTAGAATTGAAACCAAGAATATCACATTTTTTGATCAAAGAAACAATCGAAACCATTGCGCACCGTCAATAATTATTTACGTTTCGTAAAATTTTAACCTCCACAAGAATATGTAAAGTCCCCGGAAAACCTTTCATAGTAAAAAGCAACACAGTTAGACAAACAAAAACTTCAGAACACTGGTGATAACACAAACATTTCAAGACTTCGAATCATCCTTTCTATTTCGACAAAATTTCGATGAAACCGACACTCAACGCTCATTTGCCAAACAACAGATTTTACGATTCCATGCCGATTTAATAAATAACCACAATCCGAAAATAGATCAACCAATTTGTCACACAATAAATAAATGACTTGTTATTACAGCTCCTCCAAGTCCTCGTAGCATTATTCGATGATGACACATTAAACTGTTATAAAACTCGGGATTGTTTCACATTTACCTACAGATTAAATTAATCCTGATTAAATCGGATTTTCTTTCCACTAAAGATTAAGAGAAACAAAAGGATATTCAGGATTATTACCGACACAATACCATTTAAATCAAACTTTAATTACAACAACTTAAAGCTGGCTTAGAGCTCAAGGCTCTTTTCGAAATCAAAGTTACAGAAACAAAAACACGTTGTGGGAAACCCAGCCCGCTTCTTTGATGCGGTTAACGCGAAAACCTCAGAGAGGGGTAAACGCCACGCGATAAGGAGGACCTTTCGACAAAAGAAAGGCAAAGAGACAAAACCGTCGTTTTGGGCGGTAACGAGGAGAAAGCGGGAAAAACAGCTTTAGACGAACGAACAAACGAACGAACGAACGGACGGGCAGAGCCGGAAGACGAAAACAAACAAATCAACAAACGAGAAACGTTTAGGACGAAGTAACACTAACTCTTGAAAAAACCTTCGCGACCGAAAAACACGGCGACGGGAGGATATCGTCCCGTGTTTCGACTCGCTCGCTTTAACGAGGGGCGAAAGGAACATTCCCTGTCACGATTGGCTACCCCGCGCCGGCATCGGCGACACTCATTGGCCCCCGTCTATTATCCAGGGGGCGGAGCCTTGCTGGCTCCCGACGCTTCCCCAACCCGCAGTATATTTTAATAGGGTGTTGATTTTCTCTCCCCCCCCCCTACTCATGATTCTCCGTGTTTTTTTTTTCTCTTTTTTCCCCTCTCATTTTCTCTTATTTCTCTCTCTCTCTCTCTCTCTCTCTCTCTCTCTCTCTCTTCTCTCTCTCTCTCTCTCTCTCTCTCTCTCTCCCTGTCTTTCTCTCTCTCATGCTCTTTCTCGTTTTCCAGTTCTACTCATCTGTGTATAAGTTTTGGTTGATAATTTCCTCTTAAATAGTTTAATTATGGAACCCCGTTATATAAAACCTCGCGCTCCCCCCTACCCCCCCTATTTCCCTACCTACTCTTTTCTCTCCACCTCGCCTCGCGGCGACACCTTCCTCTTATGGCCATTTTTATTCCTTTCCCGCTTACTCACTCTATTACCTCTCCTCCGGGCTCAGCCTCCTTCTGTACCCCCCCCCCCCCTACATTGCCCCCCGCCCCCATAACTGTCTCGCCTGTTCCCTTTTCCTTTTCTCTGTCCTCTATGCTCCTCCATTATTCACTCTCTTCTTTTTGCTTGTTTTTTTTTTTTTTTTTAAATATCCCCTCTCTACCCCCCTTCACCGTTTTTATGGAGTCGTCTCACTATGGAACGAAATGGGGGACAAGTAGTTTCGGCTCTGTGTGTGCTTGCATTTATATTTAGGTTTTTTTTCCCCGCAAATTATTGGGGTTCCTCGCACTAGAACAAAAAAAAAACAAAAAAACAAAAAAAAAACAAATTTTCTCCCTTTTTCGTTTTATTGAAGGACCTGTACAGTTAAGGGACATTTTCTGCCCCCCTGTTGATCAAAAATGAAAAGGCTGAAAAAAGCAGGGGAAAAAATTGTGGATTGCGAGTGCTTGAAGGTCTATTCTAACAGAGAATGTCAATGAAAGGGATATTTATAATCGGTTTGTACAACCAATTCTTGCATGAATATGCATGGCCAGTTCAGCAATTTTTCGGGCAAAAACGACTATTTTACTACATACTAAAATTGAAATTAGGTCGAAGCACATGAGAAAGACAGCTTCTGCTTTAAATTTGAATTGTTGCCTACAGTGCAGTGGCAAGATAAGTTTATCTCTTGGGGAAGTGGTCACTCACTTGAGGTCATACCTAAAACTGAACTTTATTAGCCACGGTACCATATTATTATGTAGCTTTAATTCGCATTTTCTTCCAAAAAATCACAAAACTATAGCCATATTCTTACACGAATCTGGTGTACAATCCAATTATAAATGCCCATTTTATTGATATAGACCTCCCAAGCACGTACGTAATCCACAGTTTTTTTTTGTTTTTTTTTTTTAATTTTTTTTTTTTTTTTTATTATTATAATTTTATTTTACTTTTTTCAGACTTTTAATTTTGCCCAAAAAGGGGGCAGAAAACGGTCCTTAGTGGAGCAGGTCCACAAGTGTGCATCAATGAGATCAGAACATTTAACTCGTCCTATAATATAGTTTTGTGTGATTAAATGTTCATTTTTTGTATAGATGGTCTGATAAGGTTAAAAATTAAAACGTGTTTTTTGCGGACAGTACTCTGATAATTTTTGTCTCTGAGTTGTACCCAAAGTGTATAGCCGATATTTTTGAGTAAGAATCTATTGGAAATCACCACCTCTGTTGCTGTTTTAAAAAAATAAAAGGTTTGCAAGACCTCATTATTAGTCTTTTTCCATTTTTTTCCTAGCGCTCTTTGTAAACGGAGTACGAGGAAATGTAAACTGGGTTTCCCCGTGATGAAAAATTTATCTTACGGCCAGGAATAAAATGAAGATCTTTTTTACATGATTCCTAGAATGAGCAAAGTGGACTTCATTAACTTTCGAGCACATAATAATTGAGGCAGTCTCCGAAAGGATTCCCATAAAACAAGAGGTTCGCTTTTCAAAGGAGATCCTAATTTAACCATCAAAAGTGGTTATTAGGGAAGAGCACACGGCTTGTTTTGTGGGGTCATTATCTTGGATACCGGCTCAATTACGTCTTGTTGAAGCGCTCACACTTCATTAACCTTTGAGTTCATTCACCAACGTTTCCACTAATAAGTTTGCAAGTTCGGACAATGATGTTCGCTGTATTCTATCTTTTACACACACTCATACTCACTCAAACACAAGACCATAAACAATGGGTTGAGAGAATAAAAAAAAAGCGCGGCAGAAAAATTACACAGCGGCAGAATGAATAGGAAGGAGGGGAGGGGGTTCGATGTACTTAAGGTAAATTAAACCGCAAATTGCATCTTTTATTCAGGCGGGAATCGCCGCTCCGCGCAGTGGCTCAGATCTCAGATTTGGTTGGACATAATATAGAGAATGAATGGGGCTCCAGCCAGGGCTGCTGTTTTGCGTATAATAAATGCTATTTTTCTATTCACCGATGATTCCACCGGTTGAGAAAAGATTACACAGTTAAGTTCAGTGTATGACTGTAATGCACGAAAATACTCTGATCTGTAATATTTTCTTAATTGGTGGAAACTCCGTTGATTAATTAAAATATCCGCAAGTTTTTTAAAGTCATCGACGACTCCACCGGTTGAGGAAGGATTATAGATGCGAGTATTTTAGTTTGTTACAATCATGCACTGAACTGAACTGTGTAATCTTTTCTCAACCGGTGGAATCATCGGTGAATTGAAAAATAGCATTGATTATACGCAAAACGGCAGCCCTGGCTCCAGCAGACTTTTGCTATGAGCAAATGAAGCCAAATTTGATGTAAAAATTAGCTGCAATCACGAAAACCACATTAAACAAGCTTACTATATTCAGTATAATAAACTCAGAAAACAGCTGTAACGGCAAGACCGTAATGGCGGATATACGCAGGTATCACGGGAGATTTCTGTCTAATTCGTCACTTTCTAAAAGAAAACACAGAGATAGGTATACGTCTCAAATTAGATAGAAATCTACCATGATACCTGCGTACCATTCAGTCCGATCCTGAGAGTAAATTTTGTGATTTTTTAGTGTTCTCATCGTCATTTTTAAGGGTTTTTTTATGTGAGAATCGGCTCTTCAGTCCTCTGATGTAGCAACATTTTGCAAGAGCCCCATTGGTTCTGAGGAATCTACCCAATACGTAATATGGTATAGGTAATCCCAGAAAAGAATGGACTTTACAATTCTACGACTCTCATGAAAACATCAGCTTCAAACAGCCAATATTAGAGCAATCTGATTGGTCAGGAGCAAAAAAAAACAAAAACAAAACTGATGTTTCCTTTTCAAGCCCAGTGAGGTAAATTAATGGAGAAGCTGATACATGTTATATGCCCTATCCCAAAATAAGGCAGCATTGAGGAGATCAGTATTTGAATATGATATATTATAATATAACAGGTGTTAAAGTTATTCTGAAAGAATTTCAGCCTAAAGAGACCCGAAATTCAATTTTGAAGGAAGCTCGCGGGCTGCCAGTCTCAACTTTTTGGACTAAGGGTGCAATTCAGAGACATTACTTTGAGATCTACTTGACTTGGCATGGCTTCAGACATACTCCAATCCTAGTCGAGTGATGAAACAAACTGCAATCAGACATGGGTGGAGCCAGCAATTTGGCAACTGTGGATTCTATCCATTTGAATGTATGAGAAACAATCGATTCTTGAGGGGGCCATGGCCCAATTCTTAATCGATTCTTTATCATACATTCAAATGGAAAGAATCCACAGTTGCCTAATTGCTGGCTCCGCCCATGATTATTCAAAGACGCTCACCGAACACCGCAAAAATCAATTCTTGAGAATTCTTATAAGTTTATAGTTCAATGTAACGAGCTGCCTTGAAATTGTTTCCTTAACATTTGTCTTAGGTGGAAAACCGTGTGTGTTCCGAACCTTTTCCCTGCCGAATTAAGACAAATAAATTCACAAACTTAATTAGACCTTTTCTATACTATAGTGAATCGAATTATTTTTTTTTTCTCATGTTATAATATCAAGTGCATTATTGTGCATATCAATTTTGTTGAAATTTTATAAGAAAATTCATGTTAGTAGAACATCTTCAATATAGGACTGTGGAGTGAAAGGGGTAAAACGTCCCTAAATTTGCAAATTCCTGCCAATGGGGCTCTCGTAAACTTTTGCTACAGGTGATTGAAGAGTCGATTCTCATTGCATGAAAACCTGTAAAAATGACAATGAGTATACTAAAAAATCACAAAACTCACTCTCAGAATGGGGGTTTATGGCGGAGCCACGCAGGTATCGTGGGAGATTCCTATCTAATTTGAGAAATATCGCTGTGTCCGTTGAGAAAGTGACAAATTAGACAGGAAATCTTCCATGATATCTACGCAGCTCCGACATTACGATCTTGCTGTCACAAGCTGTTTTCTGCGTTCATTTTATTACTCACAAAATTTTAGACTTATATAGTGTGATTTTCGGTTTTTACATCAGATTTAAATATTGATTTGCTTGTAGTAACAGTTTGCAAGAACCCCCTTCTTATACTGGAATAACTGTGTTTATACCTCATGAATGTAATAAAACTGTGCTATTTCTATTTTCTTGCGTTCAAATGATTGTGAGATTTGACTTTGCATTTGTTTACAGCAAAAATTTGCAAGAGCCTCGCATTCTTGCTCGAAAATCTCTTGAAACTTCCTCGAGAAGGCTAATCTTACGACGTTTTCATTCAAGTTACGTTCCTGAATTATTGCAAATTGAATCTGCAGAACTTTTCAAGTTCAACTCAAGTCAAGTATAGATCTCAAAGTAAAGGTTCTGAATCGCATCCTTAAGGGGTCTATCCAATTGCGATTTGCGAATTTAGAAGCGCGAATTGACTGCTTGAGCCAATGGGCTTCTTTGTTGTCGATACATTGGACTCGACTATCGACTTCAAGGCAGCTCATTGGCTTAAGGTGTCCCTCCACCTGCGAATTTAAAAGCGCGAGTTGACTACTTGAGCCAATGGGCTTCTTTGTTGTCGATACATTGGACTCGACTATCGACTTCAAGGCAGCTCATTGGCTTAAGGGGTCTCTCCACCTGCGAATTTAAAAGCGCGAGTTGACTACTTGAGCCAATAGGCTTCTTTGTTGTCGGTACATCAGACTCGACCTATCGACTTCAAAGCAACTCATTGGCTCAATCAGTTTATTCGCGCTTTTAAATTCGCCGGTGGAGAGACCCCTTTAATCAGTCTATTCGTGCTTTTAAATTCGCAGGTGGAGAGACCCATTTAAACTGATCATCCGCTGCAGTCCTTCAATTTGAGCGTTTCCTCGCGTTTGTGCGCCGGTCCTTTGCCGGTATAGCCGCAGCTACTGATACTCAATTTTCATTAAATATGACCGTGCTCACTGCTCATAGTCATAGTCATAGCATAGCGAGGAAAGTAGAGAGAGAGAGAGAGAGAGGCAACCGGCTAACAAAAGCTGGGCCGAATGGGTTCCTGGTTCGGCGACTATGGTCCCCGAGGAGCATAAGAAAACAATGGGCTCTCGGGCCATACACATTACACATATAACTACACCGCACACACACACTCACACACATCCAACACATATACATATATATAAACTCCACAGCTTTTCTTTTATTCGAATTTAAAAACGTTTTATGTCAACACTCTGCTTCAAAACCGCTCGACTCTTTTCTGCACTTGCTCGGGCCTCGGCGCGAGGAAAAAGGAGGGGGCTGGTGATGATTGGGGGGGGGAGGGGGGAGTTGGGGTTGGGGAGGAGACGGTGGGTGGGTAGGAGGGTTGGCCACACGGTTAGCGAACCCAAGGGACGTCTCGCGCACTCACCAAGCCCCGATTCGATACCCGCGCGGCGACTCCAAACTCAGCACCGAGGAGTATTATGGAGCGTAATGAAGCGGCCGCCTATTTATAATGATACAACTCGCCTGGGACCCGAACCCCGAACCCCGGACCCCGATTCCCACCCACCCCTCCGATGCCGATGAACCTGCTATAGCGTAAATGGGATATTATCACAGTTTATGAATCATTTATAAATTACGCCATGAAAATCCCGCGCGATACTTTTGTGTTACATGAGTATTAATTTATCTCTTCGTCATTTTTTTTTTTTTTTTTCTCTTTATTTCTTTCTTTCGCCCTTACACCGCACCGCTTTCATGCTAGCTTGCTTATGCTCGGTTTGCTGGTGCTTTAGTTGGGTTGGTTTGAGTTAGGGTTCGGGTGGGGTGGATGGGTGGCTTTTATACAGGATTGCGCGTTTATTAAAACGCAGCAGTCAAAATTTTCGACACCGACTTTGCGACCCGAAACCGAGCGAGGATTGTGAAGCCTTGTTTTCCACTCCTCCTCCTTCTCCTCGGCCGCAGAAAAAGTTAAAATTGGCGTTGCCTAATTGTGCGCAGAAAAGGAAAGATTATTTAAAACTACCATTGTGTATATTCAATGGAATTATTCGCAATCGGCAGTTGCAAAGGTCTGAGATCTTGTGTTTTTTATAAAGAAAATGGAAGTAATTGATGAGCTGAGAACAATGATGCCTTTGGTTTCTAATTAAGTCCAATTGTTCCGGAGATGAGACTTTGATCCAAAATATGTTGTTTTAAATGGGAATTCTGCGTAGTGACGTCACTACTCACACGACTTTTTACAACTTTCTTGGAGATATACCTCCAAAAGGGGGACACTTAGGAAAAACCAAAGGCACCATTGTTCTCAGCTCATCAAGTACTGCCATTTTTTTTTTTTTTTTTTTTTTTTTTTTTTTTTTTTTTTTTTTTTTTTTTTTTTATAAAAAACACAACATTTCAGACGTTTAAAACTGTCCCATTCACCGATGATTCCACCGGGTTTGAGGAAAGATTACATAGTTCCGTTCTACATATGTATGACTGTAATGAACGAAAATACTTTAATCAGTAATCATCTCTCATCGCCATAGTAGAGTCGTCGATTACTTAAAAATATTACTTTTGAATAATTAAATAATGTAACGGCGTGTTGAACAAAAGATTTCAGATCAGAGTATTTTCGATCATGACAGTCACAAACTGAACTGTGAAAGGTGTAATCTTTTCTCAGCCGGTGGAATCATCGGTGTATTGACAAATTTGTAATTCGTAATTCGTGATTTGGAGTTGTATCAGTAAAGATGACAGGTGAAACAGAAACCTGTAATCTTTACTGAAACAACTCCAAATTACACATGATTTTTTCTTTGCATAGTTACGCCTTTATTTCAGAACCAATTTGGCTTGTTTTTGGCTCAAAGAATCAAGCAAAAATTTAAGCAGGTGCTGACAGTCCGATTTTTGTCTATTATTCGTCTGTTCAGAGAAAACAGCCGAAAACCGTCAAAAAACGGCTATTTTCGGAGCCAGCGACAAGTAACGCCATCTATCGGATTTAAATTTTCGGGAGTTTGCCATGGAATCACCTTGATGCGCGAACGCAAAAGCTGGCAACTATGGTTCAAAACTCGTATACCTTCATCCCTATAAACAAGTGCGATTCTCGCCGCCGCAAGTGCCAAGCGGATACGGATATCTCATGGACCCGTGTGGTTATCGGGCGATCATCCTCTTTTGCGCCCTCCCTCCTCCTCCCCCACCTCCCTCATCGAGCGTCCCTTCTCCCCTCCACCCCTTTGTACTCATCTAACTCCTGCCTCCCCGTATCATACTCGAATATTCGAGGAGTGTTGTTAATTTCTCCTCATCTCCTCTCCACTCCTCTCTCCTCTCATCTGATTTGATCCTCCGTTTAAATCGTAGCACCACTCATTTTCGCGTTTGTCTCGTAACAACAACAATAACAATAATAACCACTGCGCTGCACCGCGACCGCCCGCCGCGACGCGCCACAGATTGCGGTTTATGTTTTATATTAATGTTTATTATGCGATATGCGCGGGCATCAGCATCGCATACTTTTTTTTTCACCACCATCACATACTGCGCAATCATTATTTTTGAAACTTTGCTTGTATTTATTCCCGTTTTCCCTCCTTGTCTTCTGTCTTTGTGGTTAAGACAGATAGTCCATTTTTTAATGATGTCCTCAGTAATTTCGTCCATGTGTGTACTCCAGAATCTTTTCGTCCGAAAAGGGGACCATTCAGCCACCGTAAGAGTGCAATGGGGTTCTTGCAAACTTTTGCTACACGGGATTGAAGAGCTGATTCTTGCATAAAAACCTTTAAAAATAACGATGAGTAGGTAAACGAAAAAATCACGAAATTCACTCTCAGAATCGAGCTTAATAGCGGTTCGACGCAGGTATCATGGGAGATTCCTATCTAAAATGAGACATACCTCTGTTTTTCCAAAGAGAAAGTAGCATATTAGATAGGATCTCCCATGATACCTGCGTCGAACCGCCATTACGAACTTGCTGTTATAGCAGTTATGTGAGTTTATTACTGAACTTTATACTTTCTCGGTGTGATTTCCTTGATTTTTGCTGGTTTTTACATCAGAATGGACTATTCATTTGCTCACAGCAAAAGTTTGCAAGAGCTCCGCATTCAAAGGTTTCACTTGAGGTCTGTGTGGACTTGAATTGACTCGAACTTGAAAAGTTCTTCAGAGTCAATTTGCAATCTAGAAACATGTCACCTTAAACCAAATCGCCTTGAGATTTCTCGCGGAGGTTTCAATAGATTTTCGAGCAAGAATCGGCAAAAACTGGCAACTTAGAAACGATTTGAAATAACGCGGTTTCCCACTCAAAATAAATCTCAAGGAAATGATTTTAAGGTCGTTCGTTAGTTACTTCGAACGATAAACTCGATACTTCGCAAGAATTGCCGGTATACGCGGTGAGCGTCTCTGAATTGCAATTTTTCTTACTCACCACAACTTTGACTTGATTTTTTCACAACTCACAAGCCAAGTTAAATCATAATTGGATATCAAGTAAGGCCTCTAATTTGCATCCTATGGGCTCAATTCAGAGAATCAATGATAAAACCTACTGGAGATGGTCTTAGCTTGAGAATTTCTAGGGATTGCTGCGCACCATTTTAAAGGTTTTCATGGAAGAATCAACTCTTCAATTACCTGTTACAAAATTTTGCAAGAGCCCTATTGAAAAATTTGTGGAAATAAAAGAATAATTGGAGATGGTGAGAAAAGACTGCAGATCAGAACATCTTCGTGCATTTACAGTCACATATACACTGAGAAGAACTGTGGGTAATATTTTTGTCAACCACAAAAAGACTGGTAGAATTTACCATCTGCATAGCTGATTTTGGAGTCTGCTATCAAGTCGTCGGCGGTTTTACCAAGAGGCGTAACTCAAGTTTCGCTACTTTCCAGGAGAGCGAAAACAAAATTTCTGAGAAATCCCCTTTTTTCATTTCGCTACCGATCGATTAATTTTTGAGCTATGTAAATTTTCTTGGCATCGAAATGTTCCCTGAACTCTCAGAATTCTGAATCTTTTTACAAAAGTCAGAAACATTCATTTTTACGAGCACCAGAGACATTTTAATGATAGGAAGTTACTTACGTCCATTCGTGAGACCGCCGTTTAATGTTTTGGTCACATACGCCCCCCGTTTTGCTGTTTAAGAAGGAGTTACGTCTCTTCCTAAAGACGATTTAATCCTCCTAATGCTCAGTTATGTCTTCTCTTTTACATTACTTTGAAAGAAATGAATAGTTCCTCGAGTGATCGAAACCATAAAAGATTTACTACAATATTTGTTTAATGTTATTTTCACTAAAGGTAGCTCACTAAAGCCTTTCCGAGCATTTGGTAGATTAGTGTAATCGTATAACTTCTCTCAATATTTGCAACTATTTTAAGAAAAATTTTCCCTTGGAATTTAGAAGCTGCTTTATGTATCCTGAAAAATACAAGGAAAAAAGTTTCTAAATATCTTCAGGTATACCTTATCAGACTTTCATTAAAAAACGATGATAGCGGATGTGCAAGAAACGAAATTATATTTTTAATCAACTAAATTTGCTTTAAATTTTGTCCTTAGACTATACAGGGTGTACCAGACCACCCGGATAGGTACTTTTTCTCGAAAACGGCTGGGCGTAGAGAGCTGAAACAAAAAAGTCAGATAGGGAGTTGACCCCATAGAATTCAATGAAAATATTTCTAAAGCCCCCCGAGGCCCCCCTGGGGGGTTTTGGGGGGGTTCAAAACACATTTTTCCATTTTTGGCAGGAAAAAGCCTATAAAAGGTAGAAAAACAAGTTCAGATCCTGAAAGAACAACTTATTGCTGACATTTTTGTTCCAGTAAATTTTTCCAGAAAACCCCCTTTTTTGGGGTTATGGGCCCTTTTGGGGGGGAAATTTTCATTCGGCCACTGTGACCACACTATTCAATATTTTTACAAAAACTAAAAACCATCTGAAAGAAGAGATCAAGACCTTTCGATTGATGTGCCACATAATACCTAAAAGTGAAAAATTAAGGCCCCCACTTAGATTCCAAAATTTGGGGGTCTTTGGGCCCCCCACGTAAAAAAAGTCAAATGGCAAGGTATGGCTTGTGATACATCGATCGAAAGCCCTCAAACAGTAGAATAAGATGGCGCACTCCAAAATCCTCTACAATCATTACTTTCAAAATGGCGGCCATTTGAAAATTATGGGTGTTCAAAGGTAAGTCCTGGGAAAAGAGTCCAAGGTTGAACAATACATGGATTGAAAGGCCTTAAAAAAAGCAAACGAATGGCGCAAACCGCAAATCAATCCGCCTCTTCAATCAAAAGTTATGGCCGATTGAAATTTCAGCAGCCTTAAATAGGCCTTATTGAGCCCTTTAAGTTTCAATCGGCCATAACTTTTGATTGAAGAGGCGGATTGATTTGCAGTTTGCGCCATTCGTTTGCTTTTTTTAAGGCCTTTCAATCCATGTATCGTTCAACCTTGGACTCTTTTCCCAGGACTTACCTTTGAACACCCATAATTTTCAAATGGCCGCCATTTTGAAAGTAATGATTGTAGAGGATTTTGGAGTGCGCCATCTTATTCTACTGTTTGAGGGCTTTCGATCGATGTATCACAAGCCATACCTTGCCATTTGACTTTTTTTACGTGGGGGGCCCAAAGACCCCCAAATTTTGGAATCTAAGTGGGGGCCTTAATTTTTCACTTTTAGGTATTATGTGGCACATCAATCGAAAGGTCTTGATCTCTTCTTTCAGATGGTTTTTAGTTTTTGTAAAAATATTGAATAGTGTGGTCACAGTGGCCGAATGAAAATTTCCCCCCAAAAGGGCCCATAACCCCAAAAATGGGGGTTTTCTGGAAAAATTTACTGGAACAAAAATGTCAGCAATGAGTTGTTCTTTCAGGATCTGAACTTGTTTTTCTACCTTTTATAGGCTTTTTCCTGCCAAAAATGGAAAAATGTGTTTTGAACCCCCCCAAAACCCCCCAGGGGGGCCTCGGGGGGCTTTAGAAATATTTTCATTGAATTCTATGGGGTCAACTCTCTATCTGACTTTTTTGTTTCAGCTCTCTACGCCCAGCCGTTTTCAAGAAAAAGTACCTATCCGGGTGGTCTGGTACACCCTGTACAATGCGCATATTATGCTTGGTTTAAGCTTTTACAAGAGTTTTTCTATTTTACAAGAGAGCAGAATATGGGTTACATTTACATGTATCATAAACTAGATATGCATGTTTAATTTAATTTTTCCAGGTTTGAGTGTCTTTTATAGTAAAATCACTTTGTCTTCCTTTTCTTTTTTTTTGGCAGCCTCTTTATTAGGATAGTAAAAAAATAGTAAATAGTTAAAATTTATAGTTATATGGTTGAAAATAGTAAATCGCTACATTGTTGCCAGAATTGAAATTAAATATTGAATAAAATCTTTTTAGTACCAGCACTGCTGTTTTGTGTATTCACAGACAATTTAAAACATATCCGCGATTTAACCAGGTTGATGCAAAAATTGCCGATGATGTATGAATATTTTCTATGAGCTATTGTTATTTTTGTTTCGACTGGTTAAATCGCCGATAGAATTTAGAATGTCATTAAACGTCCACAAAACGGCGGAGTTGATTTGTATCACTGTTAAATGCAAAGATACATTATCTTATAAACATTAAAAGATGCTTGATGGCAGGCGTAAGTGAGCAGCAACGCTCAGTCGTAGGTTTTACGAACAGACGTAACTCCCATGATGCATATACGTTTTACGACTTACGTCCGTTCGTTAGACCGAATTTTGTGCTTTTCAGACAAACGTCTTTTTGTTTTTCCTTAATAACTTTCAAAGTATTGAGATATCGACTTTGAAACCTAGCTAGATCGATAGAGCACCTAAAAATACATAGAAAACGATGAAAAACGGAAAATGCGAAATTTCGAGTTACGCCTCTTGGCAAAACCGCCGACGAAGTATGGTAAGTTTGACCATCATGGTAAATGCAACGTACCTTGTGGTGAAATGTACCAACAGGTTATCTTAATTTACCACAGAAACGTTGCATTTACCGTATGGTGGTAAAATTTACCATATTTGATAGCAGACTCCAAAATCAGCTATGCATATGGTAAATGGGGCAGTTGCAAGGGTCTGAAATGTTACATTTTTTATAAAGAAAATGAAAGTATACTTGATGAGCTGATGAGAACGAAGATGCCTTTGGTTTCTAATTAAGTGTAATTGTTCTGGAGATGAGATTTTGGCCCGAAATACATTGTTTTAAAAGGGAATTCCGCGTAGTGACGTCATTACGCACACGATTTTTTACAACTTAACACATATGTGTATCTCCAAAACCGGGGAACTTAGGAAAAAACCAAAAGGCACCATAGTTCTCAGCTCATCGAATACTATTATTTTCTTGATAAAAAAACACAAAATTTCAGACCCTTGCAACAGCCCCATTCTACCAGTCTTTATTTCCGTGCAGTGAATCGAAAAAGTTCATTACATGGTAAAACCGGTAGTTCTGATGAACGCCTTCGAATTCTACTTTTTCGCATGGGATTTAAATGAACGAAAAACAACGTTGTCAAATTGCACGATTTACGACCCTTATGCCTCGTTCTCTCAAAGGGACTTTAAATGGACTCCGGAATAAACGCCGCTTTTATTTTCTCTCTTACGTCACTCGACTTTAAAGTCGTTTAACCCTGACCGAGTTCCCATAGCCCTCTGCTGAGCTCACGAGACCGAGACCTCTTCTGTCCAAAAACCTCTTTCTTGTACAATAAAGCAAACAATCAAAAGCGTTCGACTCTAATCGAAAGTTAAACGAGGCGAACTAAATTTCGATATCAAATGGCGTGCGCACCACTCCTCGACCGTGCGCAAGGAGAAAGAGATATCTAGGCCGCTCGTATGAGAGAGCAAGAGAGTGAGAGAGACAGGTATAGAGATAGAGAGATACAGAGATAGAGTGATAGTGTGTGTGTGTGTGTGTGTGAGAGAGAGAGAGAGAAAGAGAGAGAGAGAGAGAGAGAGAGAGAGAGAGAGAGAGAGAGAGAGAGAGAGAGAGAGGGGGGGGAGCTAAAGCGAGAGGAGAGAAGAAGAGAAAAAAGTAGCGGATATCGTTTACAACTCGGGTTAAAGTCATCCCCGGGGACATCCCTACCGGGGCTGGCTCACACATGTTCACTTGGTTCATTATAATTGTGTATTGCCCGTAGAGAGAGATAGAAGAACCCGAAAAAGAGGGCGGAGAGAGAGAGAAAATGAATCGGTTGGAGAGGAGGGTGAATCGCGCGCTCACTAATTTGCTATTTTGTCCCACCTCGTGTTGGCACCCTGGTTTGTAGGGACATCGAGCTGGAGGGGGAGAGAAAGAGAAAGAAAAAGAGAGAATGAGAGAGAGGGAGAGAGAGAGACACAGGGACGCCAGAGCTCTTGTTTTCTATTATTACGGTCGGCCGCTCACCTCCGTTGGGAAATCTAAATCGATTCGATAGATCGTTTATCTACCCCCGCTCCCCCATTTGCTTCTTGCAATCATGTCGATCGTCATCTTGTTACGTTGTTTTCCAGTTTTTAACTCCTTCTTTGGATTATTTCCTCTTGCAGCTCAGTCTCAGAGCTGGAGCTGAAAGAATCGTTCTTCTCTTGATTCAGCTCAATCTGCGAGAGTGTTTTTATCTGCAGTGCTGTGAGTATGTTTTTAAATAGAGACGGAGAACTACGCTAAAATACACACACAGGGAAGATTTGAGGCACACTGAATTTTCGGGGATTCAACAAAATAGCATGTAAAATAACGGTCAACACCTTTTGATGTCGCATGGTGTTGAACGGTGACATTCGGAAATAACGGGGGGATGGGCGGGAAGTGAAGAGAAGGACTCTCACCATTCAACACCATGCGACGTTGATTGTTGTTCTGTTGAATCCGCGAGAATTCAGAGTGCCTCTACTGCAGCCAGTTAGTGCGCTCCGGCCGTCTCTGGTTTTTATCAACGAGATATACATTTATCTGGAGTGGCAGTCTAATGGGTAACCTGCGTACCTGCACCATGGAAGATTTTGAGGTTAAGTTTAAGGTGTAATTTTTAAGTAAGCATCAAAAACGACATAATGTGTCCGCTACATTCACTATCCATCAGAGTTAATTTTACTAATTTTTTGTGTTTCAGAATAATTCTACGCCTACAATTTCACTTCATCATCGCTATCTTATGTATTTTGAGACGCTGATTTCAAATATGCTAGCAGTTTTTATTAAACTGGCCTAAATTTTACGTAAATTCGAAATTACGTCTTCTTAGCAAAAAATTCGAAATTCTGGAAAAAGTATGAGTTTTGAGTAAAAACTAAGGCCGAATTTGAAATCAGCAGGTCAAAATACATGGAATTGTTTGCTTGGGGGTGAAAAATAGGTATCTTATAATGAGAAAACATGGTTTTACGTTCATTACAGCCGGACACACTATGTCGTTAAGGCGTAAAAATCGTAATTTTTTCCATTTTTTCTCATGTAACGTACAAAGGCTGCAACATGCTTCGAGCCACTGGTGTGGTTGCACTGACATAAACATGAGAATAAATATAAAAAATTACACCTTAAACTATAACCCTGAATATAGTCAAAATTTTAAAGTCGGAGGAAAGTTTTGTTTTGATTTGAAGGAATGAAAATTGAAAATTCGCTGAAGATTATGGCCTAGGTGCGCCTACACTTCTGAACCGAGCTCTGCAACGTTTGTTTTATCCGTTTTTTGTTTTGTTTTGTTTTGTTTTGTTTTTTTTTTTTATCATCCAAAAAGCTCCCCTTTCCCCCTCCCCACAAACCACCGCTGCCTCAAACCTTATGAAAGTGCCACTATAAACCCACTACAGATTCGTTTTATTATAGAGTAACTTGCAGGTGCAGGGTCGACCACTCTTTAGATCGAATCGTTCATTGAACGCGATATCCTCGAGCTCCTGTTCCAAAACTTGTGGATGCTTTGTACCCTCTTCGACCCTCACCCCCCCCCCCCTTAAAAGTCCAACCATCCTTCGCTCGATTTTCTCCCGCGTGACCCGTCTTCTGGGGCTCTTGTTGCGCGCGACAGGAGCTCAACCCTCTCGCAAGGACAAGGGAAGGGAAGAGGAAGGACTGGAAGGGGTTGGTGGTGGCAAGGCTTTAAGGGTGGTTGCAGGGGCGTAGGCAACCCGACGAACAGTGATTCGAAGTACGGGATTTGCGGACGTCATTTTAATGAATGACGGAAATCAAGATTAAGAGCAAAAATTGCCAAAAATGACCAAAATGTGAGTTTCCGCCAACGTATTATAGCAATAGAGGAGATTTAGGCTCAAATCAAGTGGAAAATCAAGATTGGATATCTATGCAAAAAATAGAAAAATGGCCAGAAAATGAGTTTGACCAACATTTTAATTTTAATAAGATTAAAAATGCATAAGATATCATGGTTTATTATGTCAAAAAATATCAACGCAAAACATTTTTGAGGCAAAAACAAAAACTTTTTTTTTCTGCAGAAAAAAACGTGTTTCCATCCACTGAGTGGTGAGTCGCGGCGCGTTGAGCATCAGTTTCATTTTTTAACGATGGTCTCTGTTTATCCAATTAGGTAACTTATGCTATCCTGATTCGTTCCTCGAAACGTGACTCCTTAAGGCCGTGAATTGTCGGGGATCGATTATACGCTTCTGAATAAGGCTGCTTCAAGCTTCTGCAACAGATTGATGAATAAAGTGTCGGCTTTTAGGTAGGAGCCAGCAAAAATAACAAAGTTGAATTTGAAAGCTTCCGAAATCTACTCGGAACTTAATGAACCCTTTTTAAACGTGCAACAGTGTCGACGGTTTTAGTGATATGACGTCATCCGGTGATTAAGTTCGTTCAATCGTTCCAAAATATCTCTCTCACTCTCACGTGATTTGAATAGTGGATTTATACTGCTGTATTACTCTCATCGCTAAAATCGCAAAGAAACATTTTTGGTGAAACCTTTTGGAAGAAATAAATTTCTGGAGTCATTCGAATGCAATTGTCATCAAAAAACGTCGTAATTCAAGTCCCGCCTGTATACATTCGAATTTTGAATCTTGTAGAAAGCGCGATATATGCACATATAGAGACAAAGAGACCCAGCACAAGGCTTGCGATGCATGTCCACTTTTCTGGCTCAATTTTAGTCGGAACTCATCGAAACAACAGTCAACATTAACCTATACTGTTGACTGATAAGCCGAAATCTGTTTCCGTTTCCGGGACTGCGGACCAACCACAGCTTTTTGTTGAGCTTCACCACTCAACAGTAGGCTAAGTTTATCGTTGCCGGTTGCAACCAGTGACTCCCGAACAAAACTGTTCGCACTAAAGCAAATTTTTGCGATCGAATATCATTCACTGTCGTATGATATTCGATGGATTTGCATTTTATTTGAATGATGTTCGATTGTTTCTTTGGTCTCACCGGAGACCGTTGAATTCCAACAATGGGTCTGTTGCATACTTTTGCTACAACAATATAGAACCTTGATTCTTATGTAAAATTCGGCGAAAATAACGATGCGCACATTAAAAACGTTCAAAATCAACTTATTATTTCAGGAAATCACTTCAATTTCAAACAGCCCGCGCTACACTAGACACTATTTACACCGGTATACTACTACATAGACGGAACCACCGTGCATAAGTAAACAACATCGTAACTACAAAATGATGGACTTTCTTTTTTAATACGTAAAATAGAAGCTGCATTTGCTGTCTGATCTTTTCGGATTATCAAAGATTACAAAATAATATAAGAAATGTAAGCGTCTAAACGAAATATTCCAATGTTTGTAAGTTCTGCTCATGTTTACATAAACGAGATGGTTCCATCTATGTATAGTTATAAGTCGGTGATAAAGTGTCTAGTGTAGCGCGGGTTGTTTGAAATAGAAGGTATTTTTTGAGTTAATGAGTGGATTTTGAAGGTTTTTAATGCGCGCATCGTTATTTTCGCCAAATTTTACGTTAGAAATAATGAGCTATATTGATGTAGCAAAAGTACGCAACAGACCCATTGGAAATTTCGGCAATTCCCGAGTTCCGTCCCGCGGTCAAAAAAGTATCCGAGTTCCGTCCCGTGGTCCCAAACCAGGAACCGAGTTCCGTCCCGCAGAAACAGGGAGGAAAATATGTAGATCTCCACTAAAAAAAAGTTTGGCAACATCGCATTCAAATAAACAGCAAGAAATCGCAATGTATGGTGATAAGCAGAAAATTTACCTGCGGATGCTACGATCTGTGGTTGATGACATTTCTGGAGTCAATTCGGAACTCGCGTCAATAATATAATTTAATTTTTTTAAATTTTAAAGCCGAAAATGCTCGCGTCAAATTAATGAAACAACACAGAATAGAAATTATATATTAGCTTTGGGTAGGAATTTGAAACACATTTTTTTTAAATATTCATAACGCCCGATAGATTTTAATGAATAGTTCCGCACAAAATTTGCCATTTCTTCCTCCTTTTTTGCGGTTTTGGTGCATTTTTGCCGTTCTAAATGTAGACTTTGTAATTTTATATACGTTTCTGTCTGAATACCTATCAGAGCATCCTTTAATGGGAAAATATTAGGATGGGCCTGTAAAAAGAGACTTTTAATTTTCGAGTGAAAAGCCTCGCAAGCATTTGTGGTGCTATCACAATCAGAACTAAATTTGGCCCACTTTTTAGGAGGGAAAAGCGCTTCTTTGGGTAATATAATTTTGTAAGATGTAATCACAAAATTCGGTCACTCGTTCATCATCTGGCTTTTGATTCATAAGGTCTGCATCACCCTTGGCCATCGCTTATCAGAAACAGATCTTCCAATCGATTGTTTCAAATCTTACAGCTGATCGGGAGATAATTCGTATCATACTTTCCAGTGCTGCTGGTCCAGAACTCCAACATAGTTGCCATTTACAGCACATTTTAATGGAAATTCTACATTTAATTGAGAAATTGGCTGAACAAAGGGACGGAACTCGGATGCTAAGGGACGTGAAACGGGACGGAACTCGGATGCTAGGGTGCACGAAAATGACCGCGGGACGGAACTCGGATGTAGCCGGAAATTTCGAATTCACTTCCGGGGGTAGATTCGATTTTCGAATTGTTGCAACCGTTGTCAGAAATCTCATCTTCTATCCTTTTTGACTCCTTTCGCCACGATAATTTTGGAAATGACGAACTTTTCGAATAAAGTTTATTGTACAGACCATGCGTAGAAGTCATTTTCCTATGAGACAAACATAATTTTAGCTTCGAAAACGCTAGTTTTTTTTTTTTTTTTTTTGTTAAAAATGGTCATATCATTAAGAGCTGATTCAGAGGTTATGACATGGAATATTATTATCGCAGTTTTCATTTTCACGAGAATATCATTCAGAGGTTCATTCTCGACTCTCATTGACTAGATTTTTTACCGATCAGCGGACGGCATCAGTTAGTAATCATCAATTCTTGAAGTGAATGATATTCTATCGCTAAAATTTGCTTCTAAACTTTTCTCACTTTTCTAACACGGGAAGCTGAGCATACGGTGTCCTGGGTCTCTTTTTGTCTCTGGATATGCATGACGATTAATGAGAGAGATATATTTTAAACAACGCGAGTTTTGTCGTACAGCTGATAGCGACCGATGAGTGCATTGTTGGCTGTCGACCGTTGACTTCGCATCAAAATCGGCTATAATCGAGTCGTATAACACAGCTATAGGTACTGTGACTTTCAAAAGAAAGTTCTCTGATCAAAACTTTTAATCTTTCAAATGTCGGTGACCTTGAAACAATTTTGCGGCTTTCAAGTGTTTAAAGACCAATCAGAATGCCCCTTTCAGAGTACGCCATGAAGAATCGAAACCTCTTTTGGAAACAACGGGGAAATTTAACATTTAAAATTTCGACCGGGGTAGTTTCTTTTGAAAGTCATCATAGTACATTCGGGGACAAATAAAAGTCCGACGACTCCTGGATGTAGACTCCCCGTAATATTTATTTCAAAAAAATCTTCCTCAAAAATCATTTTCAACCTCGTTAAAATTAACTGAGCATTGATTTATGAAATATATTTATTTATTGAATATACTTATTTCAGCCGTTTAGCTGCCATCTTTATTTTATCGAGGGACAGAACTTATACAGGGTGGCCGAATTGTAACTTCAAAAGGGGTCATAACTTTTCAGCAAGTGAAGATTTTTGAGATCGGTTTGCGCCATTTCTTCATCACTTTGCATTTTTTTTTTTTTTTTTTAGAGTCTTAGTCTTAGAATTATATGCCCTTTTGCACGATGTATCACAAGATAGGGGTTGCTTTTTGAAAATTTCGAGTTATCCCAGAGGGCCCAAAACTTTAAACTGCCCCTCATCAATTAAACCCCTTTCAAATGATGAAGAATGGCGAAAACCGACCTAGAAAATCTTAATTTGCTGAAAAGTTACGACCATTTTAAAGTTATTACTTTTCGGCCACCCTGTATATAGCCAGACTGTAGCAAATTGATGAGAAAATGTCAATGTTTTCTAATTTAATAAAATTGTGTGCTATTTTTCGACTTATTAAGAGAAACAAATGTGATGAGTTCTACTCGAAGACTCAAAAACCCGTTGATAAGAAAACTCCGTGTATAACAATGTCACTCGCAATTCATGCTATACTGCTATACGAGCGCCATAAAGCCTGCCGAGTTTGAAACGGGATTCGATGCTTCAAAGATTGCTCGCAAAAACAAGGTTTACCAGCCCAATACAGTATTTCATTTCCATCGAGAGCGAGAACATTTAAAAACAAGTTATCAACAGCTGCGGTTCAGTGCATGTTGCATAATGCATCCTCTCAACCCATGAGCGGATACAGAAATGTGTCTATCTCTCTCTCTCTCCTCCCATTTGAACACATGTGTAAGAAAAGGACGGAGATAGGGGATAAAGTCACGTGACGGCCCCCTCTGCTATCTTTTTCTAACACATGTGTTCAAATGGCCTGAGAGAGAGAAAGACTAATTCTTATATTTTCCTATGTCTAACAACCAAAATGACAACCACGCTGTCGAACTATATACATGGCCTGTCTCAAAATGATCTCATCATCACTGGCGGATCCAGAAATCTATCTTTCTCTCTCTTCTTCCATTAGAATTCGTGTGTTAGAGAAGGAGAGATCAGGGACAGTCACGTGATGTGCGCCCTCTCTTCTTTCCTTTTCTAACACATGCGATCTAATGGGATTAGAGATAAGGATAATAGCTTGGATTCGCTAGTGTCTCATCGCATCGTCATCGGCGCTCAGCAAAGATTATGGAGCGGAGCTTTGCTGGTTTTCGAGTGCGCAAATCTGGTCTCATTAATCGCCTCATGTTTTGGGATCGTAAAACTTGGCTTGCAGTTAATATACTCATCCGAAACAAAGCGTCTTGAAAATGGTCGCGTCGACTCGAAGTTTGAACGCAAGATTCGACACTTTATCACTCATACACTCACAGTCAGTCATATTCGACACTTCAGAAACCACCACACGGTACAAAGCTTCAGATTTCAGCCACGTCTTCGGAAGCATATCGCGGTGCTGAGTCGTAAAAGGGTTGATCGTTACACTTCTTACCGGTGCGGCGTTGCCAAGTTTCGAAGAAAAAATCCTTCCATCGACCAATTTAACCCTTTTGCAACCACGTTACGAAGACACATCAATATTAGGTCACTTATATAAAGTGGGTAGTTAAATATTCCTACATCAAGGTACTGATTTTGCATACTCACATTATTGAAGGCGCTCGCGGAGAAACGATATTTTTAAAATATGATCAATATGGGGTCGCAATTATTGAGAATATAAAAACCTGAAATTATATGAGGTAGATCTGGTCACAGAAACGAATACACTGCGGCGTAATATTGAAAGAGTTGTTGGGTCTGTAGCAAACTTTTGCAAGATGAGATTAAAAGGTCATTATTTAGATGTCAAAACCTGCAAAAATAAGGATGAAAGCTTGCACTAAAGACTTACGAAATTCACTCAAAAACTCATAAAATGCTTTCAAATGCGCGATCGTAATGACCGTGTTTGACAGTATGACACTGTCGTCATTCTTTCCAGGCTGGAAAGGAAGATTCACCGAACAATACAGTTACCTTAGTATAGTGATTAACAGCCAATTAATGACATTCTGATACCTTCGTCCATATGAACCCGTAATATATCAAATATCCAATTCGAGAGAGTTCATACCGCTGACCCAAAAGTTCGATCTTTTTCATGAGTCTAAATGGAGATGACCAACGTTGCCACAAATTTCACGCTCTACCTTCACTTATTTTTCACCCACCTCGAGCCCACCTTCACCGCCTGGATATTTCTCTGCGGACACCCAAAGTTGTAGAATGCAACTAGGTCGACTTAGATAAATGGTGGGTTATGAGGTTCATTCTTAGAGCTATACACTGAAAAAAACTGTTGCAAAATGTGCGACAGCCAAAAATATTTGCTAAATTTACATCCAAGGACGTAGAGATAACCGTCCGGATGGTTATTTTTGGCTGTCGCACATTTTTTTTAACAAACGGGATGTTAATTTAGCACCTTTTTTTCCGTGATACTCAGGAGGTTTTCATTCCAAACTTGTCGGCAATGGGGCTCTTTGCAACCTTTTGCTATAAGCAAATGAATAGTCCAATCTGTTGTATAAAGACCAGCAGAAATCATGAAAATCTCACTAAGAAAGTCTAAAATTCAGTAATAAACTCACACAACTGCTATAACGGCAAGATCGTTATGACAGCTCAACGCAGGTATCATGAGAGATTCCAGTCTATTATGTCACTTTCTCTACGGAAACATAGAGATATGTTTCAATTGAGATAGGAATCTCCAGTGGCGTAACTAGGTCTGCATGCGCCCCCGCGCAAAAAAAGAGCTGCGCCCCCCATCATCTTCCCTTCCTGCCCCACCCCATCCCTCCCCACCCCACTCTTTACTAGCCTATGACCCCGAGGCTTCATAGAACATTTACTCCGACGGAAGAATAGGTTATATGAATCAATTTATTTTTTTTTGTCAATTTTAAATAAAAAATCGCCTACTTGTTCTTCCAAAACGTTTTTTTTTTTTTCGTGGCTTAATTGTTGCGGATTTGTCAATAAGTCTTCCAAAATCCATCTTTTTCTATCAATCCTCTCTTTATCATCCTCGTCCCTGTTTTCCTATTTTTTGTTCTTATCTTTGTATTAAGCGTGCCGAATATATACGGTACGCTTTTTGTTTTCATTTTCATATCTAATATATAGGTTGCATGCTTTGCTTATGGCAAAACCTTGGCGGGAAAGGTTTGAAAAATTAAAAACGTGTTTTCTTAAAACTGGTTTCATTAATCGTTAATTTATTGCTGCAATCCAGGAGGTCTCGGCGTCTATTTTCTTAAAATTGTAAAAGTTTTGGTATTCCTGTTAATTTCAATAAGTTATTAAGCGTCAAAGTCGAATTCCTTTGAACGAGAATTCCATACAGGTCCAGCAACCTAAGTCATTTGTGCCAACCTATGAGTCAAAATTCCAAGGCAGGAGGGGGGTGGAAACATCTCCCGCAGGAACCCTCTTCGCCCCTCGCCTTTGGGCTCCATCGGTCACAAGATTTCTTCACGATGCATTAAGCGGTCGGGCCGCACAGGGTCTAAAGACTCGTAAATGTGTCAAAATCTGTTTGACGAGGGTTCCGAAAAGAAGAGACGGCGAGGTATTGATGAAGAGCTGGAGGGGTATAGAAAAGAGGGGCTCATTCATATCCTTAAGTAGACCTATTTAGTGATGACGTCACGATCAGAATTGGTTCCAAACAATAATGCTCTATCTCTCACTCTCGTTGATTTACCTATAAGAAATCAGATCCAAATTTTGAACGCAAATTCATGCTAGTTTAAGGACAGTTTTCTCAAATTTTATTGCACCATTAGATTCCACGTATTTTAAAGTATCTTTTCACTCTAACATAATTCCTAAAAGATCACAAGCGAATTTACAATCACAGTTATACCGAAAGATGTTCTACGTTAATTTGTCCTCGTCTTACTCACGGTCTCTTATGGGAGTATCACCGCCATGACACTCAATCATTCCAACTTCTCTTCGTATCGAAGCTATTGTTCGAGGTATAACACATGTCGTGATGGTGCTGATGAGCCTATATCCTAGAATTTTGTGCTCATAAGAAACTGTGAGTGTGACAAGGACAAAACATAGGACTTTCTTCGATATAACTGTGATTGTGCATTGATGCGCGATGTTTCAAAAAGTTTGTGGTAGCGGGCTCATATTTTATCACTGAGAAAAAAGTGGCTGTTAAAACTGTAAGAATAGAACCATAAATGATTTCGCCTTATTTCAATCATGAGACCTATCGTTGCTATAGTCAGCGCGCTT
>VMOF01000379.1:17331743-17332777 GCA_011764245.1 Trialeurodes vaporariorum
TATAAAACCAGTAATAAACTCACATAACTGCTAAAACATCAAGTTCGTAATGGTGGTTCAACGCATGCAGGTATCATGGGAGATTCAAGTCTAATTTGTCACTTTCTCTAAGGAATCACAGAGATATGTCTCAATTTAGATAGGAATCTCCCATGATACCAAATGGTCTTTCCGCCACTAAGCCCGATTCCAAAAGTGAACTTCGTGACTTTTTAGTGTATTACTCATCGTCATTTTTACAGGTTTTTATGCAAGAATCAACTCTTCAATCCCCTGTAGCAAAATTTTGCAAGAGCCCTATTACGGAAAGCGCACCAGAAAATCATGAAATCCACTCTCGAACTCATAAGATGCTTTCAAATGCGAGAAAGTATACTGACGGCGATAGTCACCTTTCACATCGGGTTTCGCTATCTCATTAAGCTCCATCCTCACGAGTTGTAACACCACACAAGATGAAAAAGAAGCATACAATTCGTCGGCGGTTTTACCAAGAGGCGTAACTCAAGTTTCGCTACTTTCCAGGAGCGCGAAAACAAAATTTCTGAAAAATCCCCCTTTTTCATTTCGCTACCGATCGATTAATTTTTGAGCTATGGAAGTTTTCTTGGCATCGAAATGTTCTCCAAACTCTCAGAATTCTGAATCTTTTTTCAAAAGTCAGGAACATTCATTTTTACGAGCACCAAAGACATTTTATTGATAGGAAGTCACTTACGTCCATTCGTGAGACCGCCGTTTAATGTTTTGGTCACATACGCCCCCCGTTTTGCTGTGTAAGAAAGAGCCACGTCTCTTCGTAAGGACGTTTTAATCCTCCTAATGCTCAGTTCCGTCTTCTCTTTTACATCACTTTGAAAGAAATTAATAGTTCCCCGAGTGATCAAAACCATAACAGATTTACTCCAATATTTGTTTAATGTTATTTTCACTGAAGGTAGCTCGCTAAAGCCTTTCCCACCATTTGGTAGATCAGTGTAATCGTAAACTTTTCTCAATATTTGCAACTATTTTAAGAAAAATTTTTCCTTGCA
>VMOF01000379.1:17333277-17650642 GCA_011764245.1 Trialeurodes vaporariorum
ATACCTTCCCAATGAACCCTAATATATCAAATATCCAATTCGAAGAGTTCCTACCGCTGACCCAAAGTTCGATCTTTTTCATGAGTCTAAATGGAGATGCCCAACGTTGCCACACATTTCACCCCTCTACCTTCACTTATTTTTCCCCGCAACTCGGGCCCACCTTCACCGCCTGGATATTTCTCTGCGGACCCAAAGTTACAGACTCCATGCTAGGTCTCATTTAAATGGTGGGTTATGAAGTTAATTCTTAGAGCTATACACTGAAAAAAGTGCTAACTTAACATCCCGTTTGTTAAAAAATGTGCGACAGCCAAAAATATTTGCTAAATTTACATCCAAGGACGTAGAAATAACCGTCCGAATGGGTGTTTTTGGCTGTCGCACATTTTTTTTTAACAAACGGGATGTTAAAGCACCTTTTTTCCGTGATACTCAAGAGGTTTTCATTCTAAACTTGTCGGCAATGAGGCTTTTGCAAACTTTTGCTATAAGCAAATAAATAGTCCAATCTGATGTTAAGACCAGCGGAAATCACGAAAATCACACAAAGAAAGTCTAAAATTCAGTAATAAACTCACATAACTGCTAAAACATCAAGTTCGTAATGGTGGTTCAACGCATGCAGGTATAATGGGAAATTCCTAACTATTATGTCACTTTCTCTATACGGAAACAAACACAGAGATACGTTTCAATTTAGATAGGAATCTCCCATGATACCACACGTCTCTCCGCCACTGAGCCCAATTCTGAGAGTGAATTTCGTGACTTTTTAGTGTACTAACTCATCGTCATTTTTACAGTTTTTATGCAACTCTTCAATCCCCCATAGCAAAAGTTTGCAAGAGCCCCATTTGACAGCATACTTACAACAAGAAGCGAGTCCCCAGAGAGAAAATGGCGGGAACGGTAAGCAGCGCGAGCGCTCTCTGTCGGGGGTCGTTGGAAGGCTTTAAATTGAGCGGAAAAGGGATCCATAAAATATGAAGAGGAGTGCGGGATTTATGAAATGATCTCATTTGTTATTTATCGACTTTGACACCGTAAGTTGCCGTGCTGATAAAAACTCAGTTTCTCATCCCCCCCCCCTACCCCCAAACCCCCCTCTCTCTCTCCCTTTTCTTCCTCCTCTGACTCCATCTCTCCCCTCTTCTGCGCCCCATCGCAACGCGTCGTCAGCAGCGGTGGAGTCAGAAATGATGGAAGTTGTATTGTGCCGTTTTGGGGCCACCGCGGAGGAAAAGGGAGGGGTCTGGGGTTGATAAAAATTAATACAATGATTCTAGAAAATGTTATGGTGAACTCTGCGGCGCACGGTGGGCCGAAAAAAACGGAAGGTTATCTACTCCTGACACCCCTCTTTTTTTCTCTATTTCTCTCCTTTCTTTCTCTCTCTCTCCCTTCCCCTCCTCTCTCTCCCCTCCCTCTCTCCTCTCTCCTCTTCTCTCTCTCTCTCTCTTGGGTATCAGTTATTAAGTCGTTTCATTTTAAATAATACTTCAGTTTTCTTATTTTTAGCATTATTTACTTTGTCGTGTCTTAATTTATATTTCATTTTTATTATTTTTATATTTTGTATTTTTTTATGAGATTTGTTGCTTTTTTTCGAATTTCCTTTGTGATTAATTTTTTATTACTATTTAATTTTGTTTTGTTTAGTTAGTTCTTTGTTGGTTAAGTGTAAGAAATGCTCTTGAGCTGTACTTTTGCCATCCTTTACCCTTAATTTCGTTCTTTTCAAAATCGTAAATCATCATCTCTCCCTCCCTCCCCCCTCTCTTTCTCTGGAGAATTTCCGTCGAGATTGGGGGGGGGGGGGGTTCTATCGTAATGAAACCTATCGGAATGACACCACCCATAAAATAATACACACTAAATAATCGACTCGATAAGCATTACGATATACATCGTTTAAAATCAGTGCCTGGTTCCTAAATCAGTTTGAACTATTCGCTTGCTTGCAGCAAGATTTTTGCAAGAGCCCCTTTCACCTGAAAAACGAGCCTCGTTACTCTCTGTGCGAGAAAATTTTCAGCAGGGGGCGCAGGGTGGCAACGGGTGGGGGAAGGGGGAGAGTTTGGGGGAGGGGCGTAACGAGATATTCAGAGTTGTGGAATTATTTAAGTCGTAGACGATGATCCGGGCCCATGAAATGTTTAACAGCTTTTCCGCCCGCCACTCGCTCATAGTCTCTTGACAATCTTCCACGCCCGCCAAGTGAGTAGAGAGAGCCCCACACCCCCCCACCCCACCCCCCCCCCCATCCCATGCCATCTGCCCCCAAAAAAAAAAAAGAGAGGGGAAAAAATTTCAGCAAGAATTTTTAAAACTATTTATTTAAACTTATAATGACTCGCGGGCCCGGGGCGAACGAGCGAGCGAGCGGCTCGATACTTTAACGCCAGTGTACGTTCCTCATCCGTCGAATTTTGGTTTTCTGGTTCTCGCATCAGTCCCGAGTCTCAGTTAGGAGCCTCAACCCGGGTCCATTATATTCTACTTTTTGGGTTTTTAAGTGGTTCGGCCAATCTGGCGCAAAAAAATATCAAAAGAAAGAAACACAAAGGAGCTGTTGCAAAATTTTTTCCCCGGCTTTTGATTTAGTCGATTTGGATTTAAAACCCTGTATAAATGGGGCTCTTGTAAACTTAAGCTGTGGGCAAATGAATAGCCCAACCTGATGCAAAAACCAGCGGAAATCACGAAAATCGCACTAAGAAAGAATAAAATTCAGCAATTAACTCACATAACTGCTAAAACATCAAGTTCATAATGGTGGTTCAACGCATGCAGGTATCATGGGAGATTCCAGTCTAATTTGTCACTTCCTCTAAGAAAACACAGAGATATGTCTCAATTTTATTTCAGATAGGAATCTCCCATGATACCTGCGTCTTTCCGCCACTAAGCCCGATTCTGAGAGTGAATTTCGTGACTTTTTAGTGCACTTACTCATCGTCATTTTTACAGGTTTTTATGCAAGAATCAACTCGCTTCAATCCCCTGTTGCAAAATTTTGCAAGAGCCCTATTACGGAAAGCGCACCAGAAAATCATGAAATCCACTCTCAAACTCAAAGATGCTTTCAAAGGGAGAAAGTATACTGACGGCGATAACCACCTTTCACATCAGGTTTCCCTGTCCTCATTAAGCTCCATCCTCACGAGTTGTAACACCACACAAGATGAAAAAGAAGCATACAATTGTCATAATATTTAGGTTGCTATCACCGCCATTACGATCTCAAGTTTGAAAACTCTTATGAGTTTGGGAGTGGATTTCGTGTTTTTTTGTTTTTCTTTTGTTTTTTTTTTTTTTTTTTTGGTTTTTTTTTTTTCCCTCCTTTTTTAAGAGCGCATATCGTCATTATTGCAGGGGTTTACTTATAAGAATCAACTATTGTAGCAATGTAGCAAAAGTTTGGGACAGCTTTATTTTCAAATAATAAACATTCGGAAGTGCGGCTCTGGTCTTAAATATATTAACACCTGCTGAAGCGTCGATGAACGTAAGAACACATCGAGGAAAAAAAGTCATTCCTCTGCTTCAAGAGTCTGAGTGAAAAATGTCCAACAAAGAATGCAAGTAGCGAGTGAACACATTCGATTAAAATATCTAACAGAAGCAGTTTCCTCCAAGGCAGAGGATGACTCTCTTTTAAGGATGCACGGCGTTTTGAGTATGTAACTATTCCTACGTGGCTGCCGCCGAAGAAGTATCACAACGGATTGAAGGCGAAAACAGCGTTAATAATCAGGGCTTGGGGGCCGAAAACGTGGTTAGATTTGAATTTTATGTTCTGCTCAGCAGAAAATTGTGGGAATACTAAAATGAGTCACAATTTATCATTCAAATATTGAATCCAAAGGTTCTTGCACCAAAAGAACTTGATTTCAAAGATTCGGTTTCAAGTTATTGCGTTGGAAGCTCTTTAGTGAACACTTTTTGGGAGCCGTGCTCTCTAAGAGCTCCCAACGCAATAACTTGAAACCAATTCTTTGAAATCAAGTTCTGTTGGTGCAAGAGCCTTTGGATTCAGTATATGAATGATAAATTGTGACTCATTTTAGTATTCCCGCAGTTTTCTGCCGAGCAGAACATAAAATTCAAATGTAACCACGGTTCCGGCTCCCAAAGCCCTGTTAATAATTATCACTGAAAGTAAAGTCAATGAGATTTACCCATACAGGTTTGGATGCCGAACGTTGATGAAAGTTTATGAATGTTTCTCCTACGTATCATGGAAAAAAAATGCCAACGATAGAGAAATATTTCTCAGATTTTGGTCTCATATTATATTTAACGAAAGTAAAGTTTAAGCAATTTTCCATATTTCCCTTTTTTTTGTAATATCACAGGATCACAGGCCACAATCATCAAGTAAAAACGTGTTTGTCTAGCTTGGACTAAGAGTCTCCCATGGCCATCAACTGTGCTTTCCCTCCCTACTTCTTTTCAAAGTTACCATTTATGTAAAGTTATATTACCGTTATTACTATTAATGTTACTATCGTTACAAGCTTACGTTGCGTCACCACGCCCCGTGCCGTTCTGCTTTCCCGAAAATCTCTATAATTCGATTAACATTTCATCACACCTAATCCTATATTATATTTGTAAGAATGAAGCTAAGTTCCGGGAGAACCGTTGCACCGTTCGGGAGGGGCCTGGTACCGATCGGTCGGGCTCGGCTCCAATGCTTCGGGAAAATTATAAGTTTTTCCGTGCGGGCCCCGCGTCCCTTTTTAAAATGCTAAAAACTTTTCTCTCAAAAAGTTGTGCGAGTGCGAAAAGGATGCGAATCAGTTCGTTTTGTAAGGGTGAGAGAGAGAAGCGAGATTTTGTCGTCCTTTTTTAAATGCATACGTGCGGAAGAGCATACGATTTTGTACGCGTGTGAGCGAGAAACGTGATGCTCTGACAATTTTTTTTTTTAATTCGATCGCACGATTTGACGTTACCATGGCGATCTTCATCATATTTTTACTCGGGGAAAGGGAACCGTTCGGGTAGACGCGTTTTAATAGCGACTTCATGATATCGATGTATAGATTCGACTTTTTATCCATATTTTTACGTAGATATACACAATGAGAGAGTCACAGTGCTGCTAGCTGTGTTGAGAAATATACCAGGCACTTCAAACTTAATGAAAAATTTGTATAAATATTTTATGTTAAATACGGCAGCACTGTACAGTCTTCGATTGATGATGGCTTGACGAGGTGGCTATATCGCTTCGCGATGTATAGAGCTTCGATACTTATCATATGTTTCATATGCATAGATATATACAGAATAGTGCAATCAACGATGACTTGATGAGATCGGTGCATTGATTCAATATCTCGAATAAAACCCCAGCAAATTTGAGTTGGGTTTTCGAGAATTTATAAAGAAACTAAATGATTAGGGTTATTATTCATAAGTTGAGACGGTGGTTATACTTTTCTCATTAAAAATATACTGTCAAATATTACTGAATACTGATTTAAAGTAAATAATTGGTTTCCTGTTGAAAATGCATCGTTTACTTTAAATGTATAAGTGTTTCATCCAAGAATACTACTTACTAACGAACCAAAAATATGGTTACAGATTTTTTTCATTTTTAAGTTGGCGATTTGAGTTGTTTTCGTTTCATTTCGCGTTTTGGCGAGGTTATGATGTTTTTAAGGTCTGTTTTTTCCCGATTTAAATAAAAAAAAAGAAGACAAAGTTTCGATAGAACTCTTGAGCCTTGAGTATGTAGTTTTTATGGTTCATTTGATTGTAAACCGTTATTTTTTAATCTGTGCAGTAATATTAGTGGGCCAGTGCGACGTTTATTTCAAATAGAGGGTTTTCTTTTAGTGATGATTTGGGCGATGACGTCATCCGGTGATGAGCGTTCCAAACATAGACTGTCTCTCTTGCTCTCGCGTAACCCCCATGTTGTACTGCTATACTCTAATTTTAAAAAACGTATGTAGAGACATCTTTTGTGAAATATTTTTTGGCAGAAATGAATTCCAAAATTTTTTAAATGCGATTTTGCTATTAATATGCCGTAATACGAGACCCTGTGTATACAATCAGGACACTAGAAAGAGAGGGGTATACACATGGGATTGGAGGTCACGGGAGAGTGGCGGGGTTGAGATAGTTTGGAACGCTATGCGAGTTTTGTCACAACCGATTGCAACCGATGAGTGCATTATTGATGCAATTTTTGGCTAACCTTTTGACTTTACACTAAAACTCTATGGTGAACTTGAGATGCCCTTAGATGCTAGAACTGGGTCCAATGGACCCGTTGCGTTGTACGCTAAAATCGGCTGCCAGTAACTGTTCACTGGTTATACAAACTTGAGCTTCGTGAAGTGTCTAAAAAAACTCAAAAAATAGGAATTTCATCATTGGGGGGGGGGGGGGGCGACCATTCAAAAGCGCCAATCCCCAAAAAAAATAAGCCAAAAGCGCTAAAACATGCACGAAGGGAAATTTTTTAAAAAGTAGCCCAAAAACGGGAATTTGCTGCAAAATCAGTAGTCAAACAGCGCTAAAAGAATGACCCTAAAATCTTAGACGAAGTTTGCCTGAATTTTCGAGCCAACCTATTTCAAAAAATTACTGTCGTTAATAAAGGGCTGTTTGAAAAAGGCATAGTTTTTCCCGCGCAAAGTTTCTCTTCCATTCATACATAGATTTTTGATATTCACTGAAACGCAATGTCTTATTGTCATGTCAGTTCAACGAAAGGTTATCGTAGGTGTGCGATCTCGGTCATGCATTTGTTTGCTTAACCCGGACTTCTCATTTTTTTTGTGAATGCAGGTTTCTCACTATCGCTATCTCTTTCTCTCCTTCCCTTCTTTTCTCTGTACAGTTATAAATCGTATAATCCACATGCGCTAATACGGTGCATCCAAAAGCGCCGATTCTGGGGGGTTTTGGCGTCTCCATGAGCGACAAAAAAAAATTGGCGGTTTTGGATCGGGCCCTCTTGAGAACGATTACCCCTAAAAATGTTTAAGTTTTATGTAAAGGGGTTTGGGCGGGGGTTATGCTATTTATGCCCCTCCAAATAATGACTCCTGTTTTCTAAACGGTGATAGGTGAAAATGTCCAATCATAATTGTCCAATACAAAAATGTCCAAGCGTAAAAAAGGTCCAATGTACATTAATGTCCTAATTGAAATATGTCCAATGGGCTCTTGCAAACTTTTGCTATAAGCAAAAAAAAGTCCAATCTTTTGTAAAGACCAGGGAAAAATCACGAAAATCACACTAAGAAAGTCTAAAATTCATTAATAAACTCACCCTATAACTGCTATAACGGCAAGATGGTAATGGCGGCTCGACGCAGGGATATCATGAGAGATTTTTGTCTATTATGTCACTTTCTCTACAGAAACACAGAGATTGTGTCAATTTAGATAGGAATCTCCCATGATACCTGCGACCTGCGTCTCTCCGCCATTAAGCCTGATTCTGAAAGTGAATTTTTTGATTTATTAGAGTACGCATCGACATTTTTACAGGTTTTTTTTGCAAGAATCAACTCTTCAATCCCCTATGGCAAAAGTTTGCAAGAGCCCCATTGTCCCAAAGAACAAAATAAACTTTTTTTTTTTTGAAAATGTCCAATTGTATACCTCGAAAGCATACTATGCAAAAATTTTCAAATTTTCATTAGTAAAGCATTTTTATCACAGTAAGAATGCTTTTTAAAGGGAAGTGGACATTTTTTCAAAAGGAGTGAATTATTTCTTGGACAAAATTTCAAATAGGACATGTACGTACATTGGACTTTTTTTACATTTGGACTTTTACGTACACTGGACTTTTTGTACACTTGGACATTTTTGTATTGGACAATTATGATTGGACATTTTCACCTATCACCTTCTAAACCTTTGGTGTACCTGAGAAAATAACACTTCAGTATTTCAGGAATAAAAGAGTAAGTTTTTAGATTTCGTTCTTCGGAGCAAGATTAGATGGGTGAATAGCAAACGGAGTTAGGGAGTGGATGATATCAAGTCAAAGTCTTAGCTCGAAAAAACAAAAATCACGCGCAAGACGCGAAACAGAACGCTTGGCCGCGAAGCGGCCACCGGCCACTAGTGTAACTATATGAGCAAATACAAGCGTTCAATTGCTCATAAATTTGGGCCGGAGCTTCCATAATTTGTATATTTAATGGTACTTTTCAATTCACAGAAGATTCTACCGGTTGACCAAAACAATTACACTTTTTAGTTCAGTATTTGCACAAAAATCCTCTCATACGTAATATTTTACCAATTTTATTCAGATTCCACTAAAATAATCACAGTCATTTATTTAAGGTTAACAAATATGAAGCAAACAAACCTTCCATTCATACTGCCTTTCTTTGGAATAAGGCTTTTATCACATGGGCGGATCCAACAATTTGGCAACTATGAATTATTCATCCCATTTAAACATATGAGAAACAATCGATTCTTGAGAAGGCTATGGCCCCCTTATTAATCGGTTATTTCTCATGCATTCAAATGGGAATCATACATAGTTGTCACGTTGCTGGATCCGCCTTTGTTTTATCACGGCTTCCTCTCCAGTTATAGGTCGTTGATCCAAGCCAATCAAATTTCCTGCTCGTCACTAAAACAATCAGTGACGTCGCCGTGCAATCTGGCAGCGCTGCACTTCGTCCATTTAAATTCACGAAAAAGGTCAAACTATTTGAGATGCTCAGTGCGCTCTCGAATCGATACTTTGCACGGGTTTAATTGAACAAAATACAGCGCTGCCAGATCGCAACGTCTCTGAAAACAAATCCATTCGTCTTTCTCTCTTTATTTTTCCCATTTGAACGCGTGTTTTAGAGAATGGCAGCTTAGAGGCAGTCACGTGTCACCTAACTTTCGCCCATTTTTCCGTCCAAACACAAGCCTTCAAATGGGTATAGAGGAAAGAGAGGGAAAAGTTCCTGGTTCCGGAGTCTTAAGGCAGATGATTCTTTTGAACCGCAACGTGAGTTAGCGCCTAACAAGATGCTATTAGCAGCAGGGCTGCCGTTTTGCGTATAATCAATGCTATTTTTCAATTCACCGATGATTCCACCGATTGAGAAAAGATTACACAGTTCAGTTCAGTGCATGATTGTAACAAACTAAAATACTCGCATCTATAATCTTTCCTCAACCGGTGGAGTCGTCGATGACTTTAAAAAACTTGCGGATATTTTAATTAATCAACGGAGTTTCCACCGATTAAGAAAAGATTAAAGATCAGATTATTTTCGTGCATTACAGTCATACACTGAACTGAACTGTGTAATCTTTTCTCAACCGGTGGAATCATCGGTGAATAGAAAAATAGCATTGATTATACGCAAAACGGCAGCCCTGATTAGCAGAGTCGTGATGCTATTTTTGCGAGAGCAACTGGGCACCGAAAATGTCCGAACGGTGTGAATGGACACGTGTCACATGGTGTCACACTCAGCGGGCGCAATAAACGGCCAGGCTCACGACCCCTATGAAATATTCACGATCCACTCAACGCTTTGCGAGACACCCACCTTCCCTATGCATCCCTGTATCCCGGCGGACCAAGCACGAGGCACCGTGCCCGTTAATCTTACGACAAAATCACTTTTAAACCCCTCCTTATTAACCTCCAGAATCAGTGCAATGCCCGACCTGTAACCAAACCCAAGTTTTAAAGCAGGTGGTTTTAAAATTTTTGCTTGTCTGTTTTGCTGAAAATCGAGATTCTTTTCATGCGAATGGGTCTGTTGCAAACTTTTGCTACAGCGATAAAAAGTGTTTAATCCAATGTAAAATCGCCTGAAAAGTCCATTGGTGGCATCATTAAGTCAATAAATACAATATTAAACTCACAAGAGGCGTTTATGGAAATCCAAGATGGCGGCAAAATATCGAGGAATCTGAATGTATGCACCGTGATCATCCAAGGATTGCCAACTTTGACAACCTCACTGCAGGTAGAGGTTATGTGTTTATTTACGTTGTGATTGGTTGTGATGGATATTGTGAGGTTGGCTATCCTTGGATGATCGTGGTGCATGCATACAGATTGCTCAATATTTTGCCGCCATCTTGGATTTCATTAAACGCATTTTGTGAGTTTATAGTTGCATTTCATTGCTTTCTGATGTCATCATTGGACTTTTCAGGCGATTTTACATTAGATTGCACACTCTATAGCGCTGTAGCAAAAGTTTGCAACAGACCCATTCGTTTTATTCGTACCCTCCCCCCCTCCCCCCTTCCCCCCTCCATGTAAGTCCAATTGTGATCCAAAATTCGATTCTTGATACAATGCACTATCAGGTAATAGACTGATCGAATAATGACGGCACTCTCAGCCGTGTGTTGCGTGCAATCTGGTAACGCTCTATTCTGTCTATTTAAATATACAGAAAATATTGAGCTATTGTGTGTATTGTGGATGAAAGCTCAACCTTTTACACGAGGTCAAATGGACAAAATATATGAGTTTCCCAGCAAAAAATGAATAGCCCGGTTTGGTCCTAAAAACGTCCTAAAAACCGCCTAAAATTATCCGAGTGTCGTTTCGGTTTCGAAGCGAACGTCCTGGTGTCGGCCTGCAGTGCAGTTTGAGTAAGCTGGATGTCCGTTTCTCATGTATTTTTCGGAAACAATGCAGACCTTATCCCATATGAATGCGTTGGACTTAAGGTTTTTCCCAGGACGTTTTTCGCCTCCGGGAAATACTCTTAAACATAATAGGGACGTTTTTCGGACATCTTCATTTTTTGCCGGGTTGCCAAATAACACGCTTCTTCGTAGATGACGGCTGCAGCAAGCGGAGCGTGGTGGGGGGGGGGAGGTCCGTTATTATAGTAATAACCTTCTGGACACTATGAGGAAGCCTTATGAAATATTTAATCACTATAATATATGTCATGAATTATATTATTTTGGTTTTCAAAAAGGGCTAACAGGGCTGGCGATACATTAAAAATGTATTTAAATAAAAAATTACTTTTAACAAGAAAAATTAAACATCAAAAATACAATTAAATTCACTGGAATCGAAAAAAAATGGCCTTGGGCCTTTTCTCCCGGTCCAGGTTTGTTCTCATTCCATTTTTTTTTTTTTTTTTTTTTTTTTTATTTTTTGCTCTCTCGGAATCTATTAAATAAATGTGCGCTTCGTTTTAATTTTTCTTTGTTTTCCCCTGCTTTTTCCAGCAGCTCTCTCATTTTCCCACCATTCGCTGTGATGTCGCTCCTTGTCTGATGGTCTCTGCGAATCGTTTCTCTTTGTCACTCCAAATGCCTGCCCTCTTCTCAACCCCCCCCCCCTCACATTTTTCTCTTAACTCCCTTCCTACTCCCTTATTTTCACTCCCTTGTTAGCTGAGTATTATTATTATTTTTTTTTCCATGGGCCATCCGCGTCTCGCTTGTTACGTAACGTCGCGCATTATTTCAATCTAAATTAGCCCGAGTCGTCGAGAGAGAGAGAGAGAGAGAGAGAGAGAGAGAGAGAGAGAGAGAGAGAGAGAGAGAGAGAGAGAGAGAGAGAGAGAGAGAGTGAGAGAGAGGGAGGGGGGATATCAGAGAGCTGAGGAGAGGGAGGTGAGGGTGGAAAAAATACGACTCAATTAGCAAACAGTTTTATTTCTACAGAATACCCATCGAGAGACTTTTTTTTTTTTTTTTTTTTTTTTTTTTTTAAATAGAGTTTTTTATTCTCTCATTTTTTTAATGGTCTTCAGAACAGAGCTATAAGCAGAAATTGGAATCGAATGAACGGTCCGTTTTCGATGCTTTCGTATTTATCAGTTTATTTGACATCAATTTTCCTCTTATCAATTAAATCAAAATCAGAGAAATGTTTCATTGAGTACTTTCTTTTACCGTTCCACTCTCGAACGAAAAACAAAACAAAACAAAAAAAGTAAAAACTTTCATGCGATTAATTTTTCCAATTCCATTTGAATTTGGTAATTTGTTAATTTCGCTATTATTATTTTTTATTTATCTATTCATTTTCTGTTACACGAAATCCTTAATTTTATCTTCATAAAACAAATGTGTTGTTGGATATCATATTTTTAGTACACTGAGTCACTTTCTCGAAATGAGGGGCAACAATGTGGTTTCAAAGAGTAAAAATAACGATTTATATATTCTTGTTGAAAATATTACAACAAATGGTAATCAAACCCGAACAAGAGGAGTTGAAATTACTTCGTAGACGGTTTTAGTGCGAAGTCAACGGTTAGCCAACAATCAATACAATGCACTCATTGGTTGCAATCGGTTATGACAAAACTCGCGTATAGCGTTCCAAGCTATCTCACTCACTCTCTTCTCTCTAGTCTCCCGTGACCCCCATGTGTATCCATCTCTTTCCAGTTTCAAAATTCGTATACAGGGCCTTATTTACGACATATTATTATCAAAGTCGCATTAAAATGCCTCGAGGACTTTATATCTGCAAAAAAAAATGTCACAAAAGATGTCTCTATAAACGATTATTGAAATTAGGGTGAGATAACAGTACATGGGGGTTACATGAAAGCAGGAGAGACAGTTTGCCTTTGTTTGGAACGCTCATCTCCGGATGATGATGACGTCATCATCAAGTCATCGCTAATGCCGTCTGTTACTGACTTACAATCAAACTATACTAACACTTCCATATTAATATCTGCGCTTACTTTCTAAAGCAAAATTGTCTGCAATGAGGCTCTTGCCAGCGGCGTACGCAAGAGGGAGGGGGGATAAGGGGGCTAAAGCCCCTACACAGGCCTCCGATTTTTGCGGGTGGAGGGGAAGGGGGGAATCATTTCCAGTCAAACGACAATCAGTGCGAGCCCCTCCCATGAAAAATCCTGCGTGCGCCACTGGCTCTTGCAAAGGTTTGCTGTGAGCAAATGAATAATCCAATAGAATGTAAAAACCAGCGAAAATCAAGAAAACCACACTAAGAAAGTCTAAAATTCAGTAATGAACTCAAATCTTCTATAACGGCAAGTTCGTAATGGCGGTTCAAAGCAGGTATCATGGGAGATTCCTGTGTGTTATGTCTTTTTCTTTTTGTGTCAGAGATAATATGTCTCAATTTAGATGGGAGTCTCCCATAACACCTGCGACCTGCGTCTCTCCGCGATTAGGCCCCATTCTGAGTGTGAATTTCCTGATTTATTAGTGTACTCGTCGTCATTTTCACAGGGTTTTATGCATGAATTACCTGTTCGATCTTCAATCACCTGCGTATAGCAAAAGTTTGCACGAGCCCCATTCTTTGCGACACCGTCTAAAAATTCAAGAATCTAATTAAGCTTTTAAAATGTAAAGGGCTTCTCGTGACGACCCCCAACTCGCCAAGATAAAAATTTTACAATATATTTGATATCTCAAATCAAATTACATACAACCACTGCTTCATTAAATGACCGCGGGACCAATCCATAAAATACCGTGCTATAAATGCGCACACATGAATTAAACCCCATCAGAGCATCTTCATTTAAACTCATGGGAAGGCACACGGCCAAATTTTTTCGGCGACGCCTGCACGCCAGGACTGAGACCCATTTTTTTTTTTTTTTTTTTTGTAATGTTTTCCCTTCAATTTGATCGGAGCCCCGCTTTGGCTATGCTCGAGCGCGTTAAGTTTCGATGCAATTACGAGAGCATTTGGCGGAGCGCACTCTTTTTAATTTCATCGGCGCGTATTTTCACGGAGCACGGCCCAAAGCATATAAACCGCCGTGTTTCATTAATTAATAGTTTTCGTTCATTAATAACACGCTTTAATTCGGTGTTATACACGCTCTGATGATCCCGCAGATTCGCTGAGCAGCGCAGAGCGTCGCGTCTCTTCGTCGCACAGTAGATCGAAACAGACATATAGAGTTATCCAGAGCTGCCGTTTTGCATATAATTAATTGCATTTTTCCATTCACCGATGATTTCACCGGTTGAGAAAAGATTACACAGTTCAGTTCAGTGTATGACTGTATACCGAACGAAAATACTCTGATCTGTAATCTTTTCTCAATCGGCGCAATCGGCGTTTAATTATTGAAATACCCGAAAGTTTTTTAAAGGCATCGACGACTCCACTGGTTGATAAAAGATTACGCAGATTCGTATTTTTCGTGCAGTACAGTCATACACTGAACTGAACCGTGTAATCTTTTCTCAACCGGTGGAAAGATCGGTGAATTTGAAAAATGTTATAAACTATACGTAAAACGGCGGCTCTGGTGTTATCATAGAGAGTTACGTCGAGAATCTGAGTACATCGATAGTAATTAGGTTAGTTTGCTCTTTTTCGCCGGTCATGGTGAGGCACCTCCGTTGGTTTCATTTTTCATTTATTTGTTTTTTTGTTTTTTAGCGATTGATAAAGAGACAGTAATGCTTTGAAACGTCCCGTTTTGTACCGTGTTCGTTTTAGCCTTGTTTCCGCAAAGTTTGTCAGACGACCCCTCGGAGTTTGTCATAGGTAGTCTATACTAGCAATACTTAAATTCAATGAGATAATTCTTGTGGGAGCCTACCTTGAGATGATTCATCTGACATTCTCTACGTTCCTGTTTGAAACGCTATTTTTGTCAATAAATTCAAAAAACAAGTGCGATAATAATAATTTCTCTGTCTATGAATGAGACAAAAAACATGAATTAGCAGAGTAAATATATCCGAACTGGCTTTTTCTGAAACCAAAACGTCTTAATTTTGAAATCCAGGAAAATCTATAGTTCAAGCCTATGTGCACCAGATCTTGTTCCCTCGGAAACACCGCTTGCACCATCCCATCAACGGCGGATCCGGGTGTTTCCCTCTTTCTCCCTCTCCCTCTATCTCTCTCTCTCTCTCTCTCTCGCTCCCTCCCAATCCCTCCCACTCTCGTTTTTACAAAATGTAATGCTGTAGGTGTGTACTGAAAATTCTAAAAATAGTGAGGGTCATTTTTGAAAGCTAATAATGACTCACAAAATCAGATTTGAAAAACTGTATGAGAGAGTTTCTTTATTTTTGAGAAGACTGTAATCTTCCGAAGAAATATTCGCGTTTCTTTATTCTTGGAACCGTCTTTGAAATATGAATGAAAAGTTTTCAGTGAAAAAATGTTAAAGTCTAAATAATACAGATATGAACTTTTGAAACCACCTGACTCTTCCGCTACAATTTTTTGAACTATAATTTCCTTACTATTTTGATTTAATACCGTAAAATTGCATAGCATCATGACCTTTTAAACTTCACAATTGGCATAGCGCCCACGCAGGGTCCCTTGTAGAGCAGCCCACGGGCTAAAATTCTCACAATGATCGCTTCTGTTGATATTTTAACGAGCTTCCGCGCGGCTACGGTGCGGCTCACCGTAAAGTGATGACGTCTCGAAAAACACATAATTTGAATCAATTCAAAACTCATTAAAATAAATGGAAATTGCACACAAAAGCTTTGAGACTTTACCACACAGTAAATGAGACAGTTTTCTGACCCTCCCGTTGTTTTTTTGCGGGGAGCGACGCACAGTGTTCGGAGCGACCCGGATCTCTGGCAGAAACCTCAAATTTGAAATCGGCTCTGAAGTTGGTTTAAAGGCCTTACCTACCTTCTAAAGGGTATAGAACATGCATGTTAGCCATATTTGATGAATTTGGAAGCCCCATACTTGCCCCCACAGTCATGTGAAAGTACCGGTTTTGACGCGAATTTTGAGTCAACTTGGGTGGGTTTACACATAATTGTAAAAAAAAACAATACTCTTTTACTCACATTCCAATTTAGACCTCTGTACATCAATTAGGACATATGAACTTACTTTTAAGCCGTTTAAACATTTATTTCATGTTTATTATGAGGGGGGGCGGAACCCCTCAAAAATCGACTTTTCATCTGCATTTGTGCTCTTTTTGGAGGACGTTTAAAAAAATGCCCGGGATTGCCCGGCAAATCTAAGGCAAAGAACATTCAGAAAAACATTTTTTCTGAACGATCCAGCAATAATATCCTGCCCCAACTTGCCCCCCTTTCGTATTTTTGTGTTTAAAAGTGCCTCTGTGGCTTGTGTGGGACTGAGTCATTTTCACGATCGTGAGATGAGCCATGTTCGCGAGTCAATATCTTTTTTTCCCAGCATTGCCCCGGGAAAATATGGTTAGGAAAGTTCAAAAAAACATTTTTTCTGAACGATCCAACAATAATATCCTGCCCCAACTTGCCCCCCTTTCGTATTTTTGTGTTTAAAAGTGCCTCTGTGGCTTGTGTGGGACTTAGTCATTTTCACGATCGTGAGATGAGCCATGTTCGCGTGACAATATCTTTTTTTCCCAGCATTGCCTCGGGAAAATATGGTTAGGAAAGTTCAAAAAAACATTTTTTCTGAACGATTCAACAATAATATTCTGCCCCAACTTGCCCCCCTTTCGTATTTTTGTGTTTAAAAGTGCCTCTGTGGCTTGTGTGGGACTTAGTCATTTTCTCGAAAATAAAAATAAAAAAATAATAATTGACATCTAAAGTTAAATCTGATATAAAAAATGAAATCTACGACCTAAAAAACCCCTTAGTACCAAGTTTCAATGAAATGCGAGCATGCTAGAGGTTTCCGCCAAAGATCCGGGTCGCTCCGAACACTGTGCGACGGAGTGTTGCCAAATTGTGGAACGTGTTTGGCAGATTGGTTGGAAAAATCTTCAAATATACGAACCTTCAAATAAATCAATATTATATTTTTCGATGCGTGTGTGGCTACCTTACTGGGCGGCGCATGGGGTCGAAAAGTGGAGAAGATAAAATAAAAATCGATACCTTTTTTTTAAGGGAAATTAAGGGATGTTTTTTTTTTTTTTTTTTTTTTTTTTATAGATGCGCAGTATATGCACGGGGGATTAATTTTCCGCCAAAATCTCAATTTCGAGGGTTTAGGGGGGGGGGGCAAATAAAAGTGGATAAGGGTTAATCTGAAAAAATGTAAGGTCCTCGTTTGTCTTTGATTTTTGGTATCTTTCTTTAATTTTTTTTTCTCTCTCTCCTTTCCCGCGCCGAAGGCTCTCACGAGTCACGGAGGACCCTGTCTCTGAAGTTTTAATTCTGGGCCAGGGATTTTCATTCATCCCACTCGAGCTCTTGCCATCACACTTCGCCGCCCGCCGCCACTTTGGGTCGGCTTCATTAAAAGGAGCCAATTAAGTTAGACTCAAAACATCTCCCTCATTCCCCATGTCCATACCGCCCCCTCCCCTCCCCTCCCCTCCCCCGTCAACTGTTCTCCTACCTCAGTCCTCAACCTCTCTCAGCCGGGATTTGAACTCAAAGAACAAGAGCGCGTACTTACTTTCCGCGTCTTTTTAGAGGACAATTTCCTCGTGTCGATGTCGGGCAAGAAATTAACGTCATATACTCTCCCTTCTTTTGATACTCAACACTCACAACAGACAACACCTTGCGCAGCATAATGGACAGTATACAGGGTGTCCGGTAAGTCCCGGAACGGCTGCGCCATTTCTTTATTTACGCAGATAAAAAAACCAAACTTTGGGAATGTTCCTAGATAAATAAAAACTACTTTTTGGGGGGTCAAAATTTTGGTCGCCCCTCCCGGGGGGGCGGGGGCGCCCCTAACTTTTTTTTTTCAAATGGCAACCCCTATCTTGTGATACCTCATTCGAAAGAGGATAAAAAACTGAGCATTTTGGCGCAAACCGCATGTCGATATCTCTTTTAGTATTCGAGATATCAAACTTCAAAATCTATGGAAACCCATTTTAAAAAAATCATAACTCTTATTCAGAAAGTAGCTATTTAAAAAACTAGGGGTCTAAACTACTCTACATAACAAGCTCTTTCCAGGGAAAAACACCTCTGCCCAAAAAAATTAACTTACAGTTATTGTTTTTTTTTTCCGCAAAAATTTTTTAAAACATTTTGGCGGGAAAAAAAAACAATAACTGTAAGTTAATTTTTTTGGGCAGAGGTGTTTTTCCCTGGAAAGAGCTTGTTATGTAGAGTAGTTTAGACCCCTAGTTTTTTAAATAGCGACTTTCTGAATAAGAGTTATGATTTTTTTAAAATGGGTTTCCATAGATTTTGAAGTTCGATATCTCGAATACTAAAAGAGATATCGACATGCGGTTTGCGCCAAAATGCTCAGTTTTTTATTCTCTTTCGAATGAGGTATCACAAGGTAGGGGTTGCCATTTGAAAAAAAAAAGTTAGGGGCGCCCCCGCCCCCCCGGGAGGGGCGACCAAAATTTTGACCCCCCCAAAAAGTAGTTTTTATTTATCTAGGAACATTCCCAAAGTTTGGTTTTTTTATCTGCGTAAATAAAGAAATGGCGCAGCCGTTCCGGGACTTACCGGACACCCGGTACATATTTATCGGCGCGGGTCCATTGACCCTCCGCGCCGTTAATGATTCTATCGTTCCGTATTGGATCTCCGATACACCTCGCAAGGAGGGACTCTCTATTATTTCACTAACTTTGACTCCGCGGAATAATATTTGTCATCGTCAGCTTGTTTGAAGCGTGAGAGGCAGTGTCGATGTTCCGTGACTTTCAATCTACATGTGAGTAAATTTTGTAGCAAAAATGAAAGAGGAAAATTACAGTAAAATTACATTACATTTACAGTAAATGTAAAAGTGAAAGTTTCAGTTCACTCAGTTTGGGATAAGAAGAAACTCGGTGACTCAGGTAGAAAGGCACTCTGGGATCGAAAAAAGTAGACAAAAATCGGTGGAAAGCAGGCAACAAAAATTTTGTTTTCGACCCTTTAAGCTTGATTTAAAACTTTCCAGTGGCATTCCTTGGTTTAAATTTCTCATTGAAAGTGTTCTCTGCAACGATAAAATTAGTCTTGAAAGTTTATAAGTGATTAATTGATGAAAAATGCACTTTCAGAGTCTTGGCCACTTTTTGACAATCTCAGACCATAGTGCACAGGGATGGAGCAACACCGAGAAACAGCTGACTGGAAATTATAATATCTGTGCAAAAGTCAAATTTGAAACGGTGACAAATACTTACGACAAAATTGGTGAAATTTCGGGCCCAAAAGGACTGCAACTTCACGAAAACAGTGGAATTAGACTCCTCAACATCCTAGGAGATATTCTTTTTAAAAAACTCATGTAAAATACAACCATTTTTTTTTTTTTATTGAATCTCATAAGTTGGATCGATCGCTCGTAACCGGTTTTCTACACTGAAGAGCTATAACTACAGAGAGGCAACTCCATGTTAGAGCTCGTTTCAGAAGTGTAGGCGGACCTAAACCATAATCTTTGGCGAATTTTCAAATTTAATTCCTTTAAAATAAAACCGAACTTGCCTCTGACTTTATTCTTTTGTGTTTCAAGTGTTCCTCATTGTAAAGTGAACACCCAATTTCATTTTCATTCATTTTCATCGAGTAATATCAGAAATAATGTTGACAAATTCCAAAGATTATCGGTCCAGGTCCGCCTACACTTCTGACACTACCTCTATAAGGTCTATTCCAACCAACAGTATGAGGCAGCGTGGACGGAAGGTTCGTTTGCATCTAGTTTTTCCACTTGAAATCAACAATTTTGATTAATTCATCGGAATTTATAAGTCTTATTTAAACGAAAGTTCATTCATTAAAGTGACTATTGGGAGGGAAGAGGAATCATTTCCGAACGGTTCATCCGATGTACTTATATATTCAACTCAATACGTAATGGACCATTTAAGTGACGAGTGCAAGCGTGATATAAAAATCGTCCAATGAGATGCGAATTTTTCGAGCGGTCGATTTGAATGAGCCAATCGGATGACGCGACGCATTGGTCGTCGGTTCAAGTGCGGGTCTCGTGCGAAGTCGACTCTAACGCAGTCTATTATTTGTCCATCAGAGACACGATTTCAGCGTGACAACTTTGGACTCGGCTATACCGTCTCAAAGACAAATGACTTGAAATTTCTCCCCCTATCACCCCCCCCTCCCCTAACGGCCTGCTACCTTTTCGGCTGGTGGGGCCGGGTGTGGCGCGGGCTCGGCGCTGCCCTCCGTTTTCACAACCATCAACTGTGTCTTACTTAATTAACACGACCGACCAAATTAATGACTAATGTACTTTCTTCTTTCTGCCTTCCCCTCGTAGACGACACCCTCCTCTCTTACCTCTGGAAGAAAGGGGGGGGGGGGGGGGGGTTCATAGGGCACCGGAGAGAGGGGGCGTCCACCCGCGCGTGAAACTTTACCGCCAAGGAACTTTCGTTTAATGTTATTATTTTTTCGTCTTTGGCCCCTCTATTTATAAAGTGCGTGTAATTTGTCGCTAGGATGAGCGTTGTTAGGTGAGACGTAGAGGGTGAAGCTTACAGTAACTGTGGGGGCGTGGGCTCCCCTCCCCCCTCCCCAATGACTTGTTTACGTGCTTTATTTCAAACTTTTGCGACGCACTTTGACCGCTCAGTAACGATTCTCAAGATCACTGAACAATCTATAAAGGCATACTTTGTTCAGAAGAGAATTCCCGGGCTGTTATTGTTTTTCTTCTTTTTTAAACTGTTCTAACCTAGGACTCTTTGATTACATGAGTTATACTTCATAAGGCTCCCGTCAGATAATATTTATACTTATGGGTACAGCTATTAAGTATTAAACATGCAATGGGGCAGTTGCAAGGGTCTAAAATGTTGTGTTTTTTATGAAGAAAATTATAGTACTTGATGAGTTGAGAACAATGGTGCCTTTGGTTTTTTCCTAAGTGTCCCGGTTTTGGAGATACACACGTGTAGAGTTGTAAAAAATCGTGGGTGTAGTGACGTCACTACGCGGAATTCCCATTTAAAACAATGTATTTTGGGCCAAAATCCCATCTCCGGAACAATGGGACTTAATTAGAAACCGAAGGCATCTTTGTTCTCAGCTCATCGAAGACTTTCATTTTCTTCATTAAAAACGCAACAATTCAGACCATTGCAACTGCCCCACTAAGCGATGGTTACCAAAGCAACATCCAAGTCTTAAAATGTTCGACCAATATATAGCGACGGTGGTACCTAATAGTCAGTCATAATCAGCGAGTTATAACTATAGATCAGTGTACCATATAGCGTGAAATTTGGAAACGTTGTAATTTCTCCATCTAAACATATTAAAAATATAAAATTTACTGGGTGTTCGGTGAACGCCGTCGATTTCGATCTTTTGCATGGGTTTGAATAGACAGAATACAACGTTGTCTAATTGCACGCCACGCCATTGCTGTAGTCATGTAAAGTAACGGAGAGGAACGAAATAAAATTAAGGCCCGAACGCGCATACGGTATGGTTTCAAAGTTTTGCTCAGAACAGATATGATTATGTCAGCCGTGTTCTTTTTTGAGATTCTATGCAGTGCTCTGTAAATCGTTTTAGAGCAGTCTCACAAACAAAGTCATAGGCTGGAATTTCTTTTTAATTGAGAGGCATTTATTTTAATTTTCTCCTGAAGTCTCCACGCCTCGATTTTTGCATCGATGCATACAGTTTACGGCGAGCCGCACTTTGCACCGTTGACTTAATTTCAAAGACCATTTTTTAACAATGTGGCTTTAATCTTTACTTTGCTTGGCTTTGAGCATAAACTTTGTTGGACAACAATTGAAGTATATATTTTGGAGGCGAAACAAAACCGCACCCCCCCCCTCAGTTTATGACTGAAACACAACAATAAGTCAACCTGGGAAATGGCCGGCACAGTCGGGGACAAAATAAAGAGTATCAGACAACTCCTTGAGGTAGGCCACCAGCAATGCTTAAATTTATAGAGACAAGCATTGTGGGTGCTTTGGCGGATCCGCAGCATTCTGGCAACAGTGTGAACTTCCCATTTGATTGCATGGAAATAATCGATTATAGTCACGGGGCTATAGCCCCTTCAAGAGTCAATTGTTTATTTTACATTCGAATGGGAAAAATGCGCAGTTGCCTGATCGCTGGATTCACCTATATGCGGGAGGCCCTCTTGTATACTTTTGCGATACTTAGATCGTTTTATTATGGGGTGATTTCAATGTAAAATCACTTGAAAATAGGTTGAGAGCTTCAAAAAGCTTTGGAACGAGATTCATCATTATTTTCATAGAGGAAGCTCATGCAATTATAGAGGGGACTCTCCGATTGTCACCCACTCATTCGAACGTCATCTTGTAATTTTGATAAATTTATTGAGTTGATATGTGGGCGGATTTTAAAACGTTTTGCTGATGCTATCAACTTTATCAAAAAAAAAAAAAAAAAAAAAAAAAAAAACCTTCTTGCATCATGCCCCTGTTTCCCAATCTCTTTGCATCACCCGGCCCACTCGATATTTTTTGTAGATTTAAATGGACGAAATACAACGTTTTCAGATTGCACGCCACGCAACTGCGTCCGGCAAATCTACCTGAACAAAAATAGAAATAGTCGTCTCGTTTTACCTGCGACTGAACAAGGTAATTCTTGACAGCGGGAGAGACGGAATAAAAAAAAAAAACGCATTACAAATCATATAGGGCTCTCTGTAAATAAACAGTCGAGACAGACAATGTCGTGTGGTACATACACAGCCGCAGCCAGGCATTTGTCTTTCTCTCTCCCTTTGTCCATTTGAATAGATGTGCTGGAAAAGGACAGAAATGGGGGCTAAAGTAACGTAACAGCCCTCTCTCTCCATCCTATTCTGACACATGCGTTAAAATGGGAAAAGAGAGAGAAAGACAAAATTTTGGCTACGGCTTTGGTGTATGGTATGGTATATGCCACATCTACGAAGATTCTTGATGTTAAATCTGAGGAATTTTTAACTCTCTACTTTCCTGTAGAGAAGATTCATAAGTAATCAGATTAGTTCCGTCGGAAATTTAGAACAAAAGTTTCCCTCCTTAATGACCGTTGAAGAAGCAGTTTCGATTGGACATGCTAATTTACCAAATTCATATACATAGGACGAATTTATGATGAATTGCCTCTCGCGCAAACAAGCAAACAAGCTCACGATTCTTCTTTTCCGCCCTCTTAGTTTTCTCCACGCGAGCTAAGATTCACGCTTAAATCTTTAAATGAATCGTGATCTGTAGAATAGAGCATCACATTTATAAATGGGTGGACGTACTATACAGGAACTTGGAATAATACTTTTTGTCTGGTTAAATTATTCAGAAAGGAAGGTATTTAAGACTGTCGAGCGTGTAGTATGGAGGGCTCATAAAATGCCTGATCCACATTAATTGATGTGATACGCTCTGTGATACATTTAAGAGCATGGAATCTACGGCTCATGAGTTAGAGTTCGCTAGGCAGGTGTAGCACTGAGCCCTCTTATCAATCTGTAAGCATCCTCAGTGACTTAAATGAGCCTAGACGAAAAAACTACAACTCGATTGTCGCACTACATCAATTTCATAGCTCATATTGATATATCTATGTGAGCTGTATGGTAGCCACTACCAAGGTTAGATGGTAAGTTTCGCATGGTAAATTTTGCCGTAAGTCTTGGATTTGCAACCGAGGAATGGTAATTTTAGCACGAATAGTATCACATAGAGGATGATGAGTCATTGACCGTAGTGAACCAATCTTGTAACTTTTCTTACTTTTCTATACAACTTATTCAATTTATATGAAAGCACTTTTCTCAATATTTCATCGTGAAAATTCTTTGAGCTGTTTACAAGTTTTTCAAGCCAAACTTTCGAAATATTATTCAATTTTTCTGTAGAAAACGAAAAGAGGAAGTAGGATGCAACATTTTTTTGGCATCATATTTACCAGTCAGTACTTATTATAGTTCAAAAAGAAAAGAGAGAGAGAAAAAAAGAAACATCGTCTAGTAATTCTCCTTGGACCGCAAAGATCTATGTTGTTCTTATTGCCTATTTCAGTGGACAGAGTTTCATTTTATTTTCTTAAGTGAGCAGGGGCGTCATTTCGGGTTCGGCTTGGGGGGGGGGGGGGGGGGGGGCAAAAATGTGATGATTTTTTTTTTTTTTTTTTTTTGCTCATCAATGTTATTTTAGACACTCTACAGTCCTGCATATCCTATATTTACGGCCTCGTTTATGACCACCAAATTTTAGTTCAAAACTTTTTTCTTCTAAAAAAAAAAAAAGAAAAAAAAAGTCATCACTTTCTCACTTTTGACCGACCCTTGGGGGCGGGGGGGGCAGTTGCCCCCCCCCCGCCCCCCCGCAAATGACGCTACTGTAAGTGAGATGAAGACACAAAATGGAGATTTTCATATTTTCTACTTTCCCTGAGCAGTCACGATGCGTGAATCCTCTCGGAGTTATTAAACTGCAATAAACAAATTATTACGGACTCGTTCACCTTTTTCTTGCATGAAAAACAGTCATAAAGAGGTTACAGTATACATAATGGTGCGGCACAGTTGTGATGAAACCATTACCACCCGATGTATATAATTATGTATACCGCATTGATTGCGAAGGTAAATGAGGCGCGGCCGGTGGCAGGGAGGCGCAACAATGTTGCCAAGTATCAAGTTGTAACGCTTATATTTTTCATTGATATAGCAGATAAAAAATATACGGGGTGTATCAGAAACATATGTCGTCCTTATAACCACGTATTCTAGAGATCAAAATAAGAACCTTTTCTCGTATAAACATGTGTCTAAAAGTGCCCCTTCCCCCTTTGAGCTACATCCCCCACTTAAAAAATGTATGGGTCTTTTTTGGGATAAAAGCGCTGACTTTTCCACATTGTGCAGCGACTATCTCGCTTAAAACGCGCCGTATCAAAAATTGCAAAGGGACCGAAAATCTTTCAACAAACTTTTTTGATCTTTATTCAATAATTATTTTTCAAATTTTCAATCCATATCACAAAATATGTGCCGGTGGACACGCTTGCTTGAAAAGTAGTCAGACTCAACTTCTGAATTTCTTGAAGTCAATAATAGGTTCTACACGTAAAATAGTTGTCTCGAAACACCAATTTTCATGATATTTGGTTCACAATGGTGGTCGCTATTCCAAAAAAACAAAAACAAACAAAAACAAACAAAAACAAAAAAAAACAAAAAAAAACATACATTTTTTAAAACTTTGAGGGATGTAGCTCAAAAGGAGAGCATTTTTGGACACATGTTTATGGAAAAAAAAAAAAAAAAAAAAAAAAAAAATTATTTTGACCTCCAGAATAAGTGGTGACACGGACGACAGATGTTTCTGATAAAACCATGTATAACCTCAAAGCCTTATATTTGGCAACACTGGGGCGAGTAGGGCGCATTGCCGCTGCAGAGTCACACACACTTTCTGGGCGAGTGCGGATCTTCTGAAAGCGTAGTGTGAGTTTGTTTGAGTGAGTGTGAGTATGTTTGTGTGAGTGTGTTTGTGTGAGTGACGTGAGTGTGTTAGTATGAGTGTGTTTGTGTGAGTGTGTTAGTGTGTGTGTGTTAGTGTGAGTGTGAGTATACGAGAGTGGTGGATCCCAAGGGCCGGAAGTTGAAAATTTGTAACTGATTTAGGTGGCAAGTAATTAACGTCGAATAACGCAGATTATACGAGCATACTATATACCTAGGCTTTGACTCAATTTAGATACATGCATGTAGGTACACATTATAATGCATATGCAACATGCATTGCACACGTTGACACTCTCAGCGCGTGATCGTTGCCTCTTTTTTTTTGGTCGGGTCGAAATTGCCGCGCTGCGTTTATGTTTGACGCACAATGGGTGCATTTCATAGATTTTGGTAGACTAAGCTGGGAAAGAAGGATTTTTGGCTTTAATGTTCATGCACGCATTTTGGGATTTGAGTATTTTTGAGATTTTTCTAAATCGTTAAAAAAAAAAAAAATTCTAAAGACTTTGATGGGTCACTCGACTTTTTGAAAAATGCCCATTTAAATTCCATTGAATCTCATGTTAAATAAAATTGTACTATCGACGAATTAAAGATTGTAGCGATATTTTCACTCATTTTCAGTTATGGGTGTGAGTGTGGGACTGATCTATAACGGCTTTCCTGCCCCGCTCACACTGGCCTCTCGCCTGAAAGGTGTGAGAAGTATGAAGATTGGCCGAACTGGAACCTTGAAGGCGAAGCTTACCTCGTGAAAATCTCGCGACAATCTTTAATTCTTCGATAGTACAAATGTGTATCACTTCCCGTGAAAGGGTTGAGGGAATCTCACTGTTCATACCAATGAAGAAAGATTACATCAGATGTTTGCATTGATGAAAAACATCTGAATTTTTCAAAATCATCATAATGCAAAGGCTGTCCAAAAAGTAATGCAACGATGAACTTTTTGAGCGAACGAAAAAAGCTAATAGCAGATTTTGGTTTACAGGTTCCTGATGTAGACGATATAAATATCAATAAAATGAAACCTTGTTTGCAAGCTCATTTGGTCAAAAATTGATCGAAATATACAGTTTCTCCCGAGGAGCCTTGCATGAGCGCCTCTCCAAGATTAGATAAAACTTTTTGTTCGGGTGTATTGGAAGAAATTAATAAAAGAAAAAGCTTTTCCTACAATAATTTACCGCGCATTCATTGATTCTTTATGCATCTGGAAACTCCATATATTTTCCTAAATTCTCGAATTATAGTAGGAAAAGCTTTTTTGTTAATTTCTTCTAATACACCGCAATTAGAGGCTGTCTCAAGAATGATTGGACTTGACAACAGTAGGTTTGAATGAAAACATCAGCTTCTTACTGCTCCTTAACCAACCAGGTTGCCCTATCTGAGGATGGAAGCTGATGTTTTCATGAAAACTATAGAAGTGTCAACTCTACTCTTCTCTGGGACAAGCTTTAAACTCTTACTCGGTTTTTTTTTTTTTTTTTACAAAAAGTACCACTAAAATCCTGGAGGTGCTCGTGCGAGGTGCCTCGGGAGAGGCTGAGTATTTCGATCAATTTTTGACCAAAAGAGCTAAACAAGGTCTCATGGTCTCATTTTATCGGTATTTACACCGTCTACACGAATCCGTAAACCAAATCTAGCTTTTTTTCGTTCACTCAAAAAGTCGTTGCATTACTTATGGACAGCCTATGTTTGTATCGGTTAGAAGGCGAGCCACGAGAAGAAGCTCAAAAATATAAAAAATTAAGCAAGAGTGGTGGAAATTCAAAGACTGCAGATCAAGAAACTATGGGATATAATCAAAAACCAATAGAGCCGGAGAATTCCACGTTATGATCCACGGTGCGTGGTTCCGCAGTCTCGATATATACGCGAACATTCATCATCTCAGGGTTCATACAGTCGGGCGGGCGGGGGAACACGAAGAGAGGAGAGGGATGTGTGGGAGAGCCGCCCCCCTCACCGCCCTCCTCAAACGCGGACTAATTGGTAATTAGTCTTTCACTCTCTCCCCTTGAGCGCTAGTCTTCATCTCACGGCAAAGATTTTTCACACTCGCGGGAAAAACTGTCCCGAGATGATTTTTTTAACATCGAAATAATCATTTTCTAAAATTGTCAAATAACGGCTCGTAATTTTTTATTGTCAGCTTGACATTCTCATCCCTTTATAGTATTGTGGTACCTGGTACCTCTGAGGTATAAACATAACACACCGAAAAACACACGAAAAACACACAAAAGAACAAAAAATAAAACAAAAACAATAAAAAAACAACAATAAATGGTTCACTTCACTAAAGATGAGATACCTTTTCAGAATTTGTGTTTATAATAATAATTAACCCTTTCAATACTATAAGCCTGAGTATATTCATTTTCGTGACTTGACCTGCCTCACAAAATGTCAGTTTTTTATTCGCAATAATGGTGGTTTCGGATTGTAAACGTTTTATAAAAATGCTTCCTAAAAACGCCTTCAATGAATTGTGTATGCAAAAATCAGCACAGTGGTGTAGGAATATTTAACTACCCACTTAATTTGAGCGAGCGAACATTGATTTGTCTTCTTAGCCTGGCCGCGTAAAGGGATTAATAGAGTTCTAAGAAAATATCATAAGATGCGCTATTACGCAAAGCAATGAAACTGAAAGTGATAGACTAAGCTAAGGGTATAATTGAGTTTTCCAACAAATGTAATTCATTCTCTGTATTCATGATGTCAAGGATATGTCCAAAATAAATACCGATCTTCGCAAAGAGTGAGATCCGTTGATTGGTATGTACAATTGGTTTTTCGATTGGTCAATTAGTTTTGCAGGTATCGACCTGATACTTATTAATTGGTCTCTATGGCTCTTTTTGTCTCACCTACCTACCTTATGAATCGTATTTCCGCGGATGATCTAGCGTGCAGATTTCTTGATTCGGTGGAGATGTTGGAACCAATGGCAAATTATTAGGTTCACCTGTGCCATGTGCGAACGCTCATCTGGTGCGTGCGGTTCGAAAAAGCTCCAACGTTTGCCACTCATGAAAGTACAGCACAGTCATTACTCAGATGAGCCCTGGAAGACGTCGGATCGGATCAAAATAAAAAACACAATCTGTGGATCGGGTTTTCATGATCGCCCAGATCATTCAACGCATATAAATACGCTTTTGATGGGGAAGAGTAGGACAAATAATGAGACTGGATTACCAAGTTTGACCCGCCGATTACTGTTTGTGATCGTGAGCTAACTTAAAATTGGGATTTTCAGGAAGTTTTGAAACCGTTATTGGTGATCCAGAACTTTTTGTTTGTTTTTTTTTTTTGTTTTTTGTTTTTTTTTCAAGAAAGTGACTACATACACGTCCCTCATAACTTTTTTTTACTGACGATAAAAAGATGCGGTTTGCACCATTCTCCATAATTTAGAGAGGCTGATTTTATGGGAAAGTCGCGATGCACCCCACCCCCCTGGGCCTGGGCCCCAACCCTTGTATAACTCAATAATTTCAAATGGCAACCCCTATCTTGTGATATATCATTTGAAAAGGCATCCAATTTTACGACTTTCGGTACAAACCGAGGGTCGATATAGTTTTTTGTTTTCGATATATCGAGTGTCAAAGTTTGATTCAGACCTGCTTTCATGATAAAATCAATACCTCTCTTTGAAAAGTCGGAATTTAAATAATTAGGAGTCTACAATAATATCCGAAAAGCAGGTTCTTTACAGAAAAAAATACAATACCGATTTTTTTTGGAAAATCTGGGTTTTAGAGCCCTTTAATATTTTTCACGATTTTGCCCCCCCCCCCCTCAGGGAGGCTATCTGAAAAATTCCGTGAAACGGCCCCTATTGAGTGACCATTGTGTCTATCAAAAGGTCACAACAAACTGAGCATTTTGGCGCAAACCAGAGGTTGATATCATGTTTCGCATTCGAGATATCGAATTTTTAAAATTGAAGATTCGTGGTTCAGGAAGTTGGCTGTTCGCGGCTCAATGCTCTGCTGCTCTGTTTTCCGGGGATAGTACGAAAATTCGCCTTTATTTGAGCTTCTGCAGAGATCTTGTCCCTCGCCACGCAGAAATTTACAGGAAGCACCTCGCGAAAATTAAAAGTCAACCGCTGCCTATTAGCACGCGGGCGAGGTGATTTTGAGAGAGCGAAAAACGAGCTCGTCAAATTATTAGTCGTCAAAAATATCCGCTCGTTTCGTTTCGAGTCGCCCCCGCCTCCTCCCCCCGCCACCACCCGCGCCCAAACTAACTCGGTCCGCCACCCCCACGCCTGCCCCGCGGGCGGTTAATTTGTGCTCACCTCTTATACATATATATACGTATATACGGTGAGCTTATCCGCGCCACTGGTGGAAACAAAAGCACATCATCGGTTGCACGACATATACACGATACAACAACAGTCAACAAGACACCGGCATCAGCCATCAACCATCAACGAGAAGCGGATAAGGATCTCCTCTAACCTCTAAAAACCGCTCGCTCTTGGTCTCCTCGTTATTTATAGTCTAATTTGTCAGATCTCTAATGAAGTGGCTGCTGAGTGACAGTTTCCTTACCTACAAACCACCCCCCTCCCCCCGTTCGCGAGGATGTGCGGTAGGGTGACCCGGGAGGGGGGATGAATTGCTTCTTCCTCTCGCTCGTCGTATATAATAGTCTCTCATTCTTTGCTTCGCGCGTTCAGCGTACCCCCCCCCTCCCGCGTTTTTCGTGGCTCACACACCTCAGTGTTGCCATAATTTTTATATAAAGTGTCAACTTTTTTGAAACCCTTGAGAGTTCAAGGGGGGAACGAACCCAGGCCAATTTTGGTTCATGCAAAAGACATTTTTTTTTTTTTTTTTTTTTTTTTTTTTTTTTTTTTTTTAATTGCAGTATTTTGAGACTTCATGACACCCAAGATATAGTGATACAGCAGAAATTCATGCCAATTCGCACAATTTTGGACAACAATTTTAGATGGGTCTAGGCTTTTATGTACTTATTAAACTTTCTAGGCTGATTAAAACTTCTTGCATGGTCGTGGATAAAAAAAACAAAGAGACAACATTATTTTTCATCCAAACCAGTGCACGATTTTTAAGCCATTGTAAGTGTATCAAATGTTGACCTGTTTGATGTTATGATTAAAGGAGCAACATAATTATGGTAATGATAGTAGGAATAATGTGTAAATCTACTATTCCGTACAAAAAATTAGTTAAAATTACGAAATAAACTAATAATAAAGTTCGTCAACTATTACTCCTTTGATCAACATTTAATTTTCTTTTGTTCCTTTCATTTTTTATCGTGAAGTTTTGACTATTTTTAATTCCTGGGGTGGGGGCAAGTGCTCCCACTTGCCCCCAAATTCACGCAATTCACTCTCAGAATCGGGTTTGATGGCTGACCTATACGCAGGTATCATGGAAGATTCCTATCTAATTTGAAGCCTTAACTCTGTGTTACCTTAGCAAGTGACAAATTAGACAAGAATCTCCCATGATACCAAGCGTAGCTCCGCCTTTAATTATCTTTCAGTTACAGCTGATTTATTATAGTTTATTACTGAATTATAGACTTGCCTGGTGGGATTTTCGTGATTTTTGCTGATTTTTAAATCAGACTTGACAATTCCTTTACTTTTAGCAAAAGTTTGCAAGAACCTCACAGTCCAATGTTTTCCGTACACGGTTAAGTGTTGACGGAAGACCGGCAACGTTGCCAGATAGATTGGACAATTTGACAACGTCGCGAGGCGGGCTGGGCGCGCGGCTTGATCTCGCTTCTTGAATTGAGAGAGGAAAAGAACCGAATGAGTGAGAGGGGGTGAGGAGTGGCGAGAGAGGGGGGGCGTTAGATCTCCCGTCGATATTCTCCTCATTAACCGCGCCCCCCGAAAACACGTCCCTCTTCGCCTGATTGGTTCGGATCGGGCTCCCCGTCTCTCGTAAACACGCTCCCTGATGACGGACAAAATGGCCCTTTCTCGCCCGATTTAAAAAATGACCGCGTTGCCGGATTTCAGCCGCATAACTCACGTGCTTCAAGAGCAACTGATCATTCACTGTTAGAAATGTTTACTCCGATTCCGGTTACATAAAAGCGGTGATTTCTCCCAGCGTATAATCGGAATTTTTCGGCTGTAAATTTGAAAAATTTACGCTAAAAGTACGAATTTGAGAAACGTTAGCACTTGCAAGCATACTTCAGGAAGATGTACCTATAGAAGTTTAAAGCTGGAAATGCTCAAAAATTAAGCTTGCAAACTTTTGCTACAGGGGATGGAAGAATGAAGAGTTGATTCTTGCATGAAAATCTGTGAAAATAACGATGAGTACACTAAAAAATCACAAAATTCACTCTCAGAATCGGGCTTAATGGCGCAGAGACACAGGTATCATGGGAGATTCCTATCTAAATTGAGACTCGCTCTGTGTTTCCGTAGAGAAAGTGGCGTAATAGACAGAAATCTCCCATGATACCTGCGTCGAACCGCCAATACCATATTGTCGTTATAGCAGTTATGTGAGTTTATTACTGAATTTTAGATTTTCTTAGTGTTATTTTCGTGATTTTTGCTGGTCTTTACATAAGATTGGACTATTTATTTACTTATAGCAAAAGTTTGCATGAGCCCCATTATGAAGTAAGAAAATTCGCACAGGTTTCCATGAGTGCGAGTGAGGCAGAAATACATATTATCACTTGCAATGACGGCGTTCGCAGGGGAACTGAGAAGCTTTCCCACTCAGACCTCCAATTTTTGGGGGTGCAGAGGAAGGGGAATAGTTTACAGTCATTTGCTTATCAGTGCGAGCCCCTTTCAAGAAAAATCCTGCGTACGCTACTGCATCAAAGCTCATGACGAAATGATTTTCATAATTTACTTCCAGCTTTAATTCTCAACCAATTTTGATCGTTGTGAGCTCAAAAAATCCATAAAAGAATTTTGGAGGTGCTGAAGTTTTTGGATTTTGCGTATTTTTTTTTATTTCAATTTAAAAAACCAAAAAAACAAATTTTTCCAAAAGTGGATTTATATAATACAGCGGCGCTATCCATCGAATTGAAATCTGGATAATTTTCGCCTGGAATCACCTTAATCCAAGAAATTATTCGACCTTTTGCTTGCGATTATGATTCCTTCGTCCTCAGGAATGATTACTTATTTAAGCCGGGGTGATTCTTTCAGAGGCTTGGCAACACTGCGAAGAAGCAAACGGAGAGAACTAGCGACGGGAAGTATTAGGAAAAAAGAGTCACTTCATATTATTTTCCATTAATAGTTCCGCTTGTTTGCCTCCAATTCGTTTTGATATGATGAGGCCACCAAGACCAACATATATATTTCACGCTTGTTTATTTGTTTATTTTCATTCCACCGCACCACGGCGCGGGGCGCGACGCAACATGTATAGCATCCAAATATTTTCTTATTATAGGATCAGATTCTTATTAGGTATAATATGTTTCAACTAATATTATTATCTGAGATAGCGGACGTTTAAATCAATCTTAAAATCACATCGAGATTACTCAATATGTTACTTTGAAAATGTAAGTAATCATAGTATTGAGGATCTATATGTATATTCTGCTGCTATTTCAGTGCTGTACTTTGTCGATTCAAATCAAAGCAGTTCAAGCCTCCGCCGCCGCGCAGCATGTAATGGGTGGTCCTTGCCCTGGGAGGGTGGAACTTTTCTGGGGGGTGGCAAATCAGTGTGCCCAAGCAAAAAACAAAAAAAAACTGTCAATATGTTATTTTCTATGGATAAGGACAGTTTTCGCAACCCGTATAACTTCCATTGCAGACAATAAAAAGAATAATTAATTGAGATGAGTCTACGAAAGAAATCATTCAATCCGACCATTTTTTAAAGAATCCGCGGATTCAGTATTCTTTATCCTCATTCGCGAATGAAACTGTGTTATTTGTCTTCATACCGTTGTCAATGGGGCTCTTGCAAACTTTTGCTATAGGGGATTAAAGTTAAAGAGTTGATTCTTGTATAAAAATCTGTAAAAACGACAAATGAGGGCACTTAAAAATCACAAAATTCTTTCTCAGATTCGGGTTTAATCGCGAAGAGACGCAGGTATCATGGGAGATTCATATCTAAATTGAGACATATCTCTGTGTTTCCTTAGAGAAAGTGACATAATAGACAGACAGGAATCTCCATAATACCTGCGTCGAGCTGCCATTACGATCTTGCAGTTATTGCAGTTATATGAGTTTATTACTGAATTTTAGACTTTCTTAGTGTGATTTTCGTGATTTCCGCTGATCGTTCCATCAGATTGGACTATTTATTTGCTTACATAAAGCAAAAGTTTGCAAGAGCCTCAGCCTCATTGCTTTTATTATATAGAGCACCGAAAAAATCCCATTGAGCCCGTCTAATTTAATTAGAAGGCCCATGGGGCCATGGATCCATGAGAGAAAGGGGAAGGGGGGGGCAAATATTAAGGAGAATTCGAAACTAGGTTTGAGAGGGGTAAAGCTATATTCAACAAATTTTTCACGGTTTTTGAGCTTTATTTTTTTTTTTTTTTTTTTTTTTTTTTTTAATGTCCTCTCAGACGCGTCCGCCCCTCCCTTGAATACGCCCGAAGAAGCCCGTTTCTAGCTCATTTTCTAAGTCAGATAGTTAATATCATTGGCTGGGACGTTTGTGTCTCCAATATCCCATTATCTGCTGCCTCAAAGACCTATATCACAACTCTATCTTCTCAGGTTTACCATGTACGCTTTTTTCCAGGAATTTCTGGTACCGGTCGTATTCACTCGAAATGCGTCTAAAAGACAAAAATCGTCTCGACCTAATCCCGCAAGAATGTGCCTTAATCTCTCCGCGTGTGCCATCTTACACTTGTAGGCGGGATCAGAAGAAAGGAATACGTAGGAATCTCCCCTCTCTGTCTCTCCTCACATTTGAACATATATAATTTGTGTTCAAAAAGCAAGAACCATCACGTGACTTTAGCCCCTGCCCTTGTTCTTTTCTAACACTTATGCTCAGATTGAAATAGAGAGAGGAATGAAAATTTCAGGATCCGCCTATACATATAAGGGCAGAATCGACGCTACATTCTACTTATATATCCTCTGACATTAAAAATTAAATGCCACTTACGGAAATTGTATCTTGTCACAAAATGTCACCGAAAGAGAAGCGCACGTTCTTTGTTTCGAGAGAAAAAAAAAAAAAAAAACTCCTCTTCGTCCCAATTCGGACTTTTACTTAATTGGTTCGCGCTAGTTTCCATTCGCTTGTATAACGTCACTGAATGAAACGACATAATTCCCACGCCTTCTTTTTCTGAGATGCTGTCTAAGAATACCTCATTTTTTGTTTGTTTTTTGTTGTTGTTTTTTTTTTTTTATTGTGGGTGGAGACCATACTTTGAAACGTGTCAGAGTTTCGGAACTTTTCAATTTTGTCAGGTGGAAGACTATAATAAGCAGTCGCTTTATTTTTGAAGCTTGAATCTCGTGTTTCAAAAATTGAAATCAGATCATCCTCACGCCGTTTTGTAATTAGGCTCGATTTGGTTTTGGTTTTGGTTATTTAGAGTATGTATGATACGAAGTGTCATATGGTAGGAGTAGTATGCATGGAGTTTACATGGAGGAAGATTTCTTGTCAGAATTACGGAACGTATTATTTAATATGGACTAATAAGAAATTCCTTTTAAAATGACCCGAACATTCTTATTGCGATCCGAAGATTCTTTCTCGTGAATGGGGCCTCTTCATAAAAAAAAAAAAAAGAATTGGTTCGCCCGACTAATCATTATAGTGAAATTTGCGCAATCAAATTATTTGGTTGTACTTACCCGAACATTTAGGTACTCCAACTAATAATTAGTAATTGGTCAGAGTTGCCAATAGTGGCTAGATTCGTCCACACGTGGACTATTTTGATGAGAATTTAGCCACGCTTCCGCCAGTAGTGCCTTTCGATCCTCCATCCCTATCCACAGCGTGGCTAGTAACCAACTCGAAAACTGTCCACGCGTGGCTATTCCACCCCGTCCAAACCTGGCAACACTGTAATTGGTGTACCAATTAGATTATTGGGTAAAAGTGCAATAATTAATAAAATTGGGTGTGCCGTCCTAATCTGAGTTTGGTATAACGGTCAGCGCCGCGCGCACTATAAAATTAATCCAAGCGGTAAAAAATTTAGAAAAAACCAAAAAATTGGTTGCATCAAATTTTTCTCCGAGGGTTTTTGCCAATCCTGATTACCTTGCTAAAAAAATCCTCTAAAATCACTGTATGAAAAAATATTTTTTTTCCGACGTTGAAGGATCTATTTTTGACCGCCTAGGATTTGATTTGGGACCATAGTGCGGCGTCGCGTGAAATTTGGCAACTTTGTATTGCAACCATTTAAACCTGTGAAAAAGGCCAAACTACTGGGGGTGTACGGTGCACTTTCTCGAATCGATATTTTACATGGGTTTAAAAAGACGAAATGCAGCGTTGCCAGATTGACGTGAGGCTACTGGTAACGGTAGATACTAATTTATTGGTACTTATAGTACCAGTTTATTGGGTGGAGTAGGTACATAATTACTTGGGTATAAGTGCAAATAACAAATTTGATTGCGCTTTCACTAATAATAGGTCGACCAAAGCAATTCTTTTTTTCAGTGTAGCTAACTTTTGCTGTAATTGATTGAACAGTTATTTCTTAAGTTAAATCCATCAAAAATATGATTAGCACATTAAAAAAAAAGTTGATCCCAGATCGATTGCTAATTTACCATGATAAATTTTAGGACCGGAAGTGGACATGTGAGCACCCAAAGTGATCCAGCTGCGAATTTGAATTATGAAGTGTGGACAGGTTGAAAAAGGCGGGATGAAAATTTAAACTGGAAGTAATTAGCGGTAGGATATACGCGATTAAACCGGTAATTCAAGATTGAAATGAATGGGTAACCGCAAGCGTTTGCGGATACAGGGAACTGCCTTTCTCTCTCTCCTTCCATTTGAACTTATGTGTTAGAAAAGGACAGCAGAGGGGGCCATCACGTGACTTTGGCCCCCTCTTCTGTCCTTTTCTAACGCACACTTTCAAATGGGAGGAGAGAGAGAAAGACTATTCCCTATGTATCCGCCCATGACCGCAAGTTCCGCCATGTGGAGCCCAACGGATGGCTGGCATTCTTCGCGAGCCCCGAATATTATCAACGACATTTTCTCTTACAGTTGCCGGTTTGGCAGTTTTATTCAAGACATTCAAGGTGTTTTTATAATCTACATAAACACACTAAAAACGTTTAAAAATTTTTGGGGGTTCTAAAATTAAACTTTCACCAAATTTATGTCAAAATCAATTTTTTATCAAGGAACACGGTAAAAAAGACTGGTAAAATTTACCATCTGCATAGCTGATTTTTAAGTCTGCTATGAAGTATGGTAAATTTGACCATCATATGGTAAATGCAACGTACCTTGCGGTAAATTAAGATAACCTGTTGGTATATTTCACCACAAAGTACGTTGCATTTACCACATGATAGTAAAATTTACCATACTTAATAGTAGACTCCAAAATCAGCTATGCAAATGGTAAATATACCAGTCTTTTCTATCCGTGAATACTTGCTTTTTAGAGTTCTTTAGACTCCCAGTTTTTAAATTATAACTTTTTGAATGGGACTAATAATTTTTTGAAAATGGGTCCAAATCTAACTTTGACGTTCAATATCTCGAATACAAAAAAAAAAGATGTTAACATGCGGTCTGCGCCAAAATGATCAGTTTTTTACGTTCTTATTTCAAATGAGGTATCACAAGATGAGGTGATTGCCATTTGAAAAAAAAAAAAAAAAATTTGAGGCGCCCCCGTCCCTAAAAAAGGAGTTTATTATTTATAACAGTCCCAAGTTTGGTTCCCTAAGTATGGTTTTTTAATATGCATAGATAAAAAATGGCGCAGCCGTTCCGGGACTTTCCACTCACCCTGTATACCAAAAAAAGGGAGATCAAAATTAGCCCTCTTTCACGAAAATTTTTTAGAATATCTTTTTTTCCCTCCCTTTGGGGGGAATTTTTGAATTGGTTGAGTGAAGGAAAAAGAGAAAGAGAATTTGATAAAGAAAGGGGAGAGAGGAGAGAGAGGAGAAGGAGGGGAAAAGAGGAGGAGAGAGAGAGGAAAAGAAGAGAGGGAGAGAGAGAGAGAGAGAGAGAGAGAGAGGGGAGAGGGGGAGAGAGAGAGAGAAGAGGAGAGAGGGGAAAAGAGAGAGAGAGAGGGAAGGGAGGAGAGAGAGAGAGAAGAGAGGAGAGAGAGAGAGAGAGAGAGGAGGAGAGAGAGAGAGAGAGGAGGAGAGAGAGGAAGAGAAGAGAAGAGAGAGAGAGAGAAAAGAGAGAGAGAAGAGAGAGAGGGAGGAGAGGAGAGGAAGAGAGAGAGAGAGAGAGAGAGAGAGAGGAAGAATCAACTACATTATAAGAGGGAAAAAAGTTTTAAACCAAATCCATTAAGAAAGAACAATCACAGCGATTTTTTTTTACATATCCACCCCCCCTCAGCCCCCATTTTGAAGGGAGGAAAAAAAGGCCCAACGAAAAGAACAACAAAAAAGTTGAAAGTGCGGCGTGGGTGAAAATCACCGGAAGCCAAACTTACAATGAGAGGTACCAATTAAAAAAGCGCTCGTAAAACCCGCTATTAGGCACCGTTTGGTGCGTGAATTACTTTCGAATTCACGGATCTGGGGTGAAGAAAAAAACGAATGGGAATCGGGGGACACTTCTTGAGAAAGGGAGAGACGACAAATTAAAGATAGATACAAGGGGCTTGAAAGCGCATCATTGCCGAATCTAACTTTCTAAAGCTCATAAAGTCACCCTCTGCCCCCTCCTCTCACATCATAGGATTTTTTTAGGAAATGTTTCCCTACAACTTTTTTAAAAATGAAAATGGAAGAGTTTTGTAAATCACAACTGGAGAAATTCCACTTCCTTGTCATCTTAAATCCCTCCTCTCAAAGCCTGGGTAGTTGATCAGTGCCGTCTCTAAACATACCAAAAGCTGCTTTTTTGAGGTTAGGATCGTCTTGGTATTCGTACGCTTATGGAGCATGAAATATTGGTGAAAGGCAAAATTGTAATTTATCCTCTCAAAAGACGACTTTCAACTCTTTTACTGCTTTGGGGAAGTGAGTGAGCCCAAAACTTTCATTACTGACGTAAGTACTTCACTGGAAAAACAAAGTTTATGTACAGTCGAAGCAGCTTTTTAAAATAGCTTCGCAGAGCAAAAGTCCAAGCTGTACCGGAGAAAGTTGCAGGTTGTACCAAAGTACTACTTCTTGAGAGTAACAGCCTCTTTTTATGCTTTGGCTCTACCGAAGGAGTGCATCAGAACAACTTCAACTTGCTCCAGTACAGCTAGGACTTTTGCTCAGCGAAGCTATTTTAAAAAGCTGCTTCGGTTCTACTTAAACTTTGTTTTTTCCGTGTTGTCCAATTTTAGTTGAACTTCAAAAAACCAACCAAATACTCAATAACGCCATAAGAATTCCATAAGCTTACATATTACATAGACCAAGACGAACCCTAACCCCCTCTTTTTCCAATGAAGCAGCCGGGTATGTATAAGTAAACATCCAAAACGACATATTAATGTGTCCGCGACATTCACCGTCCATCAGTGTTAATTTTACTAATTTTCAGTGTTTTAGAATCAATTTCCGCCTTCAATTTCACTTCATCATCGTTATCTCATGTATTTTGAGACGCTGATTTCAAAAGTAGCGCTGAAAAAACCTTTGAATCAAATGTTATCAGTTTTCATTAAAATTTACCTAGATTTTACGTAAATTTAAAATTACGTCTTCTTATTCGCAAAAAATTCGGAATTCCTGAAAAAGCATGAGTTTTGAGTAAAAACTAAGGCCGAATTTGAAATCAGCGGGTCAAACAAAATGCGAAATTACGCGAGAGGGGTGAGAAAGAGGTATCTTATTGATGAGAAAACCTGGTTTTACGTTCATAACAGCCGGACACATATCGCTATCGTTCAGGCGTAAAAATCGGCATGTATATAGAGGCGGTATTGGGTTGATCCACAAAATACAGAAACTGCAAATAAACGTGTACATAATAACTTGGCGTAAAAATGGCAACGTTCATCATCAGTGCAAGATCCGAAAACGTTGGGGAGGGGGGGAGGGGGGGGGTAACGAAACAAAAGTCGCAAGGGACGAAAGCTTATTATTCAAGGCGATTGTCTTAACGGCTGAACGCTTTTTATACGCCATATAAAGGAACTTTGGAATAATCCCTGCGATAGCCCAAAATGCACTATCCATATCTATACTTTCAACCCTCCACGGATATAGGCTTTAAACTGCTAGGAGTACTAGGAGTCAGTCCATCTTTAATGTATCAGTTTGTACTGGCCGATACAATTTTCTCAAGGATCTCATCTGCTAAAGCTCTGGTCGATTTTTTGGTCGAGGCTCGGGTGGGTATTGCTTTGCAGGTTGCATCGCTGTGTAAAATTTTTAAGTACCTACAACTATATCGTATCGATTCCCTTTCGGAGACCTCTAGTTTTCAGTGTAATTTTCCCTCAAGCGCATTTTACCAGGTTATCAATGTTTGCTTGCTCAAATTAATTGCGAACGGAAAAAATAACTGGTAGAAGTTACCATCTGCATAGTTAATTCTGGAGTCAGCTGTCAAGTATGGCAAATTTTACTAAATTATGGTAAAATGTACCAACAATGTAACTTAATTTACCATAATGTACGTTTCATTTACCATCTACTTGATAGCTGACTCCAAAATCAGCGCAGATAGTAGATTCTACCGGTCTTTTTTCCGTTTGAGTATAGTTAAATATTCCTGCACCACTGTGTTGATTTTGCCTACTCAATTGATTTAAGGAGCAGAGGAGCGGAAAACAGAGCGAAGCACTTCAGAGAACAATAAATCACAGCCTGCATCAGGGCCGCCACTGCATTAATTGAACACATCGGCGGATACAGACATGTGTCTCTCTCTCTCTTTGCTCATTTAAACACAAGTGTTAGAAAGAGATAGGAGAGAGGGCACACACTTGACTTATGCCCCTATCTCTGTCTTTTTCTACCATGCGCGTTTAAATGAGTGAAGAGAGAGACAGACGAATTCCTGGATCCGCGAGTGATTGAACATGTGGAAAAGTATCGAATCTTTCGAAAAGTTCAATTAAACCGCCACAGAATCGACTTTTTTCGACAGACTAACATGATGGCGGTTTCGATACGTCGTAATTTAGAAACCGCCACTGGAAAATGGAAACGCGATGCTCATCAAACATCGCGCGCTTTTCAAGCTAACGAAATAATTTGCTGAAAAAGCGCGCGGTAAGTACAAAAAGAAGCGTAACAAGTATAAAATAAGCGATTTCTAATTAGCTATAAATTTGTCTCAGAGGCAAGAATGCTAAATTAGGTGCTTCGACCATTTATATTCCCTCTTCCTCTTCTCTCAAGTGTCGGGCGACGTCTAAATGAAGGCGGAGGGCTTCGCTTTTAAACCAAACAAAAACAAAATAAGAGAAAAAACCGAGACGAAAAGTTTCGAAGCGTATGATTACCCTCTTCGCCGCGAAATGTTCGTTAGGTCAAGTTGGCGACACGCCAGAAGGACTTCGCCGCACTGTTGGTTGACTATGAGCTCATTTTAGGTAAAACTTTGTTGAATGGTGCGTCTAAGTCACCCCCCCCCCCCAACACATGATCAAAATAGGTCATTTTGGTCAATAAGCAAATTTTAGCGATCGAATATCATCCACTTCAAGAATTGATGATTGCTAACTGATGCCGCTGATCGGTGAAAAATCTAGCCAATGAGAGTCGAGAATGAACTTCTGAATGATATTCTTGTGAAAATGAAAACTGCGATCGTAATATTCCATAACATAACCTCTAAATCAGATCTGAATGACAAGGCCATTTTTGACAATTAAACTAGCGTTTTCGAAGCTAAAATTATGTTTGTTTCGTAGGAAAATGACTTCTACGCATGGTCTGTGCCATAAAATTTATTCGAAAAGTTTGTCATTTCCGAAATTATCGTGGCGAAAGGAGTCAAAAAGAATAGAAGATGAGATTTCTGACACCGGTTGCAACAATTCAAAATCGAATCTACCTGCGGAGGTGAATTCGAAATTTCCAAATTATGGAATTCAACGGTCTCCGATGAGACCAACGAAACAATCGAATATCATCAAAATAAAATGCAAATCCATCGAATATCATACGACGGTGAATGATATTCGATCGCTAAAATTTGCTTAATGAGATCGTTAATCAACGAGGTATAGCAATAGAGAGGACTGATACTTGTAGTTAAATATTATTTATTTTACAATCATATGAGCACAAATCTTTCCACGACAACGCTAAAATCTATTCTTTCATTCATTCCAACCTCTAAGTAACCAGGTATACTTGCTATCGAATCAATTTCTCTAAAAGAGCTTAATTCTTGGTAATAATGGATAAATATCCATCAATTATATTAAATAAATATAGTATATTTATGCTCAATTGTTGTTACATTATGGTGACCAAACTGTTGTCACCAAAATGGTGACAACAATTATTGAGCATGAATATAAAATAGCTCCGATCCCAAAGTGTGATAGCATGGGCGACATGGGCGGATACAGGGAATTGTCTTTCTCTCTCTCCTCCCATTTGAAAACGTGCGTTAAAAAAGGACAGAAAAGGGGGCCAAAGTCACGTGATGGCCCCCTCTGCTGTCCTTTTCTAACACATAAGTTCAAATGGAGGGAGAGAGAGAAAGACAATTCCCTGTATCCGCCCTTTGATGGGCGATCTGATTCTGATCTATTTGCCTCATATTTGTTCACCCTAAATCAAATATTGTAATTAATATTAATCCAATGGAAATTGGTTTTAAACGAAAGTGCAAAAAGTTTTAGAGTGGCTGTCTGGACCAAGAATTTTAAAGCAACTATCCAGGTGAGCAAATTTGGCTTGTTCCTTGTCATGTGTCAGTAAATATATCCTGCAAATCCTTCAAAAAGAAATGGGTATATCTATTTCTGTGCCCAGATAGCCACTCTCAGAGTCCCTATGTATGAAAGAGTCAAGACACGTGAACAGAATTGAAGAAGAAGAAGGTGTCTGAGGAGCCTGGAGGCGCGCCTCTTGTTTACATTTTTATCCAACAATCGTCCCGCCAAAGATTACTTATACATGTATTCGTGTGTAAGTAATCTTTGTTAGGTCAACCTAACCTCCAATACCCGTTGGCTTCACTACCTGTTTTAAAAGTAATGCGTGAATTTTTTTCTGTTCTGAACACATTTTCATCAATTTATAATTCAAATTCCATCAGTAAAAGCTAAAAATGCCGAAAGTTTCCTCAACGCTGGGCAGCAGTGAAGGTGGTTCCATGAAGATGTAAACAAGAGGCGGGCCTTTAGGCTTCATAGACCCCTTCTCCTTCTTCACTTTTCAGCAGCCAATCAGAGATGGAACCTCATATGGCGAGACTCTTTCATATATAGGGACTCTAGCCACTCTCAAACACTTGCACTTTCGTTTAAAACCAATTTCAACATTTCAAGTAAATCTGTCCCAACTTACTTTTTAAGGTTAAAAATATGAGACGAACAAACCGAGCCCGTTTAAAATGTCCATAAGGGATTTTGATCATGGCTGCTTCCTTGAAGTTTCAATATCACGTCCCAGGACCCAGAACTCCTCTCTATCGCTATAGCTCGTTTTGGTCAAGATGAAAATTGGATTTAAAAAAATTGTCTACATATACCGTTCACTCTCGTGAAGTTATCCATGAGACACAAAATGGATCCACATTTTCGAATGCAAATAATTCATAAGAGTAAACAACCAGTTTTCTCAAATTTTACTGCACCAATAAAGTCCACATATTTTAAAGTATCGTTCCACTTTAACTTAATTATTGAAAGATCTCAATCAAATTAATAATCACAATAATATAGCCACATAGCTTGTCCCTGTCTTACTCACGGTCTCTTACGGACATACATCACCGCCGTTATGACACTTAAGAACACTCAATCATCTCTCAATATGCTCTCTTCGTCTCGAAACTTTTTCAAGATATGACACGTGTCATAGTGCCGATGATCCCATCTCCCAGTGCCCATTAGAAGCAGTGAGTGAGACAGAGACAAAACATAAGACTTCCTTCGATACAACCTTGATTGTAAATTAATGCGTGATGTTTTAAAAATGTTGTTAAAACGTGATTTTCTACATTAAAGTGCGTGGAATCCAATGGTTTAGTAAAATCTGAGATAACTTTGTCTTTACTAGCAAGAATTTGCATTTGAAAATTTGGATCCTGTTTTAAGGGAAAAGGCCTTCGTACACGATAAAACTAGAACGGTCAAATTGGGATCGATGAGCCGAGATCCACCACAAAACGGCAGGTAAGCCAACCGTTGCATGTTCCGTTGGTTAAAACGTTGTCAAACAACTGTGCAATTTGACGACCCGTCAAACTGCAGACTTGGATGGATGTTGTGGCATATCTGTTCACCGCAATATACAGTCAACAAAGCAAATAAACCCGTTTAGGAGGTGTTTTAGTCAACTTTATGTTTGAATTTTAGAAATGTCAGGTTGGCAGCAATTCAATTGTTTGCGGTGGATTTTAGCTCACCTATATGTCAACCTGACGATCGTACTTTGAGCGTGTACGAAGACCTAAAAAAAAAACCCACGAGAGCGAGTGAGAAAGAGCATTTGTTTGGATCCAAATTTTTTCGTGACGTCGCACTAAACAGGTTTATTTGCCTTCAAAAGTCTAAACCCCATTCAATGTGCGCTGTCCACAAGAAGAAATAATATCATCGTGCAGCGTATAGAAAGCGCGCGCCGCTGGTGATGGCAATAAGGGGCGCGCGCGGGCGGACTAGAATTTTTGACGCTGTTAATTTGTCATCACTGTACACATGTTCAATTTAGAATTTAACCAATAAAATGAGAACTTATTATCAGTTTTTCAACAAATTGTCTTTGTGGTACACTCTCTCTCTCTTGTGCCCCCTCCTTCCCCTTTTCTCATCCCTCCTCCCTACCACCGCGTCCCTGATGCCGTAACTCGCCTCGCCGCACATTGGAGTGCGTCAATGGGGGAGACCGTTGACAAGGCGTTGCGACCTATACGAGCTATACATTTATCTAGAGTGGCGGTTTAATAGGTAACCTGCGTAACCACCATGGAAGATTTTTAGGTTAGGTTTACACGAGTATAATTAGTCTATTTATTCCTATGTATATTAATGCGGCGCACAGAGGCTTGACCCAAGGTTATAGATTAAAGAGGTATGCTCATCTGACTTCGCGCCACGAAGTCAGTAGCGCGCAGTTCAAAATCCAGATCCAAGATGGCCGACAAAAGCAGAAAACATTGTATACTCTTTCCAGAAAACATCGGGCTATTTTCTGCTTTCCTGGAGAGGGAGCCCAATGTTTTCTGGAAAGAGTATACAATGGTTTCTGCTTTTGTCGGCCATCTTGGATCTGGATTTTGAACTGCGTGCTACTGACTTCGTGGCGCGAAGTCACATGAGCATACCTCTTCAATCTATAACCTTGGGCTTGACCATGTTTCGATCCGTTGAGCAGTTGCGCTAAAATACACGGGAATAAATGGACAAATTATTCGCTTAAACCTAACCTAAAAACCCCTCTTGGTAGTTACGCAGGTTACTCAATAAACTCCTACTCTAGATAAATGTATAGCTCGTTGATTGAGACTTTAAATGCACATATCTTTGGTAATAAGCAACTTAGACGTTTAAAAGTGATTTCATTAGTTTTATTGTTAAATTTCCTTCAAGAATCACTCTTTACAGTTTGTTTTTTGACTGCAAAAAAAAACATTCCATTTTGCATTTTTAGTCATATATTTCGCATGCAGAGCTGCCGATTTGCGTAGGTTTAATGACATGTTTAAATTCACCGATGATTCCACCGGTTGAGAAAAGATTACGTAGTTCAATTCAGTGTACGACTGTAATGCACGATAATACTCTGTAATCTTTTCTCAATCGCTGGAAACGCCGTTAATAATTAATTAAAATAGCCGCAAGTTTTCAAAGTTATCGACGACTCTACCGCTTGAGAAAAGATATAAAATACGCTAGTATTTTCGTGCGAATGGGGCTCGTGCAAACTTTTGGTGTAAGCGAATAAATAGTCTATTCTGATGTAAAGACCATCCGAAATCACGAAAATCACACAAAGAAAGTCTAAAATTCAGTAATAAACTCACATAACTGCTATAACGGCAAGTTTGTCATGGCGGCTCAACGCAGGTATCATGGGAAATTCCTGTCTATTATGTCACTTTCTCTACGGAAACACACAGAGATATGTCTCAAATCAGATAGGAATCTCCCATGATCCTGCGTCCCTTCGCCATTCAGCCCGATTCTGAGAGTAAATTTTGTTGGTATTTTCAGTACACTCATTGTCATTTTTACCGGTTTTTACGCAAGAATCAACACTTCAATCCCCTGTAGTAAAAGCTTGCAAGAGCCCCATTACAGTCATTCACTGAACTAAACTCTGTAATCTGTTCTCAACCGGTGGAATCTCAGGCTAATTTCAAAATGCCATTAAATCTATTCAAATCGGCAGCTCTGATTTCATGTTCGACCCCTCCCGGCAATTGACTCTGTTCCACTGTGCGCTGCTTCAAAGCCCGGCTCATTCAATTTTACAAAATTCCCTTTCATCTTCCGACGTCGCCTCTGTGTGTGTTGCTGTATGTTGCACGCAGTCTATTTGTAAAAAGTCCTAACGAGACTAGGAGGATGCTATTTATTCGTCTTTAAAGAGGACTTCTATTTTAAAATGATTAAAAGATAAAGGAAAGAAAAAGAAATATGAGCTTCTGCAAGTCGCTCCTAGCTATTCGCTATGATGATTTCACATTGTTTTATACAGCATTTTACGTTGTATGGACTGACCCGATGGCACATTTATGTTTTACGTAAGCCTCGGGTGCAATTCAAAGATTTTTACTTGAGGTCTCCTTCTTGGCTAGGCTTGGCTTGGCTTGGCTTGAGAAATGCTCAAGCTCGAGCCGAGAGAGAAAAATTACAATTTTAAGACGAAAGACGCTCATACACTGTAAATCGGCAATGGGGCTCTTGCAAACTTTTGCTGTAAGGGATTGAACAGTTGATTCTTGCATAAAAACCTGTGAAAATGACGATAAGTACACTAAAAATTAGGAAATTCACTCTCAGGATCGGGCTAAATGGCGGAGGGACGCACGTATCATGGGAGATGTCCATTTATATATTAAGACATATCTCTGTGTTTTCGTAGAGAAAGTGACGTTATGGACAGAGGAATCTCCCATGATACCTGCGTTGAACCGCCATTACGATTTTGCCGTTATAGCAGTTATGTGAGTTTATTGCTGAATTTTAGACTTTCTTAGAGTGATTTTCGTGATTTTCGTGATTTTCGCTGGTCTTTACATCAGATTGTACTATAGTTATTTGCTTACAGCAAAAGTTTGCAAGAGCCCCATTTTTAAGAAAGGCTGAGTTAAGTTCAAGATAGCTAACGATCAATCTTGAAATTATCTCCTTGAAAGTTATTGAGACTTATCTTGAGTGGAAAATCGTGTGTTTCTAGAACGTCTCTGAGTTGTCAAATCTTGTCAAATCTTACTCGAAAATCCCTTGAAAATTCCTCGATAAATCTCAAGGCGTTTTGGTTCAAGGCGTGTGTCTGAATTGCAAAATTGAATCTGGAGGACTTTTCAAGATCGAATCAAGTCAAGTGCACTTATATATTAAGAAAAATTCTTTGAATTGCACCCTTGATGGCCGTATCCAAAGAGTCTACCTTATATTTCAAGCTTTTGCCGCCGATGGATTATAAATGTCGGTTCTGATGTAAAAACCTGGCAAAAAAATTATGGTGCCACTGAACACTTGCTGAATCCTTTCGTTAACCTAGAAAAAAAAATTAGGCGAGGATGTTGTAATTTTTTAGTGCTCTCGTTGTTACTATTGAAGGTTTCCATCGCGGAATAGATCCTAACAGTGGCGCACCGAAGGGGGTGGTTTTAGGGTCAAAACCCCCCCTAAGCATCAAGATTTTGCCCTAAAAAAGGTCATCTTTGGCCAAAATTGCGTTCAACCCCCCCCCCCCCCAAGGCCTCAGAAAATGGAAAATTTGCGGTGAAACCCCCACCAAGCGAAAGTTCTCGGTGCGCCACTGGATCCTAATGTTCCTCTCAACAGCCCGTGAGGCCCCAGCCCCATTGCGGAAAAATATCGTTGACATTGGCGGATCCAGGAATCTATCCTTCTCGCTCTTCTCCGATTAGAACGCGTGTGTTAGAAAAGGACAGATTAGGGGCAGTCACGGGATTTTCACCCCCTCTTCTATCCTTTCCTTAACACATGCATTCAAATGGTTAGAGAAAGAGAAGGAAAATTACCTTTCGCCAGAGGTTGTCAAAATTTAACGAACCACTGTGATATGGAGATGGAGACTCAAAAGGTGCAGCGATAAGTCCTTAATATAGTTCTCTTAAAAGAGATGATGTCGACAGCACTGTACACAGAAAAAAAAGCACGTGCTCCAGACACGATCTATATACACACCAGTTCGGAACGTGCTCAGAGCACAAACTTTTCAGGTTCTGGACACGACGGGATGCGTTTCAGACGCAAACTCAACCTAAATAGATTGCGCTCAGAACTCGTTCCCGTACTGGTGTGTACGTTCGTGTCTAGAACACTGAAAGTTCGTGTCTGGAGCACGACCATTTTTTTCTGTGTATAATTACGGAATAACTGAAACCTAAAGATCGATAGGTACGCATGCATTGCATGACGGGTAATCGCAGAGAGAGGAAAGGAATCACGTTAAAGTGAATAGAGTTGTTAGTATAGTTACCGGCGATCTGCGTGCAGATCCAAGCAAGGATGGCAACTGGGGTGTCTGGGGTGTTGCTGATGTAGGGTATGGGGGCGGGGGGCTGGGGGCAATTAATTGTTGGAATCCGCTTAACAACGAATGGCGAGAGGGCGGAGGGAGCGGAGGGAGGGGGAGGGAGGGAGGGAGGGAGGGAGGGGGTCGACAGAGAGTGCAATGCAGCGCAGAGGCAGAAAAGCGTGCGCAGGTGGGTTAGTTGAAGCTTGGGAGAGCTTTCAATTAGAATTTGCTCACTCTCAATTTTAATGAGACACTAAACGTTGTTTCTCCTTCGACTCCCTCCCCCCCTTTCGCCTGCATCTCTTTCCGAACGTGAAATTCTCCCTCGTTCTGCCCTTTAATTTGACCCTCTCGTGACAATATCCTTCGTGATTGTCTCCGCCGACAATTTGCTCCGTCACCCATTTGACAAAGGTTTTTTTGAATCATCTATATACGCGATCGTATATAACGAGACACGTAACCGTGCAGATTTTAATCAAGCAACACTTAAATAAATAATTTTAAAAGCTGTAAATGTATTGATGACGCTGAGTAAAATTGATCCAGAAAAAAACTTAAATTTTATTGTTTTTTGAAATATTTGACCAACGTCTGGTACCCGGGGGGGGCTGAAAAGTCCCCAAACCGTTGAGGCTTCGTTCCTTTTGTTTATTTATTTTTAAGTATTTTAAGGAATGGGGCAGTTGTATAAGGGTCTGAAATCTTGTGTTTTTTTACAATGGAAATTATAGTATACTTGATGAGTTGAGAACAATGGAGTCTTTGGTTTATTCATAAGTGTCCTGGTTCTGGAGATACACTCGTGTAAAGTTGTAAAAAATCGTGTGCTTAGTGACGTCACTACGCAGGATTCCCTTTCATAAGAATGTATTCCGAGCCAAAATCACATCTCCAGAGCAATGGTATACTTAATTAGAAACCAAAGGCATTTTTGTTCTCGGCTCATCAAGTACTTTCATTTTCTTTATAAAGAACACAACATTTCAGACCCTTGCAACTGCCCCATTGAGTACAGTGGGTTACTGAATTTTACCTTTCTTTTGTCATATCACAAATTTGTGGCTATTTAAAGCTATTATTTAAAAAAAAAAAAAAAAAAAAAAAAAAAAAAAAAAAAAAAAAAAAAAAAGTTCCATAAAAGTACAACAAATTGGAAGAAAAAAGTTTACTTTTTTTTTTTTTTTTATTTATTTTTTTTATTTGCCATTAAAATATATAAAATCGAACTACTGATACTAATATAAAAGCACAAGAAATTTCCCAAGGATCATTTATAATTTATCATCACCAAAATGGAAAGAAAATATCCTGATTTATAAGTGTCATCTCAATTCCCAATTTTTAGGAAATGTCAGAAAACGATATTATTGATCGGAAAGGCGCGATGAACCAGAACACAGCTTAAACCTCACCCCTTTTTAGGAGCCATCAGATACCTACGAGTATAGAAGCCATTACAGCTCCATTAGTCAAGGCCATTACGTCGCCCATCAAATTTATGAATTTGCTGTTTTAAATAGTGATTTATTTTGATTTTTTTTTTTTTTTTTTTTTTTTTTTTTTTTTTTGCATGCTCACCTTAATTTTGCCTTTGAAAATATCTTTTAAATGTGATGATGCTTTTTTGTTGTTGTTGTTTTTGTTGTTGTTGTTGTTGTTGTTTTTTTTTTTTTTGCATAAATAAATCCACCGTTGGTTTGCCACCCCTGGAGAGTGCCGCCCGGGGCAAGGGTATCCACTCCCCCTTTTTTGCACGACCATGCCTTCAGTAATCAATCATTATTCTAGGAAAGGGGATGCAAAAAAAAAAAAAAAAAAAAAATCTTTCAGGAGCCAACTTTGGCCATGGCTCCTGTTTTTTAGGCCCCAAATGGTGATTTTTAGGAGCATTTATTGGCGCATGGTGCCCTGTGTGGTTCGAGTACTATGATGTTGAGAAAATTTAAATAAAATGAACACTCCGTGTTTGAGGTCCGAGACTCCCTGCCAACCCGCCTACGCCACCCACACCACCAACCCTTTTGACACCTCCACCTCCGGCACCGCCTCACGGGGGTGCGATGGTTCTCGGGAGTCACCGTGTATACAAACGAACGAAGTGAAGTGAATAGAGAAAAAAGAAATTAAAAGATAAATTAATTTCGCAAAACTTTAAATCCATGAACTTTTTTTTTATCGGCTGAGACTCTCTCTCAAAGTCGTCGTCACTTCGCTTTGCATCGGAATATCCGATTGTTTTGTTTTTTAATCTGCGAGAGAGCAGGAGCGAGAAAGCCAGTCGTAAAGCCACCTCCCGTGAGGGAGGAGGTGGGGAGCGGGTGGCATGGTGGGGTGGCGAAGGGGGGGGGGGGGATCGAGGAATTGAGGGAAATCGGGGACAAATCCCCTTTTCTTCACTTTTTTACGCTTCAACGGAATTCTCAAGACAAAAAGCTCTCTCCCGTCCCTTTCCTTCCCTCCCCTCCCCCCTCCACCTCCCCCTCCTCCCGCTTGTCGTTCTTTCAACCTTCCCCTCCCCCCATCGCGAGTCAGCGACTTGCTCAAACGAAAGCGAATTACGGATGGGAGACTTCAAAGCCATCGAATCCTGATCCAGAAGAGACTGAGAGGGTTTTCAAAACTTGTATATATTTACAGCAAATCGTTGATTTTGACTTCGTCGCGTCACGTCGAAAATCGGTTTCGAAAATCGTTTCGAAAATCGTCGTGAGTGGACTGACTTTCTATTGTGTTATCATGATGCGGTTTGTCGTTTCGATTTAGCGCGATTGGCTCCACGGCCGTAGCCAGAAGGGCTGAGAGTGATCTGTTCTTATGCCGAATGGTCTGGGAAAATTAAATTCCTGACCAACTTCTGGTACAACTCGCGCTGTTTCTTAAAAAAAAAAACTGCGTGGCCCACGGAGAAAATGTTCTAATAAAAATGATCATAACTTTTCAAATAAATAGTTCCCGAAAAGATATTCTGACCAGGAAAATTCTGGTCTTCTCATACCCCTTTAAAACCCAGGTTCTTAAAAATAAAGCGAGGTTAGTTTGTTCTTTACAGCGTAGTTAAATATTCCTACTCCGAGGTGTTCATTTTGCCTATATCTTTCTAATTGAAGGCGCTCTATAGACAAAACATTATTATTTGGCTAACGTAAACAAACAACCGCTAGGCATAACTTTTACCGTGATTAAGAAATCGGAATAGCATGAGGCACGCCGAGTTACGATCACGAACAGTGGCGGATCCACCGGGGGGGGGGGGGGCACCAGGCTCAAATGTTGCCTTTTTCTAATAGAAAATAGCCCTAAATTGCTTCCGTCGACGCTACAAATTTCAAAATTTCTCAGGCGAGCTCCCCCCAGAAAAATTTTCTGGATCCGCTACTGCGATTACGAATATATATGCTCTAGCGTGGTTTTGAAAGAGTTGTGTAGAACTTTGGCCGTTTTACATAATTTTTGATCAGAATAAGCTGTCATTCTTGACCGGAATAATATCTGGTAAAAAAAAAATGCTGAAATAAACAGCTATCGTAAGATTTACCATAACTTATTGCTTTGAATTTTCGACGGTCCAAGAAAATTGTAAATTTTACGTTTTTCATGGTTTGAGTTCAGGATGTAACCAATACGTCTTGAACTCAAACCATGAAAAACGTAAAATTTAAAATTTTCTAGGACTGTCGAAAATTTAAACCAAGTTATGGTAAATCTTACGATAGCTGTTTTCTCAGTGTGTACTTGAGACCAGAATTTTTCTAAAAACTGATCTATTTTTCAACCGATCTTAAAAGATTGTCAGTATGACCGACGGAAGTTGCTCGTTCCTCGACTGACGGATGAGCTATCTGTGTCTAATAATTGTAAGACTTGATATTCACTATCTATCAACCATCGTACCTAATAAATTGCCAGTTTTCAACAGCTCTATCCATCATGAGCGAGGCATTTATAAAGCTCTAACAAGAAACTTAACGATGGTGGCTGTAGCAACGGGCCATGCCTTGATATATTCCAGCGTGGAATTTGGCAAATTTGGCAAATTTGGGGTTGTATTTCGTGCGTTTATCGGAAAAATTAGAAAACCTTCATTTTCGGATCTGTAAAATGACTAAGTGTCGCAGTCGCGACAGTGCCATTTGGTAACGTTGCAGTTCGTCCCATTTAAACCCGTGGAAAAGATCGAACTATAGGGTGTTCAGTGAAGACCTTTGCATTTCCACCTTTTTAATGAGTTTATATGGGCAAAATACAATGCTGCCAAACTTCGCACGCTTCGCCACTGAATTATATTCACGTCTCACTAAATCGCGCCCGCGAAAGATGTGACCTGATCACAAAACGTTAACCTCTAACACGTACAATCGCGGGAGGCTGGCGATGGCGGGACGAATTTTATTTTGTTTCTATATAGAAATAGTCCACATTTAAGGAACTTTAGTGTTTCGGATGCCTATCGCCAATTACCTACCCTGTAGATCACGGCCGCAGCCATCAGGAATTTATCTTTCTCTCTCTTTCTTTATTCAAACGCAAGTGTTTGAAAAGAACAGAAACAGGGGCTGAAGTCACGTGACAGACTCTCTCTCCATCCTTTTTTAACTTAATGCGTTTAAATGGAGAAAGAGAGAGACAAATAAATTCCTATATCCGCCTATGCCTGTAGATATCTAAAGCGTCAATCGCTGAGTATTATACCTCTCTTTTGACTTTGCTCTCGTTGTGCGCTCGGGCTAGCTTTAGAGGATATCTGTTTGAAAGGGCATATCTACGAGGGGTGCGGTGAGGAGAGAACGTGGAGTGGGGGGGGGGGGGAGATTAAGGATGGGAGGGTTGGCGGAGGGTTAATAGATCTATCAGTGCGGCAATTGGTCGGCAGCCGAGCAGAAAATCACTTGAGAGTGTTGCGGGGTTTCCGGGTTCATCTCCCGCGCCACTGTTGCCATGGTTACTGGAATCGCTGCAAAAAATTCACGGGGGGTCCGAAGCTAAGCTGAATTGTGCATTTTGATTCAAATCGGTTTGCGCTTGAATCGGCAGTTCCTCGTAAATCGCGATGCATCGACATATTTTTTTCTAATTTTATAATCTCTGGAAAATAATCAATTATAGCTTTGAAGGTCCAAAAACCTCTCTGCAAACAAATTAATTCTAATACGAAAAATACGATAGCCTAATGGTTATGAGCTAGTGTCGTGGTTCAACATCCATGATTACCTCTCTTGTCATCTTAAATTTAAACATAATGTATTATAAAAAAAATGTGAATTAATTCAAATTTGAAGATTTCATATTATGAACTTTTTCTGTCGTGCCCCAGTTCCATCTTGTAGTTCCAAATTGTTTACATATTTTGAGACGTTTTCTGACCTACCTTGCTCTTAATAAATTTCTTTTTAAAAAAATATCTCATATAAATAGTTAGAGAAAGATGGAACAAACGTCTCGTGTTATAAGGCTATCTCAGAATGAAAGATAATGTTTCAAATGCAAAAAGGTAAGGACCGATAAAGAATTTGATGAGTCATGTACAAATAATAGTCCTTTAAAATTAATTGATAACACCACATCCTCAACTAGTCATTTACTAAGCAAGGAGTTTGCAAGTAAAATTACGATCGATTTATGTCAAAATGAAAAATACTGCTTAGGATGTAAGTCTGTAAAGGATCAAAAGAATTTTAGCAAAAATCAACGCTGGTGTAAAGAATGTAAAAGTAAATTAATGCAAAAATATTATGAGAAAAATATAGATAATCATAGAGCTGTAAATCAAAAAAATTATGAGAGTAAGCGAGTGGATATTGTTTGTGAATGTGGTAGAACTGTTTATTTAGTTTCCCTCAAAGCACATCTTAAAACAAAATTACACAGTCAAATGTTAGAAATAAAGGAACTGGTTAAAAAATAATTTTCTTATTAAAATTTATTCTTCCTAAATTGAAAAGAAATTTCGACAAGGAAAAACACAAACATAAAAATGGAAAACAGAAATGCACACATGACGGTAAAAGATTTAAGAAAGCTTGCAAAAGCAAGAAACATCAAAGGGTACAGCAAAATGAAGAAAGATCAACTATTACGTCTTTTGGATATTCAACCTTCTGCAAAACCCAAAACTGTTCAAGAATTGCGAAAAATTGCAAAGGAGAGAAAGATAAAAGGTTACTATAAAATGAAGAAAGTAGATTTGATGAATGCCATAAGAATAATTGATAAGAAAGTAAATTCTGCATTTAAATTTGATGATTCATATTTTGAACCAGAAGTAGAAACTTCAAATAATTATAATTCTACTCAGCTCATTGACATCACAGAAACTAGATGTAGGTTTGTTAGAAAGTATAATGCTTTCTCATGTGATTAGACTGTTACTATCAAAAACAATGAGTTAACCAGGGAGCCTTCGGTGGACCAACAAGTAGATTTAATAACAAGAGCTCTTTGTGAAATGATTGAAGTAGCTAAAAAACGTACAAACTTCAGAACAAATGATAGAATAAACATTGTTATCCAGAATCCTGCACTTCGTGCTCCTATATCAACAGGAATTCAAAGAGCAGCAGGTAATTCAACCAACGTATTAGTGAAAATGTTGATGGCAAACGTTTCAAGAATTTTGAATTCGGCTGAAGAACTTGATCTTACAGCATCTACTTTTAATGTAGATATAATCGCTATGCCTCAGGGTGGAAAAGGTGAAAAAATTCTAAATTTAGCTCAAGCTAAACAAACGAAATCTTCAATCACTCAAATAAAAAATAATGATAACTTATGCTGTCCGAGAGCTGTCATAGTAGCCCTAACTTATCCGGCAGAAAATCCATTTATTACAAAAATATTTAAGAGGGACTTTTCAAAACTTGAAATTAGATACATTAGAGAAGGGCGAAAACTACAAACAGATCTAACTAATCAACTATGCAATCAACTTGGAAGTTACAATGAGGAAGGGTTTACATTAGATGATATTAAGAACTTGGAGGAATTATTGAATATTCAGATAAATGTTGTTTAAGCAGAAAATTTGAACTCTATCATTTATAAAGGATCGGAGAAAGATATAAAGGTATATTTGTATAAACAAGGGAATCATTTTGATGTCGTTTTGATGTCTGGATTTCTCGGTTCTAGTTATTTTTGCAAGAAGTGTAATAAACCTTATAACAATAAAGATGAGCATAAGTGTAAAGAAGAGAAAAGAAAATGCATATTATGTTTTCAGGAAGAGCATTTAGAATCAACAAAGAATAAAATATTCTGCAAGGATTGTAACAGGTACTGTTTTAATCAAGATTGTTTTGTAAATCATCAGGAAGTTTGTGAAACAGTATTCAAATGTTTGACTTGTAATAAGATCTGTTCAAGAATCTCTGATGAGCCCCATAAATATGGTATCGAAAAATGTCGAAACTGTTTTGAAGAAGTGGAAATAAAAACTCATAAATGTTATATGCAGTGGATAAGACAAAAAGGTGGAAAATGTAAGAGGGAAATCTGTTTATGCAAAGGAAATCTTGATCAGTTTGTTAAAACTGAAAAAGAGGAAAAGTTACCCAAATGTACTTACACGGAAAAATATCTATTCTTTGATTACGAAGCACAACAAGAAACAGGGACTCATATTCCGAATTTGATAATTACTCAAGATTTTAATGAGAAGAGATTTCGATTCAAAACAAATGATGAATTTTGTGGATGGTTAATTTCAAAAGAACATAATGATTATACTTGCATAGCACATTATACGAAAGCTTATGATTCGCAGTTTATTTTAAAATATTGTGTTGAAAATACTCTCAAGCCTTACACAATTTATAACGGTACAAAACTAATGCTTTTGGAAATACCTTCGATAAGATTAAAAATCATTGATAGTAGTAATTTTAATAACGGACCTCTAAGTGATTTTCCAAAAACATTTGGTTTGACTGAATTGAAGAAGGGGTACTTTCCACTTTTATTCAACACCAAAGAGAATGAGAATTATGTTGGACCTATCCCAGATAAAAAGTATTATTGTTATAATCAAATAAAATCAGAGGTAAGGAAAAAGTTTTTAGAATGGTATTTACAAATAGTTCAAGAAAATTACGTTTTCGATATGAGGAAAGAGATACTAACATATTGTAGATCAGATGTAGATATTTTAAGGAAAGGTTGTTTAAAGTTTAGAGAGGAATTCCTAGAAATAGCTAATATAGACCCTTTCCAATATTTAACTATTGCTAGTGTCTGTATGGCTATTTATAGATCAAAGTATATACGGAATAAGACGATAGCTGTAGTGAATGAACCAATTGAAGAAAAATATTCTAAGCAATCTATAAGCTGGTTGAATAGCCTAGGGAACTCAAACATAAAACATGCTTTAAATGGTGGTGAGCAAATTATCTGTGGAGCAAAAGTGGATGGATTTGATGAGAAAATTAAGACGGTTTATCAATATCACGGCTGTTTCTGGCATGGATGTCCAAAATTTTACAACGAAGATAGTATAAATAATGTTAATCAAGAAGAAATTGGTGACTTGTTTGAAAAAACAAAGGAAAGAAGTAAACGAATTAAGGAGGCTGGGTATAATTTGGTTGAAAAGTGGGAGTGTAAATGGATCAAATCATCAGAGTATAAAAAGAATGAAAAACCGGTTGTACTTGAGCCTCTAAATCCAAGAGATGCGTTCTTCGGTGGGAGAACTAATGCCTTTAAACTATTAGCGAAATCTACTAAGAAAAGAAATTGGATATATAGATGTTTTAGTCTGTATCCAACAGTTCAGTTTTAGACTTTTATCCAGTAGGGCACCCTAAAAAGATTTATAACCCTAGAGACTATGAGAAAAATGGTTTGGAATAATAAAATGTAAATTTTACCTCCAAAAAATTTATATCACCCTGTATTACCAGTTAAGTTAAAATGGGTAAAAACGAAAAATTATTTTTCCCCGCTGTGTTTGAAATGTGCAAACACAAAAGTGTAAGTGCACCATACTGATGATGAAAGAACTTTAACAGGTACATGGTCTACTATTGAAGTCAAAAAAGCGATTGAAAAGGTCATGAGATTAAAGAACTTTATGAAGAAGGGAAATTTTCGAAAAGGAAAGTAATAAACTATTTAAAGGATACGTCAAAAACTTCATGAAAATAAAATCAGAATCTAGTCCTCATAACTATACTTAAAAGATGAATACATTCAGGATATGAAACAGAAATTAGACATTGATATGGATCCAGAAAAAATTGAAGTAAACCCGGGTAGAAAGCTGTATAAAAATTTGTCTAAATAGTCTGGGGGTAAATTTGGTCAGAGACAAACATGAGTCAACAGAGTATGTGACTGATGTAAGAAGATTTTATGAAATACTACTTGATGATAGATTGACAGATATTAATATAAATTTATCTAACAGAAGAGATGGTGCAGATGAGTTATAAATTAAAGGGATTATTATGTTGAGAATAGTACTAGTACTAATATCTATATAGCTTTTTTTACGACAGCAAATGCCAGACTAAGATTATATAAAAAAACTGGATGAGTTAGGTGAAAGTGTTATTATGTGCGATACAGAGTCTATAGTTTATTTTTATAATGGAGAAAATACTGTCAAGACAGGTGATATGCTTGGAGAATGGACAGATGATGGACAGATGAACTTTAAAAAGGATGAAAATATAAAGTCATGGGCATCGACAGGTCCTAAAAGTTATTATTACGAAACGAACTTAAATAAAAAATAACAAAAATAAAAGGGGTTTTCTTTGAATTATCAAAATTTAGAAAAATTTAAAAGGTAATACTTGATTAAACTAAAAAAGGAAGGGGTATCTGAACTGGGTCAGAGTTCAGTAGCCCTGACTTATAATAAAAAAACAAAGAGACAAAAAAAAATCTTGTGAATAAAATTTGAAACCAAAAAGTTTAAGTTCGAATTGATAAGAGAGTAATATTATCTAACTATGATACTGTACCATACGGTTATTGCACATAAAAATAAATGTAATATTATATTAATTGCGTTATAATTAATTTCAACATCAGATTCTAAATCATGTTGAGGGATTTTATGATTTTTTTTTCTTTTTCAATAATTCTAGATAAAAAACTCAAATGAGCAATAATATTTACCATTTGTTTAGTGTATTTTATTCTCTTAGATTCAGGTAGGTGTTGAATTTTTTCAGAGAGTGAGTCCATTAGAGTTTCATATTTTGATCGTGTGCGCTCAACAGGGTTCTTGAAATACGGCATTAGTTTTCGAAATCAAACTCATCTTCATTGATGAAAAATCTTTTTAAAACTTCCATTTAAAGAGAAAAAAAATTTTATAAATAAAAAAAGTCCTAAAAAAAGGTCAAAAGTAAAAAAAAAAAACCAGTAAATCTTAACTTTAAAAATTTATATCATGGCTGCACGCTTATGTGCATCAAAAAATACGAAAAATTAGTTAAAAAAAGGGTTTTTAACAATAGAAAAGTAAAGGGTTTTTTTGAAGATTATTTTAGCAAGAAATTTTTGGGTTCGGTTTTTTCGGTTTAAAATTTTTATAAATTTTTGGGCAAATTTGACAGTTGGGTGGATTGGGGTGAACGTACCCATATACTACTCACATATAGTTAATTTTACCGTACTTTTTTCCGTGAAGAACCATATTACAATCTTACAAATTCGATGGTTGCTTTAGAATGGAAATTGAACCAATTGAATCTGCACTATAGCGGTCCATAGGAGGAGGGGGGCTTTGGGGCCAGTGGCGGCTCGTGCAATCTGGCAACCGTGCACTTTTTCCATTTAAACGTATGGAAAAAGATCGATGCTAGGTGAGGCGCTACGCCTCACCAAGTAATCGATTATTTTACACAGTTTTAAATGGAGGAAATCCATTCTTGCCACATTGCACGAGCCGCCGCTGTTTGGGGCCCATCCCTCCCACTTGTTTTCAGAAGGGCGCAAACAAGAAAAAAACATGAATATCGTCACTCGAGTGACCGCGGGTTTGCCTTGAAATAGAAAAGGGCTGAAAAATACTAAGAGGCAAAAAGAAGAAGAAGGAAAAAAATCATACGATTTCTACCCCCGCCCACCACTTATGAACCCAACAATCGCCAATGAGTAACGCAATTATTTAAGTTTTTGTGAATCCATATCGAAAAATATTTCAGTCCACTTATATAGCATTGAGAAATGTTCGATGAGCATGCAGTCATTTCATCGCAGTTTTTTTTTTCAGTCTGTCTATAGACTTTTTGCTTCCTAGACCATGAAGGGAAAGAGAAACCATCGGTGGTAAAAACTTCAGAAGAGAAGTATGATACTTTCTGAAAGCTCCGAAAATCTGTAAAGGATGCGTCCTAAGTTACTTTCAAAAGTCTCACTGTTGCAGTGCTGCATGACATAATGCACCAATGGCATGGCGTAGCGTGCAATTTGGCAACGATGTATTGTGTCCATTTAAACCCATATAAAAGGTCGAATGCGACGGTATTCACCGAACATCCAATAGTTCGATCTTTTGAATGGGTTCATATGGACACATTATATCTTTGCCAAATTGCACGCCACGCCGCGCCGCGCCACTGCAAAACACGTTCACTCGCCGTTCATCGCAAGCAACTGTGCAGATTATCCAAAAGTTTTGCTGGTGTTGACATCGAAGGCGTATCCAAAAAAAAAAACCTGGGGACAAGCAAAAGTTCAGAAAGTTTATCGACTTTAATACAGGAAAGAAGTTCGACAACAGTGAGGCGTTTGCAGTCAAGCAACATGGATCAATTCTCGTGGAAATATCCTTCCGATTTCTGAATCAAAAAAAGTATTTAATATACGATCGATGCCTCCTTCTTTTTAAACTTTATGCATTTCCCAGTAGATATACGACGCTTAAATGGAACGGCGAGCTCTTTGTTCATCATTATTTCAAAAAATGGCTTCGTACATTTTGAGCAGGGCATCAGACCACGGGAAAAATCATATCGAGTTCGGTTTGCGGTTCACACTTTTTAGAAACGTCGGTTTGCGGTTCGGTTCGGGTTATATTCACACTCTGTTTAGTTTCACTCCGAATCATTTCACATGCTCGAAAATCTCTTCAAAGCGATTCGGGTATAATATGTAGTAAAAAAAAAAATGCCTTCATGAAAAGTAAGATAAAAAGTAGAAAAAAACGCCATATCTGTTAAAAAGTTTCTAAGAATTATTGAATTATTTTTATATTTTATACGAGGTTAATTCGTGAATGTGCAAAACATCGATTGCGCCAGGGATAGTTGCCGAAACTTTCAGTTCTTATTCCTTAAAATTTTTGGTCAAACTCGTTTTTTTTCCCCCTAAAAAAAATGACCGAACTGGTCGTATCGGTTTTGGGACCACGTTTTTACTTCATTTTTGGGAAAAAGTTTGCGGTTCAGAAAACTGACAGTTTAGAGCAGTTTTCGATTCTCGGTTTGGTTCATGTCATCCGATGCCCTGATCTTGATAAAAGAAACAAGATAGAAAACGAATCATAGCTTCGACTTGACAAAAAAGGAACAGGTATATATTTACGGAAAATTTAGGAACCACACGCAACGAATTTTGGTCAGGAAGTCTCGGCTTAAATCGCAGCCATTTTCAACTCAACAAACTCAAAAAAGTCAAAAATAATAAAACAAATTATTTTAAAAGTGGAGAGAACCACTACACACTGTGAACACGGGAATAAAACCATCTGCATTTTGCGCAAGCGCAACCAAGGAAGCTTCAACAATCAACGATAACAATGGTGAGACAGTAATGAAACAAAAAATAAATTTGAAATCTAAATTATTTTTTTAAATTTTTCGAGTTGAAAACGAAAAAGATTAGAGCCGATCTTGATAAATACCCTTGTTTTAACCATCACTCTTTCGACTGCAGTTTAGATGCACCTAGCCATTTCTTCCCCTCTTCGTATTTAGGGCTCATGATTTTATATCTTCACGTATTTCTGGCAGTCTACGTAGAGGGTTTCAGCCGGTGATGAGCATTCCTAACAAAGACAGTTTGTTTCTCTCGCTCTCACGTGACCCCCATGTACTGCCATCTCACTCTAATTTCAAAAATCGTCTGTAGAGACATCTTTCGTGTAATGTTTTGGCTAAAATGAATTCCTCGAGGCATTTCAATGCGATTTTGATAATAATATGGCGTAAAACGAGGCCCTGTATACGAATTTCGAAACTAGAAAGGGATGGGTATATACATGGGGGTCACGGGAGAGTGAGTGAGATAGTTTGGAAAGCTACGCGAGTTTTATCACAACTATGATTGCAGCCGATGAGTGCATTGTTGTGGTTGTTGGCTCACCGTTGACTTCGCACTAAATCCGTCTATACTGGTAGTCAGTAGCGCACCGAGGGTTTCTTCATCTCTCTCTTTTCTCCATTAAAAAACGTATGTTAGACAAGGATGGACAACGGGATAAAACCCCCTCCTTGAGATAGTTTGGAACGCTACGCGAGTTTTATCACAACTATGATTGCGGCCGATGAGTGCATTGTTGTGGTTGTTGGCTCACCGTTGACTTCGCACTAAAACCGTCTATACTGGTAGTCAGTAGCGCACCGAGGGTTGTTTCATCTCTCTCTTTTCTCCATTAAAAAACGTATGTTAGACAAGGATGGACAACGGGATAAAACCCCCTCCTTTCTATCCTTTTCCTACTTATACATTCAAATGGGAAATGAGAGAGATGGAAGAGATCTTGGTTGCGCCAATGCTGGTAGTACTGGCAGTCTGAGAGGTATCGTGATTCAGGCATTCCACTATGCTGAATCAATCATTTGTGTGGTGAAATCGGCAACAGAGCTCTGTGAATTTTCGAGATGCGCTAACCCCCGCGTCTTTACCCCTCCGCTCTACACCCTCAGCGTCGCTAAGCATCGTGACGTTCCGTATTCGTTCCATTCCAATTTCCTTATTAACATTTTTATTAAAACCTTTTTACAATACAATAATAGACGGCATAATCGGTCTCGAGCAATCGTACACACTCCATGTACACTGAGATACGGGGTCTCCATAAAATCTAACACTGGAATAACAAACCTAACTTCACCTTACGATTGGTGTTAGTCGAAAATTGTAAACCTCTCACACTCCATATCAGTGACGATGACGGCACGTCGAGTGAGGTAAGTGAGCCTAGCCTGTTCCAGTAGAAGAAAGAAAACTTGAACCGGTTATGTAATCACACCAAAAATTTTGAAATTTAAACAAATGACAACCAAAAAGCCCCTGGACAACACTTTTTGGACAAAAAATTATTGTACGTGTGATGTGTACATCTGCATAAATGGACAAAATAAAGACGAGTCTGTTTAGTACTCGTACGTTTGCTACATCAATATGACACATTGGTATACTAACGTAAAATTCGGTGAAAATACCGAGGCGCTCATTAAAAACTTTCAAAATCCACTCATTAATTAATTCAGGAAATCACTTCCATTTCAAGCAACCCAATGCTACACTAGACACAACTATCATACCGACATACAACCCATAGACGGAACCATTGCGTTTATGTGACCATCAACAGCGACCTTACACAAATTTGAATGCTTCGTTTAGATGCGTACATTTTCTTGTATTTTTTTGTAATCTTGGATAAGCCAGAAAAGACCAGAGAGCAAATGCAGCCCATATTTCAAGTATTTAGAAGGAAATTCCATCATTTTGTGGTTATAATGCCCGTGCAAAATAGTGTAAGTATTGTATAAATAGGGCTGTTGAAATTGAAGTGATTTCCTGAGTTAGTGAGTGGTTTCCCTGAAGAAAATGTTCCATGACCAATGACCATAGACCATTTTACGTGGAAATAGATTTCCATGGGAATCGCTCAAATTTCCATGGAAACATTGGAAACCGAGTATTTTTCCATGGAAACCACGCATATTTCCATGGAAGTTGGTGTAAATTCCTTGAAAAAATACTTGGTTTCTATGGAAATTTCATCAATTTCCATGGAAATTGATGTACATGTAAAATTGGTCACGGAAATTTTTTTACCAGGGAATTTTAAACGCGTTTTCATGTGCGCATCGTTATTTTCGCCGAATTATTCGTAAGAATCAAGCTTCTACGTATATTATTACTATAGCAAAAGCAAGGGCAACAAACCCATTGGCCAGTATTACCTACCCACTTACAGTAGATGTAAAGCATTGAAAAAATTGTGCTTTAATAACAGAAACGTTGTCGGATTGCGCTTAACAAATTATATGAAAATATATCTCTCAGCGAATTCTAGGAAATTAAACTTTCCCTCCGGTACACGATGTGCCTCTTCCTTGCCGAATATTTATATACACTGCTCCATTTCAAATGTCTCAATTACCACCGACGTTATCTCGTGAACATTATTATACACCAATTAATTTCGCTACAAGTGCTGCCAACTGAAAAGTTTCACAAAAGTTCCTCTGCTTTTATAGTGGGATTGTTGAAATGTTGTCCCGTTTTAATTAATGCATTAAATTGCGCTCTCTCTCCGCCGTGGAAGTTTCGGGATCCGAAGTTATTCCGAGCTTTCGTTACTCTCTGCGAGCTTTTGCGGCCGCTCTTGCACGGCCCCGTTTTTTTCGTTTTTTAATTTTTTGTAAATTTTTTAATTTTGGTTTTTTTGAAAAAGACAAGCCGGAGCTGCAATTCGCAGTGTTGCCATTTTTGCAAACCAGCGGCCCCCGGACTTAGTTTTATGCCCCTCTTTTCTCTCTCTTTTCCCCTCTCTCTCTCTCCTCTTCTTCTCTCTTCTTTTCTCTCTCCTCTCTCTCTCTTTTCTCTTCTCTCTCTCTTTTCTCTCTCCTCTCTCTCTCTCTCTCCTCTCTCCTCTCCCCTCTCCCCTCTCTCTCTTCTCTCTCTCTCTCTCTCTCTCTCTCTCTTTTTCTCTCTCTCTCTCTCTCTCTCTCTCTCTCTCTCTCTCTTTTTCTCTTTTTCTCTCTCCTCTCTCCTTCTCTCTCTCTCTCTCTTCTCTCCTTCTCCCCTTTTCTTCTCTCTCTCCTCTCTCTCTCTCTCTCTCTCTCCCCTCTCTCTCTCTCCTCTCTCTCTCTCCTCTCTCTCTCTCTCTCTCTCTCTCTCCTCTCCCCTTCTCTCCTCTCTCTTCTTTTTCCCCTCTCTCTCTCTCTCTCTCTCTCTCTCTCTCCTCTCTCCTCTCATTTGGTAAATTATTTCTTTATTTAAAAAAAAAAAAACAGGCTTTTCTTATCGATGAAAGGGAGAATCAAAGAATTCAGGAATTCAGGGAGGATTCATAGTCATAAGTTTCATTTGTTAACCGGGAATAAAGATGTAATTTTAATGTTAAACTGAAGTTCGTTCTTATCACTTAACCAATCCGTTACCTACTCTACCAAAGTCACGATAAACAACGCCGCGCCAGAGCCCCCGGCAAACCGTTGCATCGAAGTACAACCTTCAGTATACAGCGAGTGAATCTTTTCTTATAATGCCCATTTCACAGAGTAGACTGTTTTAGTAGAGCGGTATGTCGTATCGAATGCCGTTCGAAGACCTCTGGTTCGAAACAAACTCTAATTCAATGTATTTTTTTCCCCCTTTTAAACGCATTTTTGAACGGAAATTTAGAATATTGAATCAACAATTTAATGCAACCTTTTTGCGGTTACGAATTCTCCGTCCTTAAAAAATCTTAATGGCGCGATAGGCTTGGAATCACCCGAATTCTCGCCAGACTCCCGCCTATTTCACGCCGACAACAAGAACATTTAATTACGGCAGTAGCGGCCCGTCAGATTTGGCAACCATGCATCTTTCCCACTTAAACTTAGGTAAAAAATCGATTCAAGCGGAGGCTGGCGGAGGAGGCTGGAGCCTCCTCGAGTTTCGATTGTTTTCCATGTATTTAAATGGGATAAAAACACTGTTGCCAAATCGCACGAGCCGCCACTGAATTGCGGGTGATTCCAACCGCCGCCGAATGCATCGTTTAATCAGTAATATCTTTTTGATTTCGGCAGCTTTAGTCGTGGAACCAGGCATAATTAAGTATTTTTGAGGACGTATAGCATTCATAATCGTAAAAAAGTTGCATTAAAATTGTTTGATTTAATAGTCTAAATTTCCGTTCAATAATGCGCTTATGGGGAAAATACATTGAATCAGAGTTTGTTTGGAACCAGAGGTCGTCGGACGGCAATCTTTGTACCTCACTGTATATCGATCTGCTGAAACCATGGGCGAAGCTAGAAATATTTTCTAGGAGGGGGCCAAGTTTGGAAAGCCTACTGGCAGGAAGGGCGCTTCCTCCCCAGGGAATTTTGCCAATTTAGCCGCTCGACCCACAAATGATAAGAACATAGACACGCGTGCAAGTGCCATTTTACGTTCCTTTGCCAAAAAAAAAAAAAAAAAAAAAAAAAAAAAAAAAAAAAAAAAAAACGAAAAACAATAAACTGGTCTAATTAGAAAAAACTATAATCGTCTTAAGGTAAGTGACCCAAAGGTGGCCATACCTATGCTTGGAGCCAATATGCGCGTATAAGTCATGAGAGATAAAAAAAACTAAATATGTCAATTTACTATTAAGACAGTTGGCTATCATATGTTAATTTCATTTTTTTAAGATTTTCTTGTTTTTGAGGTTTTTTTTGCGTTTGAAAAAAAGTAGAGTTTTGACATCGCGCAAAACATGCACCTAAGGTGGCCACCCCTAATATTTTTGACGTACCTAAAGGTGGACACCCCCTTTTAAATTTCATTAGTAAGTATTCAGATGCTATTTTATCGTTCGAAAACGGAATCTAGACCCTAGTTACACCAGAAATTATAATGATTATGATGAATTGAAAGTCAAAGGTGGGATCAATTTAAGGGCTTAACTTTTACGATTGATTACTTCCGTGAAAATTAGCTGAAGACCTGCGAAAATGGACGTTTCACTGTTCCACGCCGACTGAATCGCCCGATGCTCTTGATTTTTGGAGTGGGGGAAGCAATAGCATCCTGCTACTCAGCACTAAAGCCTTCTATCGTCAGTTCGTGTAATTAATTGAAATAAGCTGGGGTGGGCCACCTTAAGAGCCGGGCCACCTTTGGGTCACACACCTTACAATTTTATTTTTTCCTAATCGCAAATTCAAATAATAACAACGATCGTAGAACGCGAATTAAAGGGAAAAAGGAAAAGACCTTCTGAACGAATTCCACTCTCGATGTACATAACTTAATCACCAAAAGAAAAAGTACTTCATGCGCATAAACAGTGTTTATTATTTCGTTTTGCGTTTTACAATATTTTCTTTTTCTTCAAATTATCGCTGCAGTTTTTTTTTTTTTTTTTTTTTTTTTTTTTTTTTTTTTCAACATTAAATTTTCTGGGGGGCCTGGCCCTTCCTGGCTCCATAGTAGCTTCGCCTATGACTGAAACGGTCAATAAAAATAAAAAAATTATTTGTAATAACTAAACCAAAAGATTTAAAAACATAACATACGAGTAAAATTTATAACAATAAAACAGAGCGAAATAGGACAGATAACGGTGAGGGAAGTACTCAGTACTCAGTAGATTATGTGAACAGGTCTGATTAATTAAAATATATTTTAAAACACTCCCGCAATGGATGCTCAAAGAATCTTCCCTCACAACTTTCAAATCATCTTAAAAGATGCTTAAAAATAACATGAAAAGCTGAAGCTTAAGCAATGTAGTTTGAGGATTAATAGAAATGTATAACGCGGCGTTAAATATCTTTCTGTTATTCAACAAAATTGAAATTCTAACTTTGTCTTAATCTATGTCTTTTCTTAAGGGCCGCTTTTAAGACCGTCTGTTAAACGTTTAGAAGGTGGATGTTCTCGTTTAGCGGGCGAATTGCGAAATTAAGACTGTCAGTTCATCGTTTAACTGCTAGTTAAAATAGAGGGTAGATTTTGTGCCTGTTAAAATTTAGCAAGTGGATGTTCAGGCATCCGGACCAATCAGAGCGGGCGCCGAGTGCCGATGAAAGCCGAGAGCTCCCGAAGTGCCGAGGCAGCCGAGGCGCTATTGCTACTTTTAGGTTATGTCCAAGGCGTTACCATCTCCGGTCGGCAGAGCGCGCTCCGAAGGTTATTCGATGGTCGGCTCTGATTGGCTGAATCCTGTTGAATCACTGAAATTATGTATAACGGCTAGTACAGTGCTGACTGACAGTTAACTAGCGGTCGTAAAAGAGAACTGCTTGTTAAACTGTCTGTAATGTATAACTGTCAGTCAGTTTAACATGCATATTTCACGAATATCTTAAAAGAGGCCCTTAAGACAAACATTTCGCGTGTCAAACTCATCCTACACTTTTTTCACCCCATTCAAATGTGTCTGTTACAAACTTTTGCAAACTTGTCTAGTATAGAGTCTTTTCCAGAGTATCATCGAGCGAAAATCACAATTATAGCATCAGGAAAGTCTCGAAATCCACTCCTTCACTCAAACAATACCATTAACTCAATTCAAAGATTGCGGTTAAATGCGGTGGCGGCTCGTGCAATGTGGCAACAATGGATTTCCTCCATTTAAACGTATGCAAAAAGATCGATTACTTGGTGAGGTGCAGCGCCTCACCTAGTATCGATCTTTTTGCATACGTTTAAATGGCAAAATTGCACGGTCGCCAGATTGCACGAGCCGCTACTGGTTAAATGAGCGGGTCACAGCAACTTCTGTACTATACATATACTTACTGAGAAAAGTGATTCAGTGTAGAGAAAGCTGCAATGGAGCTGTTGCAAACTTTTGCCACAGGCTTATTGATAGCTGATAAGAGGGTAACACCCTGTAAAAATAACGATTAACGCACTAAAAAATCACGAAATCCACTCCTAAACTCACGAAATGCTTTTAACCGCGAGACCATAATGGCGGCCGAGGCGGCCCAAATCTATAAGGCAAATTTTAGCGATCGAATATCATTCACTTCAAGAATTGATGATTGTTAACTGATGCCGCTGATCGGTGAAAGATCTAGCCAATGAGAGTCGAGAATGAACTTCTGAATGATATTCTCGTGAAAATGAAAACTGCGATAATATTATTCCATTACATAACCTCTAAATCAGCTCTGAATAACATGACCATTTTTAACAAAAAAACTAGCGTTTCCGAAGCTAAAATTGTGTTTGTCTCATAGGAAAATGACTTCTACGCATGGTCTGTGCAATAAACTTTATTCGAAAAGTTCGTAATTTCCGAAATTATCGAGGCGAAAGGAGTCAAAAAGGATATAGAAGATGAGATTTCTGACACCGGTTGCAACATTTCGAAAATCGAATCTACCTCCGGAGGTGAAGTCGAAATTTCCAATTGTTGGAATTCAACGGTCTCCGGTGAGACCAACGAAACAATCGAATATCATTTGATTTGCAAATCCATCGAATATCATACGACGGTGAATGATATTCGATCGCTAAAACTTGCTTATTATGGCAATTGTATGCTTCTTCTTCTTCTTGTGTGGTGTTGCGCAACCACCTCGTGTAGATGGCGCTGATTGAAGATAGGGAAACCGAATGCAATCTGCGGCCCCGGCCGCCATTACGGTCTCGCGTTTAAAAGCATTTTGTGAGTTTAGGAGTGGATTTCGTGATTTTTTAGTGCGCTAATCGTTATTTTTACCAGGGTACTACCCCATTTCCAACTGTAGCCTGTAAGCCTGTAGCAAAAGTTTGCACAAGAGCTCCATTAGATAGGAGATTCCCCTATTGTGACTGACACATTCGACCGCCATCTTTGAATTTCGTTAAACGCGTATATTGAGTTTGTATGAGTGGATTAAGATTTATCGATGCTTGCTATGTGATTTTTACGCAATTTTCCCACAGCAGGAAGGTTTTTTTTTTTTTTTTTTTTTTTTTTTTTTTTTTTTTTTTTTTTTTTTTTTTTATAAGCATTTTGAACTATTTAAACGCATCACGCGGATCCTTCCCCCCCCCCAACCCTTGGTAATTAGAAAAGTTTGTCGCAACTTTCTCTTTAAGATTAAAAAACAAATGTAGCAAACAAACCGAGCCCGTGTAAAATGTTCATAAGTGATTTTCATCATGCATGGCTGCATCTTGAAGTCTCAAAATCACGCCCGACCAATCCTCTCTATGACTGCAATATAGCTCGTTGATTGGATCCTTGAAAATTCCAAGCAGTGGCGAATCATGCTATCTGGCAATGTATTACTGTGCCCATTTAAAGCCATGTATTAGGTCGATTGCGGAGGAGTTCACCGAACACCCAATACTTCGATCTTTTTCATGGGTTTTAATGGACGAACTGCAACGTTGCCAAATGGCACGCTATACGCAACTGAGTCCAAGGTATACCGTCATCCATCTCAGGGGTGGATTTATCATTACGCAAAATACGCAACTGCATTATGGGCTTCAGACCTAAAGGAGCCTCACTTCATGAAGGGAGGAGAAAGAGAAGAAAAAGAGAAGAAAAAGAGAAAAAATGAGAGGAAAAGAGAGAAAAATGTAGAAAAAGAGAGAAAAAGAGAGGATAAGAGGAAAAAATAGGGAAAAGAGAGAAAAAGAGAGAAAGAGAGGGAAAAAGAGGGGAAGAAAAAAGAGAAAGGAGAATGAAAAAAGGCAAAAAGATAAAAGAATAACAACTTTGCTAGGAAAAAAAGAAGAAGAAGAAGAAGAAGAAGAAGAAAAAGAAGAAGAAGAAAGAAAAAAAAACAGTTTAAAACTAATGCCTTCTTAAAAAAAAAAAAAAAAAAAAAAAAAAAATAGGGAAAGAACCCCCCAACCCCCCTTCTTTCTGGTTGATGCCTTCAGACCTCCAGGCATCCTACCTTTTTTCTTAAGGGCCTCAAATTCAAAATTACGTAGGACATCAAACCTCAAGAGATGGAAATCCGCCCTTGTACCATCTTGACCATCCGCGGAAAAAATGTCGAGAGAGAATAGAAATATACAAAACAGAACTTGAGACGGTTCGGCGCATGGAAATATTCGCCTCTCTCTCTCGGATATGATGATGTGGTTGACCAGTCTGTGAAAATTGTAATTAACTGATATGCAAGGCAATTAGGATGCGCATAAAATGAAGCATAATTGCATTAGTCTCGGCGCAGCACGCGTCACGTGCCATGATGATACAAAGCCGGTTACCTCATTAATCTTTTCAACCCTTCCTCCTTTCCCCTTCCTCTGTCCCTATTTTTAAGGATATCGTAGTGATCCATTGTTGCCAGATATCAGCTGAAAGGATTCATTTCCTACGAGCGCAAATTGCTTGAAAATTCATCTACTTTCTGCACCAAATCCGCGTTTTTTTTTTTTTTTTTTTTTTTTTTTTTTTTTTAAACCTTGACAAATTTCACGCACAATCCAATGGGTATTTGAGCGAAAATACTACCACGGGTATAAGCAGTGCTGCGTAAAGAAATACTATTTGCCCTCTCTTAATTCCCCGTCAATTTTGATTAGCTCGACGAATGGCAACTCCAAGTGTGAAAAGCTTTGAAGTAGTGAGAACTATGTGTTTTTTATTATTATTATTATTATTATTATTCTTAATTCGCCTGATAATTAAAAGTGGAAAGAAAAAAGAAAAAAATGAAACTACACATGTTACGCGAGTTCTTTAAAGAGTGGTACTTTAGGAAAACCTATATATTTCAAAGTGTCATTTTGTGTGAGTGTATATGTTTAGTTAAACAGTCCATTAGTGGCGTAGCAAAGAATTTTTCGAGAGAGGGGCCGTCCCCCGTCCCCGTCCGGAGTCTGACAATTTTTCAGGGGCGGGGGGGGGGTCCGATGGTTAAATGTGGTAAAATTTCTTTAAAAACGCAAAAGATTATCTTTTTAAAGTCCATAGATTGGTGTTACGTACATTAAAAAATTCGGTTTATCTATCTCTTCAGAAACACACCCAATATAACACTTTGAACTATGCATTTTTATAGGACAAGCATACTCTCTGTTTTACATCCGTATATTTTTTTCTAAACTAACCTCCTAACTAAATTTCTAACTAAACTCCTCACTTGTCGTCTAGCTGTATACAGAATGGACCTTGATAGACGATCGAGGGTCAATGAATGGGGCACTTGCAAACTTTTGCAGCAGGTGGTTGAAGAGTTGATTATCTTGTATAAAAACCTATAAAAATTACAATGGAGTACACTAAAAAATCACAAAACTCACTCACAGAATCGGGCTTAATGGCGGACCTACGCAGGGAGATTCCTATCTAATTTGAAACATATCATTGTGCTTCCGTATAGAGAAAGTAACAAATTAGACAGGAATCTCCCATGATTCCTGCCTAGATCGGTCATCACAATCTTGCCGTTACAGCTGTTTTTTGAGGTTATTACGGACTATGAGACTTTTTTTAAAGTGATTGTCGCTAAAGTGGGTTTTACATCAGATTTGACAGTTTATTTGCTCATAGCAAAAGTTTGCAAGAGTCCCATTATGATCAATCACATTTATTACAGTATCACCTCTCGTCCTCTCGAGACGCATAAATTGCAACGCATTATTCACTCAAACCGTGTCAATTGCGTTAGAACAGAAGACAGAGATCAGGAATGAGCTCAAAAGTGTTTTATCAGTTAGGGAGTATTAATTGAAAATCCCATTGCGGCTTGGGGAGATTTTGATGCAAGAGGAGTGAGTGGGAGGAGGGATGGAGAGGGGGTTGAGAGAGTAAAATAAAGGGGTTGAAGGGGTAGAGAGAGAGAGAGAGAGAGAGAGAGATAGAGAGAAAAGAGGAAAGAGAGAGAGAGTGGGAAAAAGAGAGAGAGAGAGAGTGAGAGAGAGAGAAAGTGAGAGAGAGAGAGAGAGAGAGAGAGAGAGAGAGAGAGAGAGAGAGAGAGAGAGAGAGACAGCAGTATGCGTGGAGGAGAGAGATATAATAAGAGAAAGAATATAGAAGAGAAAATGGGAGGTTGAAGGGGAAGGAGAAAGAGGATGAGAGTAAAGAGATGGGAGAGAGAAAAAGAAGGGTTTATAGACAGAGAGGGGAATATAGGAGTGGGTGGAGAGGGGGATAGAGAGAAAGAGAGACACAATGAGCGAGAGAAAGAAAGAGAGAGGTGAGGGAGGGAAAGAGAGAAAAGTGGAGGGAGAAAGGTAGGAGAGTAAGAGAGATTGGTGAAGGGGAAGTGTGTGTGTAAGAGAGAGAGAGAGAGTGAGAGAGGAGAGAGAGAGAGAGAGAGAGAGAGAGAGAGAGAGATCGACAATGGAGAAGTGTCAATATTGACATACCAAACCTCTCGTTTAAAAAGCTTTGGAACTCCCCCCCCCCCAATCCTCCCTCCTTCTACCCAACCCCCTTTACCAAACCGTTTCCTCATCCTCTACGCACACAATTCCCGGCGAGAAGTCCTGTTCAATGATTTTATAAAACGATAAATGTACCATTTAGCCGTGTTCCAGTTTGTCGAGTAATTTAAAATCACTATATAATGTAAACACTCGAAGCGGGCTTTGCCTCTTCCTCCCCCCTCGCCCGCTAGAGCTGATGACGAAACAGTGTTGTCGCTTCTACTTATATATGGTAGAATAATTATGTGGAGGAAATATTGAGCGGGGGGGGGGGGTGCATGTTACGAAGGAGAGTGAAAAGGAGATAAGATAGAAAGATTATGATGATGGTAACTATATAAACCCTTTCACTATCAGATTTCCTGTTACCAGAAGAAATCAAAGTTACAACTCGCTAGAAAGCGAGTATAGCTAAATATACTCGCAGTGAGTATAGTTAAATATTCGTACTTCAATGGGTTTATTTTGACTATCTCAGTTATTGAAGGCGCTCTATTGAACATTTATTTGTCAAGTATTAACGATTTGAAGTAGCTTTATTACCGCCAATGAGCGATGGAGATACAACATCAAATCGAGCAGGGCATTGAAAGGGTTAAACAGGAGGAGAACCAAATAATGTTAGGTCCCGAGCATTGAATTGCGTGCCACTTGCGTGCGGTTTCGACCAATCAGAGAGCTTACGCACGGTCATGTGACCGTGCGTAAGCTCGGGACCCAACATTACTTATTTGGTCCCAGGTAGGTAATTGATTTGACATAAAACTGCAAAAGGGGTCGTGTAGTTTTGCGTTATCTGCTTTTGATAACGCTCTGTAACCAATATGAGGGATTCCCTTGTAAGTTATTAGTTTACCGAGCAGAGTGGAATAGTGCTCCAACAGATTTCCCCTGATTCAAACAGGGAGAGTTATTAACTTCACGAAGGTGAAGAATTGTATTTTGTGCCGTTTCTTTTCAAATGTAAGATGCCTTAAGGGATGTCTCATGCCTCCACCTGCGAATTTAAAAGCGCGAATAAACTGATTGAGCCAATGAGCTTCCTTGTTGTTGATACATCGGACTCGACCTATCGACTTCAAGGCAACTCATTGGCTCAATCAGTTTATTCGCGCGTTTAAATTCGCAGGTGGAGACACCACTTTATATTGTCTCTTTGCGAAAAATGGATGTCGCAGTTTTCATATGAATAGGATGACACAAAGCCTGTTATCCATCTTTGATATCTTGAAGCAGAGGCGTTATTTTCGAGCTGGACATTTTGCATGGAGGAGAGGCCAAAACAAGATGCTTCTGTACATTCTCCTCACAAGTTATGAACTAAATCAATAAGATCCTAAAATCTTGGGTTCACTTTGAAAAAGTCATAGGAGGACAACTTGATCCTTTCTTCAGTCCTACTCTAATAACGTCGCTTATTTAAGGTATAGTTCTTTTAAGACGGTTGGGGACAAGGTTATAAATTAAGAAGGTATATGCTCATCTGAATTTGCGCCTTAAATTCAGTGGCGTGCAGTTTGAATTCACTGCAGCCAAGATGGCCGACAATAGCAGAAAACACGTCGACTCACTTAAGAGACTCCGAGTATTGATATGTTCTTCTCCTCTGCAGAGGGCAGCCCAATATTTCCTTCTTCCCTGCAGAGGGCAACCCAATGTTTTCTGCATTTGTCGGCCATCTTGGCTGCAGTGATTTTGTACTGCGCGCCATTAAATTTGTGGCGCGAAGTCAGATGAGCATACCTTCTTAATTTATAATCTTATAGGTTTGGAGAGGTGTGCATATTGCGTTTGGGCCTGCCGCCTGACACAGTACGACCAATTGCAATCAATAGTCCTATTGACAACTTTAGCTGCACCAATAAATACGGTCCTGGCGTAAAATCACTTGAAAATAATATTTGGGCCCTGAAGAGCTCCAAAAGTGACTCACGTAAGCTTAATAAATAAAATAATAAAACAAAATTTTCAAGATGGCTGTCTCATGAACGAAACAAAATGGGAGAGCCGCCGTCTGATTGCTATTTTTTATGCTGAGAAAAGTGATTCATAACAGAGAGCGCTGCAATGAAATGGGACATTGTGGTGTCCATATTAATGAGTGTAATAAACTGGTATGAAATTAGCATTTGCTTTATTTTACTGATTTGCATAGCTTCTTTGCTTTTTTACTAATTTCATTTCCTTCAGCTATCTCTTTGTTTTTGTTTTTGTTTTTTTTTTCTATACGCATATATATCTATTATCTTAACGTATATATTTCTAATGTGCACAGCGTGCCACCTCAACTCACTTCGAGCGGAACTAGATCACAAACAAATTTGACATCACTGCTTTGCTAGGTGGGCTGGAGCTGAGCGCCGGGCGTTCCAAGCTGGTCTCAAAACTCTGAGCTCCGAGGTGTAGCGTGTGGTATTTGTTTATTCGACGGCGCTGCGGAGGGCGGGCAGAGAGAGGAGAGCGCAGAGCGGTTTAGTCTCTTGTATTTAATAAACGGTTCAATTATCATTATTAATTCATTTAGTAATTACGATCCGACTAACCTGATTGGTTTAGCGAGCATTCGCATCCGTCCCCGCCCCCTCCATCTCCTCACTCACCCTAAAATTACGTCAATGTTTTGTCGGGTGTTTACTCTGTTCCCAACCTAAACCACACTACCTCCCTCTCTCTCTCCCTCCCTTCCTCTCTTCCACCCTCTGCTTCTTCTTGTCTCTCTCTCTCTTTTCCTCCCTGCGTTTCTCCTCGCCTTTGCTTTTCCGTCTGTACTCATTTTCTCGCGTTTCTCTTTTGTGACTTTTTCTTTCGATTTTCTTTCCTAAACTTTCCTTCTATCGGAGCCGTCTGCGCCAGAGTTGGTTCTTTTGGTGAATGGGATAGTATATATGAAAGTGGCTCTTTCAAAACAATCAAAATTTATGCTTCGAGTGATGGAATTTCTCTCTCTCTCTCTCTCTCTCTCTCTCTCTCTCTCTCTCTCTCTCTCTCTCTCTCTCTCTCTCTCTCTCTCTCTCTCTCTCTCTCTCTCTCTCTCTCTCTCTCTCTCTCTCTCTCTCTCTCTCTCTCTCTCTCTCTCTCTCTCTCTCTCTTTCTCTGGTCATTTGAATGCACTTGTTAAAAAAGGATTGAAAGAGAGTGCGAAAATCACGTGACTGCACCTCATCTGTCATTCTCTAACTCACAAGTTCTAATGGGAGAAGAGAGAGAAGGACAGGTTCCTGGATCCGCCAGTGATAACTTTGTGACAGAGAACGAGGAGAGAGGAGGAAAGATACGGGGAAATGGATGTCTGCAAGGAATAAAGTGGAAATGAGCAGGAGTGGGGTTTTTTTTTGGGGGGGGGGGGGGAAGGGTGTCTGGAGGAAGCTCAGGTGACGAGAGTGGGCCGGCATTGATTGGACGATATAAAATCGAGATGTCAGAGATATCTTTGGGAATTCGGTTGGATGATAAGGAGGTGGAGAGTGCGCGGGGCTATAGAAGGAGTAATGGGGAGTGTATAGCGATTGATTCAGTCCGGCTGGGGTGCGTTTTTTGATTTATCGCGCTGCTGCTGCTTCGAGAGGCCCTGGCCGAGTTGAAGGAAGAGGCAAACGCGGCCGCGGCTGGTATAAATTTAATGATGAGAGAAGAAAAAAGATTGGCCACGAAGGATTTTTCCCGGGCTCATCGCAAAATAACTCGATGACTCTTTCCAGTGTTGCCAATTTTACTAGATTTTCATTCAGAAATTGTTGGCGATGCCAATCGATGAGGAAAGAGAGTGCACTTCATTGCGATAGCTCTCTTCTATTCAGTGGCGTCGCGTGCCATCTGGCAACAATGCAACTGCTTCATTTAAACTCATTAAATATATCGAATTTTCCATGTGCACTGTGCACCCCCTGAATTCGATCTTTTACAAGAGTTTAAATGGATAGAATACATTGTTACCAAATTGCACGCGACGCCACTGCTTCTATTTTAAGAGATTCGTCGATATTTTCTCTAATTTTCACTAGAAACTTGATAGTAGCCATGGCCCTGCAAATCGAACATTTTTCTGCATTTTTCATCCCGAGGGATTAGATATCTCATGCCCTATAACAGCTAGATACTTCACTTTTTAGAAGAAAAAAAAAATCAGAACTATCCTGACTGCGCCGATAAAGAAGGGTTTTCTAATTCTTTGATCCGGAGTTTGTTTTTTTGTTTTGTTTTTTGGTTTTTTTTTTCACGTTGATTCTAACCTGTAAAAATATTTAAAAATGAACCTCGAATGAAAAAAAAAAAAAAAAAAAAAAAAAGAATACTTCCAATCAAAGAAAAACAAATCTGTATCGTTGCAAAGAAGAATCTTATACCTACAAGACGCGCCAAAGAACAAGTCCATTGCTCAATTATATAGCCTGAGAAATCTCATCCCTCGTGAGCAGCCTTTTTTTTCCATTAAAATGCAGATTTCAGGGGCAAATATGCCACCCGCACAACACAAATTTCAGGATTTTCTGCTGATTGTGAGACGCCGATCAATCAACGGCAGAAGTTTCAAAAATGATAGAACTGCAGCGGAAGAAAACAATTTTTGCCAGGGTACCGCTTTAAGACAGGCAGTGCCTTACCATGCTTACCACGCGCCTTTGCAAAATCGGGAAATCAGCCCCCATTTGAATAACATGATGTTCCATCAATTTGGTCACGAAGATTGCAGCGCTATCGGACTGACCTGTTTAGTGTTTACTTGGACCTTGGGCTAAATACCGATCATTAAACATCCTGAATTCTGATGTTTATGCAGCTCCCCCCCCTCCATTCACTGCACAGTTACTCGCGGATCTTCGCCTTTTCGTTGATTCAACTTTACCCTATGCATTATTTCTGAATCATTTGGAACTCACGCAGATCAAGCAGAGACTTGGGAACTCAGATGCCCCCTTTTTCGCCGACTTGCTGACTTAATGTCTCCACGCAGATAGGATAGGACGTCGTCATTTACCGCTCATTTAATCACCACTTTTTAACTCGAGGCCCCCGGCCTTATAAAATCAATCATATCTCTCGGCCACACACTCTCTTTCGTTGTTCCATCATCCATCACTTACGACTTGCAGCATTCCCTCCCCCTCCGGCACGTCTTGTCCACCCCTCGTCTGACTTTTCAATTGACAAACGCTTACTTCTCCGTTTCTTGCAGCTCTCCCCCCCCTCTCTCTCTCTCTCTTTCTCTCTCTCTTTCTCTCTCTCTCTCTCTTTCTCTCTCTCTCTCTCTCTCTCTCTCTCTCTCTCTCTCTTCTCTCTCTCTCTCTCTCCCCCCTCTCTCTCTCTTTCTCTCTCTCCCCCTCTCTCTCTCCCCCCCTCTCTCTCTCTCTCTCTCTCTCCCTCTCTCTCTCTCTCTCTCTCTCTCTCCCCCCCTCTCTCTCCCCCTCCACTTCTGTCATTGCCTCTCCTTTTAGATCGCTGTTGCTATATATACCTATAGCTCACAACCGAGCAATAGTCGACCTGAGATCATTTTGAAAACGATCATGAACTGTTTTAGTGAAAAATTACTTTCTTAATCGATTTTAACCCTTCCATGCGCGCATTTAGGGGTTTGAGTTTTTTTGAGATTTTATCAAACCTTTCAGAGGAAGACAATTTTCAAGAACTTTGATAGGTCACTCAACTTTTTGCAAAATTTCCCTTTCAATTCCATTGAATCCCTTGTTAAATTAAGTGAGACAACATTAAATGTGTCCCACTATCCTTGAAAGGGTTAATCGAAAGCCCGGCACTGAGAGAAATCACTTATTTAGAAACACGGAAATACGTTTACTTGTGACAGTTTTCCTTGCGCGAAGTAAAGTTCTGATTGCAGGCAGGAAAATCACTGTCACAAAAAGGAATTTTTTACTTGTAGCAGCAGACATTTTCCTTGGGTTGAAGGAATTCCCCCTCAGTCAATATTTCACTGTGCAGTTTCTTTAACACAAACGAAATACACCTTGGATTAAAAAAAAGAATTCTCTCAGTGCGGCGGCTAGGGTACCATTCGTTCAGGAGGATCAAAGATTTCGGAAATACTAATCATCAATGACGATTATGATTTATGATTAACATTAGTCAGATATTTGACCCCCAGAAAAATAAAAATAAAAACTCGAAATAACTTTCAAAATAGGAAATAGTAAGAAACGTTAATGCATTACCACTATATAAGAATGCATCGAATTTCTTTGCAATCGCTTTTCATCAATACAAAGACTACTTTACCTCAAAAATATTAAACGATTTAACAATTCAAAAACTTTTTGGGTATTCTTCAATGGTTCATTTGGTGATTCAATCGTTGAGCGAGAGCCATAATGACTGAGGAGCATTTTTGGTGAGCATGCGAAGTTTTGCAGCACCTAAAACACATAAAGTATAAAAAAGTCCGACTTTTAAAGGATGCGAGAAAAAACGTGGTACTTTAGTCAAAACTGCCCGAGGTCCAGGTTGAGCGGGGTGCGTATGGGGTGCGCGCAGGGTGAGCGGTAACATTTGAAACCACGTGACGAGAGCAACAACGTCCATAAACTCTCTTTTAAAAATAAATGAACCTTTTTTCACTGCCTTCGACGAGTATACTCGTCCGGTTGCCCCCCGCACTTTCGCCGCCTGTACAGCTGCCGCATCTGCGCGAAACATAGCAAACCATATACTCTATCTGACGGGAAGAGTACGAACTACGCGATAGAGGCGCTGGCAACAATTTTTTGTGTCACGGATTTCGGGATTCAAATGAACTCGGCAATGAAAAGGTTAAGAATTTCAAAGAAACCGTCGAATTCCACTTTTGTTGCAACAGGTTGGTAAGAATGGGACTCTTGCAAACTTTTGCTTCATATGCTAATTGAGGAGTTGATTTTTGCATTAAAGCCTGTATAAATGACGATGAGTACACTAAAAAATCACAAAATTCACTCTCAGAGTCGGGCTTATAGAGTCGAAGCTACGTAGTAATCGTGGAAGATGTCTATCTAATTTGAGACGTATCTATGTGTTTCAGTAGAGAAAGTTACAAATTTTCGTCCATCTGACGCAGAAGAATAAGTCAAATCCAACGTTTCAAAATTTCCAAACTCATTTTCAATTTTTCAACCACGATCAATCATGTAATTGTTTTAATTAATATTTTCCTGTGATTCCATGACTCGCGAAGAACAAAGGAAAAAATATTTAAGGATTATTCGTATACATGCGTTGTCCTTCGAAAAATTTAAAACTCGAAAGATTATCATGAAACGTTGGATTCGATTTACGACCGTGCGTCAGATTGACGACGAAATTAGGCTAGAATCTCCCTCATGATACTTGCGCATAGCTCCACCATTGCAATGTTGCCGTTGCAGCGCTGTTTTCTGCAGAGTTTATTCCTGAATTTTAACGAGTTCTAGTCTGATTTTCACGATTTTCGCTGATTTTCACGATTTTCGCTGATTTTAACAATAGAATTTAACTTTCAGCTTTCTTATAGCAAAAGTTTGCGAGAGCTTCATTTGATGACCCCCCCCCCAAAAAAAAGTTTATCGATTTTTCATTTTTAGCCCCCCCCCCTTCCCCACTTTTATGACCCACGCGCCGCCAATGTGACGATTAAATATATTATACTACTGGCGATCAAATAACATTGGTTGCCCTAAAATCGGTGATCCGAAATACTGCTTAGATCCAGCGGCGGCTCGTGCAATGTGGCAACAATGGATTTCCTCCATCTAAAACAGTGTAAAATAATCGATTACTTGGTGAGGCGCAGCGCCTCACCTAGTAGTATCGATCTTTTTGCATACATTTAAATGGCAAAAGTGCACGGTTGCCAGATTGCACGAGCCGCCACTGCTTAGATCCGACACCGTGAAAATTAATCGATAATGAAATCAAAAAAGATGATTTGCGCCAACGCTGCCTCCGTCTAGATATTATGATGCAACGTCTTCCAGTTTTTGATCCAGTCTCTAAATTTGGCAGCATTGATTTTTGAGCGTGTGCCGCAATGAGTCGGAGAGGGAGTAAAAAAAAAAGAGAGGAAAAAGGGAAGAACATTTAATATTTACCTTGCTTATCACTTAATTAAAACTTTCAATTCTGCCCCCCCCCCGTGCGGGTCTTTTTTCGTGCACCCTTGTGTCTTTTCCCTGGCTGGTGAGTAGTGAAAGGGGAGGGGCGGCGCACAGTGAGACGAGTCAATGGGAAAGACCGGACATAACTTTAGCGACTTTAAATGCGTGTATCTTTGTTCATACGCAACGAAGAAATTTGAAAGTGATTTCATTGTTTTTATCGCAAAATTTCCTATTAGAACCACCCCTCATAGTTTATTTTTCAAAAGTAAAAACATTCAATTTTTTATTTTGTACTCAAACATCTCATGACCGACCCCTTTCCCACTGACTCGCCCTACTGTGCGGTGGGTGACTTTCCCCCTTCAGTTTTCTTAACCCGCGGTCTGCGAGTCTGAGTCCTCTATACTCCCCTCCGCCAGAGTTACTCGACTCCTGATTAAATTCGCTCCTGATCAAATAATCATTCATCAGCTCTCCTCACTCACCACACCAGTGTTTGCTCAAGGGTTGAATTATTCAAGCCTCAGAAAATATTTCACGTGCATATATGATAGAAAAGTTTTCCCTAAATGAGTTGTGAATGAAATGAAAAGAGAGAGTTCGTATTTATAATGAATTAGCTCCCCGCGCTCTTGAAGTATTATGACTATGGAATGAAGAGTGCGTGCTTATTCAATCAATCCGTCCGAATAAATATCTGATTTGTTTTAATTTTCTTTTCGTTTGTTCAACGGTCGGCAACGGCAAGTAATCGGTTGGATGATGAAGTCTGAAATTAGGTCCATCTTCCTTTTCATTACTTGTCCAGACAGCATACGGGATTGCCTCATATTCTTTTATTATGAGAGCTTTTGTTTTAGATATTCATATTTTTCCCCCCTTCTCGTTTTCATACACTTGATTTGTCGATGAGTTTGAAATACAAATAGAATCAACATTCTTGCAGCTTCTTGTTTGAATAGTCGATCAATTATTTCTTCTTTTTCAAACTTTTGAATCATCGTTTTTAGGATTAAAACGCAATTTATCGCAAGCTCCTTCCTATTTTCTTTTAAGCACAGGGATCTTTTTCCTTTATTATTTAAGGAAAAAGAGAACAAAATGCAGAAAATGGTAAGTCCATCAAATGGGTTGAGAATAAAACCGCGAAAGCCAGTGGCGTAGCGTGCAATTTGGCAATGTTGCTGTTCGTCCGCATTTAAACCCATGAAAAAGATCGAAGTGTTGGGTGTTCGGTGAACACCTTTGCATTCGATTCTTTTTAAGGGTTTAAATGCACAAAATACAACGTTGCCAAATTGCACGCTACGCCATTCTGGCGGAAGCACATCCGTAATCTTGAAAAATTGGTAGGCACGGTTGCCAGTTGTGCTGCGGTATCAATGGGGCTCTTGCAAACTTTTGCTACAGGGAATTGAAGAATTGATTCTTGCAGAAAAACCTGTAAAAATGACGATGTGTATACACTGAAGAATCACGAAATTCACTCTCAGAATCTGGCATAATTGCAATTGCGTATAGGTATCAAGGGAGATTCCTATCTAATTTGAGACGTATTTCTGATGTTTTCGTAGAGAAAGTGACAAATTAGACAGGAATCTCCCATCCCATGATACCTACCTGCGCTGAAGCGCCATTACGACCTTGCCTTTTGAGCAGTTTTGTGAAATTATTACTTAATTTTAGATTTTTTCAGTGTGATTTTCGTGACTTTCGCTGCGGTTTTTTCATCCGATTGGCTTATTCATTTCCTTACAGCAAACGTTTGCAAGAGCCCCATTCCAAATATTTTTTCCAATGACCAGAAAGGAAGTTAGTTTCCATTCTGATTGCAGTATTCTATGCCCGTACTGTACCGCTGTTGTAGTGGAATGGGTCTGTTGCATACTTTTGCTACGACAATATAGAACCGTGATTCTTATGTAAAATTCGGCGAAAATAACGATGCGCACATTAAAAACGTCCAAAATCAACTCATATTAACTCAGGAAATCACTTCAATTTCAAACAGCCCGCGCAACACTAGACACTATTTGCACCGGTATACTACTAGACGGAACCACTGTGCATAAGTAAACAACATCGTAACTACAAAATGATGGACTTTCTTTTTTAATACGTAAAATATAGAAGCTGCATTTGCTGTCTGATCTTTTCGGATTATCAAAGATTACAAATAATATACCTAAGAAATGTACGCATCTAAATAAATCATTCCAATGTTTGTAAGTTCTGTTCATGTTTACATAAACGAGATGGTTCCATCTATGTAGTTATAAGTCGGTGATATAGTGTCTAGTGTAGCGCGGGTTGTTTGAAATGAAGTTATTTTCTGAGTTAATGAGTGGATTTTCAAAGTTTTTAATGTGCGCATCGTTATTTTCGCCGAATTTTACGTTAGTAACAATGAGTTATATTGATGTAGCAAAAGTACACAACAGACCCATTGAGACAATAATGAATAAAATATATAAAGAACATAAATCAAAGAAATATAAAATCCTAAACTATCAGAGAGGAGGCTAGCTGAAGGGCGGGATTGAGAGGTCTAATTAAATCGTGGCCGAATCATGACGGTCAGAGGGGAATCAAAACACCGCCCGCGCCTCCCATTTCCCGCGGAATCACTTAAAAGCTCACCGTCGCGTCGCCGCACATTGGATCAAAATATGGGGTTTTCCGGACATTCAAAGTTGTTGATTTTTTTGCTTTGAAAACGCATGTTTACAGTAAAAATTTTCTAGCTAGAACAATAATATTTGATTCACTTTAAGCTCTAAAATGTATCGAAACTGAAAAGACACTGGGCTAATATAAGACGGTTTTTAGGACGTTTTTAGGACCGAACTGGGCTATTTATTTTCTGCCGGGTGGCGAATTCCAATCATGCGCTCCGTATTTCAGTGGACCAATCAGTGTGACCAAAATAAACTGCTCGTCGGGAAATACCATGTTTCCATCAACGAACTATACATTTATTTAAAGTGGCGGTTTAATGGATAACCTGCGTAACCACCGTGAGGGGATTTTTATGTTAGGTTTGAGCGAGTAATTTGTCCATTTGTTTCCGTGTATTTTGGTGCGAAGAGACACACAGTGGATCGGAATATGCTTTGATCCACTGTGCGTCGTGACGTATCAAAATACACGGAAACAAATGGAAAAAAGACTCGCTTAAACCTAACCTCAAAATACCCCATGGTGGTTACGCAAGTTACCCATTAAACCGCCACTCTAGATAAATGTATATAGCTCGTTGGTTTTTTCCATCCACTGTGCGTCGTTTTCGGTAAGCGCACTTACAACCGTAACAACTAAAGGGGAGGATGGTATGGAATCCTGGGGAGGGGGGGAGTTAAATAGGGGTTTGGGGTAGGGGAAGGGGGAAACTGTGGTCAGCTTCCTCCGTGTATACCCAGAGGGGAATAAAAGTGTCATCTGACTGAACTGAGATTCGAGAGAGACTCAAGGGTATAGAAGAAAAAGTAGAACCCTTCACGAAATTGTTCGGGGAGTCCTCCTCCCGTGACTGCCCCCCCCCTCCCTGCTCACTGCTCCCCGCTCCCACCTGACGACGGACGTCGATTTGTACCTCCCTCCCAATTAGTTTCTATACGCCACCTCCCCCTCCCCCTCTCCCTCACCCATCCTGCTTATGTGCTTTAGTATTGTTTTCAGCGTCGAGACGAGGAGGACATGAAAACAGCTCACGCAATCAGTGATGCCGTTTTGAGGTTATTTAATGGCGCTCTGTACAATACATCGATCGATGAGTCTACCGGTTGAAGCGAAGATTATACGTATACTTTCTGAGAAGTATTTTTATCGATCGATGAGTCTACCGGCTGAAGCGAAGATCATACGTATACTTTGTGAGAAGTAGTTTTATAACAATGGCTTATAGACGGTTTTAGTGCGAAGTCAACGGTTAGCCAACAGCCACATCAGTGGCGTAACTTTGAAACTCGGGCCCCCGCCCCGCCGCGCCGCAGATTGAACTGGAGGCCCCCCCTTCCTTCCTACAACAGAATCTGCATACTCTAAAATAACTCATATTGACCTCAACCCCACCCCCCCCCCTTAACTCATAACAACTGATATCACGAGCGCCAACATTTTTAGGGCCCTGAACTTTCAAAATAATGATAGAAAGATCGAAAGAGCCCCTTCAGTTGCTTCCATGCTTCCACAAGTGAAAGGGGCCCTTTCAGCTCTCCCTCGCCGAACCTCCGGTGAAGAGGATGCTCCTCACAGAAAAAACAGACAAAAACACTTTGGTAGCGCTGACAAACCTTTGGTAGAAAAATGACCCAGCAAAAGACTTTAGTTGAGCCAACCAAAGGTTCTTTACGCTTAACTAAAGAGATTTTGCTGGGTGAATAAAAAATTTGGTTGGCCCAACTAAAGTCTTTTGCTGGGTCATTTTTCTACCAAAAGTTTTGTCAGCGCTACCAAAGTGTTTTTTCCGTTTTTTCTGAGCTTAAGTCTTAAGAGACAGAATTATGAGGCTAATTCATTTGGATTAAAGGGCCTCACTTCAAACAATTGCGCCTGATTTCAGAAAGATCCGTGTTTTTAAAGGAAAATATGACAGCAATGTATTTTCTCCATTTGAATTCATTTCGACCCTTCTAATGAGTTTAAATGGGAGAAACAAACGTTGGCAAATCGCACGCCTCCCCACTGCATACCTACCTGTTAAATATATAAGTACCTTGAGCCCGGTTAATGTATTGGGGTTGTTTTTTTTTTCTTTCTTTCTTTCTTTTTTTCCCCAATGCTCTATTATGCTATAGCTTGTTGTATCCAACGAGCTATACATTTATCTAGAGTGGCGGTTTAATAGGTAACCTGCGTAACCAGTATGGGGTATTTTGAGGTTAGGTTTAAGCGAGTAATTTGTCCATTTGATTCCGTGTATTTTGGTGCGGCGCGGCGCACAGTGGACCGGAACATGCTTTGACGCACTGTGCGGTGGCGCCGCACCAAAATACATGGAAACAAATGGACAAATTACTCGCTTAAACCTAACCTCAAAATACCCCATACTGGTTACGCAGGTTACCTATTAAACCGCCACTCTAGATAAATGTAGAGCTCGTTGGTTGTATCGCACGATTTACAGCGTGTGCTAAAACATAGAGTAAAGCAATACACATATGAAAGGCCACAGTGTGTGAGAACTGATAATTCAAAGGGAAATCCGCCGACGGCGAGTCAATGAGGCCATAATCCATCATCGCGCCAGGACTCGTCGCCGCATAATTGGATGTAATTTGTGAAACTCCACTTCCGACGAAAATGACAAAAATCGTCTCTGACCCCGCCCGCCCCGTGCCCCGCGCCCCGCCTTCAATTCAAAAACCCCGCGCACCGAAACCTTTATACGTTCTCGCTCTTGTCCCTTAGGACGTGTTTACTTGATGTCAACCTGCAAAAGCGAGCCGCTGCATGCCGGTCCGGAACAACCTTTAAAAGCGGCTTAGCGACGAATGACTAATGACTGATGAATGATGATTCTTGATGACTTAATTTTGCCGCCGCGCCGCGCCGCTGGGGGCGCTGGGAATCAAAGCGTAAACCTGCTAATTGAAACTGACGGCTAATTAACGTGTGAAAACCACCGCCGTGCAATGCCGTGCCAGAGCGCGCTTGAAATTATTAAGCCGCCAATAATCGACTGCCAATTATCCCTGTTGCAGCTTTGAGAGGCGGATTGGCCGTTAGTGGGTGGATTCGCATATAGTTTTGAAATGTCCCTCATTCGACCTCCTCCTCACCAAGTTTCATATGTATCAGGTCTGTCCGGTAGCTTTCGGGGCCCCCTCCGATGGTCCATTGTTTGGAAACTCCGTAGCACAGAATACCCAATCACAATCCAAGGTATATGGAAGAACAGGTATGGACAGGAGGCGGAGCCTATCTCAGTAGGTGACGGCTACGTCACAGATGTTCTAGACGGTCGCGATAAAATTCGCCTACCGTTCCAAACTATCTCACTCACTCTCCCGTGATCCCCATCTCTGGCCACTGCAGTAGGTGACGGCTACGTCATCGCCAAAGCAAGTGTGTCGTCATCATTTCGAAAGCCCCTTAAACCCCGCCTCCTGTCCATACCTGCTCTTCCATATACCTTGATCACAATCTCAGAACTCACAATCACAACCGCTCGTTTTGAATTGGTTTAGGTACATTAGAGAGCTGCAGCCTGCGTCGCCACGTTTCATTAATGTAAATTAACTTATCACCTCTTAAGATTACAAAAAATACACTAAAAGTTTTCCTCAAAATTTTCTTTAAAAGTTAAAAGTGAACACTTAACTGCGCCGTGGCACCCCTGAGGCACGTAATAAATTTCCTCCATTTTGGACTCTTAAAGTTAAAATATCATTTTTTTCCCATGTCATCATCTCTCTGGCACATATCGAGGAAAAGTTCCGATTTTTCACCGAAGTCTGAAAGAGCAAGGCCCCACGTTGGGTGCCATCTGAGCATGAGAAAACATATTTAACCGTTTGACCTTGATTTTCTCCCTATACTAATCCACCTTAAATTTAGTGCTTTGCAGATCTCTTGGGCGCAAGAATTAATATTAGGAATTTTTTCACTATTTTTCCCTTTCATTTTGAGTCAAAATCAATTGAAAAATCACGTTTTCGAACGGGAAAAAAATCGCGCAGTAAAGGGTTAAAACAGTCAAATATATGAACGTTTAATAGCAATTTTTTTGCTAGCATGTATAGTATATAGATTGAATCACGTCAAATGCACACTTGCGAATAGAGTGATTAGATATTGAGAAGATACGCACTATGGAAGTTTCAAGCTGCGAAGCATTAAAAAAAAAAAAAAAAAAATCCGAAAATTATCAAACACGAAAATTCCCATAAGCCTCGCCCTCAATGAGTTAGAGTGAGGCAGATAGACATACTATAGTCGCTCTCACTCACACTCACTAAGCTTAACTTATAGCGAAATGAATTTCATAATTTACGCCTTTATTTTTCAGCGAACTTTGCTCGATGGCTCAAAAAATCCATAAACAAAAATCACGCATGACGTTCTTGTATTTTGTGTTTATTCTTTGTTTTCAATTTAAAATGCCAAAAACACAATTTTTCCCAAAAGCGACTAGTGCGACGCTATCAATCAGATTGAAATCTGGAAACGTTTCTCCAGGAATCACCAAACGACGTAATAGTGGAGCTACGCAGGACTGTCGCAGGTACCATGGGTCCAGCAGCGTACGCAGGAATTTGTCTTCCTCTCTCTTGCCCCATTAGAGCACGTGTGTTAGAAAAAGACAAGAACAGGGGCTAAAACGTGACTTCAGCCCCTATTTCTCTCCTTTTTCAGCACATACACTCAAACGGGAGAAGAGAAAGAGAGAAATATTCCTGCGTACGCTACTGCATGGGTCCTATCTCGCAGTCGACTTTCAGTTCTGTGCGTTTCTATTAAGAGATTCGCAAAATAGACTGGAATCCCCCTTGACACTAACATAGCTCCCCCATTTAAGATCCAAGATGGTGGTGCTATACAATATTCATAGGAGATTCCCATCTAATGAGATAGACGTTTTATCTCTCGCACTCCTTAAGCTTCTAGCGAAATGAATTTCATATAATTTAGGTACAGCTTATTTTTCAAAGAACTTCGATTCAGTGAACGTACAAGATAAGAACATCCCGCTTCAGTCTGATCAACAGTCATCAGCTCCAGAGGAAATTGCCTGATTTCTGTGAACTAATGACTTGGAAATTGTAACCGTGTTGAGAACTTTAGCAAAAACAGCCATGATCCAATGAAACTAGCTGATTTCGATGCTATGTATATCGACTCGTAATAGGGTTAAGACCTTTATATGAGGAGCAGATTCTCAAATCGACGTTTCAAACATATTATGTACCCAGTGTTTTTAAATGCGTTTTTTCCTCTCTCCCTTCCCTTCTTTCGCACCATTTTTTTGCTTAAATGGTTACGCTTTTGAAACTTCTTGCGGCTTGAAACAGAATGCATATAAAAATAAAAATAAAAACAAGACAAAAACAAAAAAGGTATTTTTTGTCAATCTTTTTTGTCACAGCCGTGCCGCGAAAGTAACATCGCCGACTATTATATTTATATGGTATGGTCCGCCGACCCGCCGTCCAAAGGGACAATTCCAGTGATTTCTTGGACTCAGCTCGAGGCTTTGATCAAAAATCTAATCGTCTAGTTATGTTATGTCAATTGTTTAAGGCCCATTCTTGCCCGAAAGACCTACTTGTTGTGTTATTTTTAGACTAGATTTCCGCCAATGGGATAGTTTCGCACTTTTGCTGTAAGCGAATTAAGGGTCGTTTCAGGAGTAAAAACCTCGACAAATAACAATAATGGTAGCACTGAAAACTTGTGAAATGCTTTTAAATGCGCCAGCGCAATGGCATTAATAATGGGAGATCTTAATTTCGCCACTCTCTCTATGCTGACAAGAAAACATATATGTATACAGAGTAATTAATTAGACACCATAGTAGTGATCCACATCTGATCAATGGCACCGTTCCACCTGACCTGATGATGACGCCGGCATCGAAGGAAAGTCGTATCTCATTGGTCACTTCTTGATGAAGTTACAGTATTATTAGATAGGAATCTCCAATAATTATAGTGTCCAACGCTGCCATTAATCTCGCTCATTTAAAAACATTTTCCATCAGTTTAGTAGCGGATTTCGTGGATTTTCAGTGCTACCATCGTAATTTTTCAAAGTTAGTACACCTGTATCTACCCTTAAATAGCTTTCAGCAAAAGTGTGCAGCGCGCGGCCTTTTTTGGGCCAGTTATAAAAAAAACCCAATATTGGAATTTTTTAGCGCACATCATAGTGCTGGACCAAAAAAAGTCAGGTTTTTTAATTTTTAAGTTTTGTTTGTTTGTTTTGTTTTGTGTGTCTTTTTTAGAAAGACGCTGAAAATTTCAAATAATTCTAGGCGTGTATGGGTTAGTAAAATAGTGCTCTGTTCGCACTGTGCGACTGTTCTACACACTGTACAGATCGTTCCGTTGACGTTAATGAGCGTTTTACAAACCTCAGAGGTGTGGTCTCGCTCCCTTAAAACATCCATCAAACTCATCGGCGCGGCGCTACCCCCCAAACCGCATCAATCAAGGTCCTACACTCCACGCCCCTCTTTCTCAGTTGATTGTCTTTTTTTGTGCCCTCCTTCCTCCAGGTTTTTTTTTTTTTTTTTTTTATTTTTTTTTTTTTTTTTTTTATTTTTAATCGGTCTTTATCTTAATTCAATTTTCAAAAATTATCTCGCCTTCTCGACCCTTTTTCCTTCTCCCTCTTTGCGCCTTCTGAGTTTCCCTCTCCACCCCTCCTCCCTTAAAATTAAAATATCCGGTTCTTTCCAATAAGTCAATTCCGTCCAATCAGTCTAACAAATAAGCCATGGTGAAGTCAGGGTCTTCATTGTCAAAATAAAGGAAATTGAACCCTTGATCCATCACTCGAAAATTATACATTCTAGCTTCGGTATTTGATCAGTGGCTTTCATGTTCCTGTATACTTAACGTAATTCAGCTTGATTAATTGAAATTGGCTTCATTTAAACAAACAAATTGTGACGATGATGATAGTAATAAAAATAATAATAATTATTTTGCATTTCAGATCTGTTGCGTAATTTTACCACGCAGTTATATAAATGTCGCAGGCAAGTAGTAATCCAGGCATTTGGCAATTGGCTCGCAATTCGCCTTTAGTAAATTAAAGAGCAAACCGTTTATTTATGATGAGAAAAAATTCAGATCAAGCGTCATGTTGATGCACAGAATAATTGTATCTTGTATTGTATGGAAGGTCCAATTTGAAACCACAACCGGATCAAATCGAATCTGCTCACTGCACCACAGAATAATACAATCAGGACGGAAACTCTGTCGGATTTTGAAGCTAATTCATTCCGCGTCCGCCATGTTGGGATGTAGGATGTTCACATCTGAATTCGTGCGCGGAAAAAAAAAAATAAAGGACGTGATGATTCTGAAATGCCAGTAGAATAAAAGTGAGGCCGGAAACTAAGATTTCTTTCCAGAATTTACAGAAATAAATGAGTTTTAACTCAAATCAGCCACGTCCGCCATGTTGGGATAAAGGACCACAGCATTCTATTTTTATTTTATTTATTCGTTATTAGTACACCAGCTTTACAGCTCAGTACAGGTCAAATAGGTATTACATTTATATAACAGAACAGTATTAAGAACAGTATAGGTAAGTAGAAAATATAATAACTAATTACTATACAGAGGAGTACAAAGACTTGTCCATCACTTCAATGGTTTTAGGTACTCATTTAGATTGTAGCAGGGTCGGACTGGCTCTCTAAATGTTGGGCCGCTCAGTCAATTTGGGGGCCCCCCTCAGACCATTTTTTAACCCACCCAAATATCAGCTAGAGCATATGCTCGGCTGCGGCTTCTAGTCCAGGATAAAGTATCTTATTATCTTCGGTGGTGGAGTTAGATATTCATTCTTGGGGGGGGGGGGGGGGGGTAAAGTGACGCTACCTGTTTTCACGTGTCTCACTTACCGGGGGGTATGGGGGTATGGAATACCCCCCAGGTGTTGACGGGGGGGGTCCGGGGGCCCTCCCCCGGAAAATTTTGAAAATTTTACGTCCTAAGAACCCAATTTTAATGAGTTTTTTAGGGTTTCATTTGTGAGAGAACCGAGTAATTATTTATGAGATAGAGATGACATGTTAGCAAGTTTTGATTTTGAAAAGAAGGAAAAGAGGAAAACTTGTTTTTAAAAAATATAAGACATAATGGTAGACTCCTAAGACTCGCCTCTCGCTTGCAATTACACGAATTGTCATTTTTTCGTTTTTCTTGCCATTATTTATTATTTTCTTCCCAGTTTATTCTTTCGATACTTTTTGGAGGACTAAGGGGCCCCATTTTGACCCAATCGGGGGCCCCGTTTTAATCCGTTCGAAGGCTCCTTTTTTAAACGTTCGGGGGCCCCAGATTTTCCAAATGTCAGTCCGCATCTTGGACTAAAGTGGACTTGGCCAGTCTCGATGCATTTTCGATCCTTATATTAAGCAATCTTAATTAGCTTACAATGGTTTTTCTTTAGAGTAATCTATTGACTGTCTTCTTTGATACATTATTCTTTTTTTCATTCCTAAATTTTTCCATTTTGTCCATTCGGGGCCCCATCGAAGGCCCCTGCGAGGCCCCCTTGGGCCTCAAAAAGCGAAACTTTAGGCCGCGATCGCGGCCTAGCGGCCCTGGCCAGTCCGACCCTGGATTGTAGAAAGGATTTCTTTTAAAATACTCCTTTGTTTTTATTGAGAATGTGCTATCTTCTTCCATGAACATTGTTTTTAAGGATTTGGGAAGTTTAATGTCTATTGGTGCCGTTAAATTCCAAACTTGCTTCCATTGGCTCTTATGGGAATTTCCGTTTTGATTGTATTATTCTGTTCTAATACCGTCCGGTGCTGGTTGCTTATACGTTCCTTCTAAGGCGCGACGCGGCGCGGCGAGGTCATGGTATTGCCTATCCGCTCAGTTGAAGGCGCTCTAAGGTCAGAGCCTGCCGCCCCGCGGCCGTCCGCGCATGGTTGAAATGAATGAAAATGAAATTGAGGGTTCACTTTTCAATGAGAAACTCTTCAAACGCAAAAGAAGATAGTCAAAGGCAAATTCAGTGTTGATCTGATGGAACTGAAGTTGAAAATTCACCAAAGATTATATTCTAGGTACGCCTACACTTCTAAAACGAGCTCTATCATGGGGGATTCCAGTCTAATTTTTCACTTTCTCTACACGGAAACACAGAGCTATGTCTCATATTAGATGGGAATCTCCCATGCAGTGGCGTAGCCGGGGGGGAGGGGGGGGGGGGGGGGGGGGGGGGGGGGGGTTCCCTCTTGACACCAGAATTTAGTCTCAAAAGGGTCTTTTTTGCGTTTTTAGACAAATTTTACCAAATTAGTATTTTTGGACCCCCCACCCTCTTTGACAATTTTCGGACCCGGGACCCCACCTCAGAAAAATTCCTGGCTACGCCACGGTTCCCATGGTAGCTGCGTAGCTCTCCGCCACTAAGCCCGATTTTGAGAGTAAATTTTGTGATTTTTTAGTGTATTCATCGTCACTTTTACAGGTTTTAAAGCAAAAATCAACTCTTCAATCACCTATGCAGCAGAAGTTTGCAATAGCCCCATTATTGACGAAGTAATCCGCGAGCTAGTGAAAGACCCATGAAACATCAGGCGCGCTCCTACAAACGAATTAGCATTGTAGTCACATTTTGACTTCCTCAAACGAGCTAGGTGGCTGATTTTTTTGAGCCCTTCTTCTTGAGAATGCCTTAATTGGGTTTGCGAACAACCGCGTTGTCATCGTGCGTATTTGGCCGGTGACAGAGGTGGCGCGTGCAATTTGGCAACTCTGTTTTTTCCCGCCATTTAATGAATCTATAGTCCACATGCAACAATCGATTGTTGGTACAGCGCTGTTTTATACTATCGAATTGATCACTTTACATGCGAAATCAAATGGATAAAACACATTGTTGCCAAATTACAAGAACCGCCAATATACGTTACTACAAAGAAAGGGTTTATTACTCAACTGACAGTTGCAGCAGCGCTGAGTTAAGACTAGTTTTTATTTAATCTAAAATTGAATCTCATAATTTCAATAATTAATCGCGTAATTTATTAACCTCGCACCGACTGACAATGAGTGTGCGTGTTCATTTCACAATGTGAAATTCACTTGAATAAGGTTCATTTAATCAAAATTGCATAATCGAATGTAGAAGAGGGTAGGAGGAGAGAGAGAGAAGACAAGTGGAATAGAGGAAGAAGAGAAGAGAAAGAGAGAAGAAGAGGGAAAGTGAAAAAGTGGAGGAGGGGAGGAAGGGAGAAGTATTATTTACTTCTTGAGAAAAAGTCGCCTATAATCATAGTGTTCCTACATGTTCTGCCCCGGATTATTGCGAAAACCATGCAAATTTTTGATTCGGAGATTCTTTTCAAATATGTGGCTAGTAACCTTTGCCCAGTTCACGGTCTTTGCTATTTTGGTGAGTGACGAAAAATTAAACCTTACATGACTAATTAGTTAATTATGCCAGCTGTCCAAAATTTGCCTCTCTTGAAGAGAATGAAGCTCTTGGAACGTTTTGCTGCAGGCGGATGGACTATCAATTCTGATGTATAAAATGTTGTGAAAATCAATGCCGGCACCTGGTATGTGGCAAAAATGTTTTGTCTCCATTTGAATCTATGCCAAGCAATCGATTTATTGATGATACGCTGATTCAATCTCAAATCGATTGTTTTATGTATTGTATTTGAATTTTGTGATTTTTTTTAGAGTACCTATACCTACTCATCGTCATTTTACAGATTTTTATGCAAAAATCAATGGAGCTCTTGCAAGGTTTTGCTGTAGACAAATGCAGTATCAATTCCAATGCAAAATGCTGCGAAAATAACTATGAGACTATTAAAAAAGTTTAAAACTCACTCCTCGCAGAGAGACTTGACTCAAAATTTCGGGTGACCTGCACCCTTGCATGTATACACCAACCTTGGATTCGGACCCCAAACAAAAGAACAGGGCATGAAATTAAGTCCCGTCTTCCTCGTTTATTACGCAACGTAGAACTTTTCTGTGGTTATCACCGTGCTCTTAGTGACACAATGTGTATGAATGGACCTTTCATTTCTTCAAATTTACTTTTTGAAAGCAAATACATTAATCTCATTGTTCAAATTCGTAGGTTATATGTTGTTTTGTTTGGGGTCCGAATCCGAGGTTGGTGCATAGATGCAAGGGTGGTAACCCGAAATTTCAAGTTAAGTTGTCTCTGCGAGGAGTGAGTTTTAGACTTTTTTAATAGTCTCATAGTTATTTCCGCAGCATTTTACATGGGAATTGATACTCCATTTGCCTACAGCAAAACCTTGCAAGAGCTCCATTTCCTTCGAACACCTGCAGCAAAAGTTTGCAAGAGCCCCATTATTTTTTATTATTTTTCAGCGTTGATTCCATTGCTGTGCGCGTTTTTCTTTTTTCATTTGTTAAATTCAGCGGGCCGATCATTTACTTCATCGTTAAACCGATCGTTATAACTGTCAACGAGTGATGGTATTGGTCGAAAATTGTAAAACTTGGCTGTTGCTATGGTAACCATCGTTAATAGTTTCTTTTTATAAAGGCTACTCATGAGTAACCTGTAAAAAACGGACACTATAACGATGGTTACCATAGCAACGGCTAAGTTTTACAATATTCGACCAATAGAATCACTCGTAGACAGTTATAACGATCGGTTTAACGATGAAGTAAATGATTGGCCCGCTGGCTACTACTTGTGTGTTTGGTAATGAAGACACTATTTTATAGCTCGTAACTCGTTGTTCTCTTTCATGCTTCCAACAGAATGAACTGGCTCAACTTTCGGAAGCAGCTCATCAGGTTCGGACCACATCACGAGCCGCGGCTTTGTCCACCGACAAAGCCGCGGCTGTATCGACTTCATCGAGAGTATCGCTTAAGCCAACAGCCCAGTCTGAAACCTCACCTCAGCAATATCAAACTACTTTGAATTCGCAAGAGACTTCTCCATTCGAACGGAGTGAAAAATCAACCACAAACACACCAATCTCCACCACCTGCACTCCAGATGCTGGCGCCAACAATGATGGTATCGTCAAAACCAATTTGGTAAGTATCAGCCAATGAGCTATAACTTTAGAGTGGCACATCAAGGAACGTTCCGCTAGTTCATTGTTGTCACCTAGGGCGCCGCCATCTTGCCGTAAAAGTCGATTTTGAGGTTAAGTTTTGTAGGTTGTTTCCGGTCGTTTCGTAAACAAACTCGGGCATCGCCGGAAACGGCCTTCAAAATTTAACCTCAAACCTTAGAATCTGCCGTCCAAATTGCCGCCAAAGTCCGAACGACCTACAAAATTTAACCTCAAACCTTGGAATCTGCCGTCCAAATTCCGCTTTTTCCCGGGATTCCTTCTACCCTGTGTGGCACAAGGTGGACCAGCCCGCTGCCTCTCTAAAGTTATAGCTCATTGGTATCAGCTATCGTGATAATAAGGGCACGAGGAGTACGTACTGTTATTGGAGCTCTTGCAAGGTTTTGATGTAGACAAATAGCCTACCACTTCTGATGTAAAATGCAGCGAAAACAACGATGAGACCATTAAAAAAGTCTAAAACTCACTCCTCGCTGAGAAAACTCGACTTGAAATTTCGGGTGACCACCCTTGCATGTATGCACCAACCTCGCATTCGGACCCCAAACAAAAGAACATAACCTACGAATTTGAACTATGAGATTAATGTATTTGCTTTCAAAAAGTAAATTTGAAGATATTAAAGGTCCATTTATACACATTTTGTCACTATAGGAGCACGGTGATAACTACAGAAAAGTTCTGCGTTGCGTAATAAACGAGGAAGACGGCACTTAATTCCATGTCCTGTTCTTTTGTTTGGGGTCCGAATCCGAGGTTGGTGCATACATGCAAGGCTGGTCACCCGAAATTTCAAGTTAAGTTTTCTCTGCGAGGAGTGAGTTTTAGACTTTTTTAATAGTCTCATAGTTATTTTTGCAGCATTTTACATGGGAATTGATACTCCATTTGCCTATAGCAAAACCTTGAAAGAGGTCCATTTTTGTCGAGCTCTTGGAAGAAAAATTGAAGGCTATAGATAGGGGTTGTGGCCAGAGGCTTCTCTTTTTGGCCGACTTGATTAGGTAAATGGTGGAATATTGTTGAATAATCTGCATTCAATCCGGCTATTTTTTCTGTTCAACCAAAATTTACCAAATTCATGCCTCCTAAAAGGTTGAAATCACGATAAATTATAGGATCAAAAGTGGCTGATACCACACAATCATGTGTGAAAAGAAGAAAAAACACATTTTCTACATAGATTACTTATGCAGCTCAGTAGACTACGTACGACAGATTATAAATTCACGCTCTGGAAAATATCAGGGGCGTGCTAAATACTTAAGTAGTGAAGTGTGTGTTCAAACCGACCAGCCAATCTTCATTATTTTTTTTTTTTTTTTTTTTTTTTTTTACGAAGTTTCTTCGGTTCCACTCAAAATTAGGGAGAGAAAACAAGAAAATAATTTGAGCATTTGCTCTTCTTTCAAAAATGAAACAATTACGCAAGCTTTTGAAAAGTGGCATTGAGTTAAGCCTATTTGTAAAAACGCCGACTACCATATTGATCCTTCAAACTTCAAATACTCACTTGATTCGCCCTTTTCGCTTATGTAAACCACAATTTATGTTATACAATGTTTTAAATTAGACAAAATTTAGATGATTTTATTTTTATAAATATATTTTTTTTATCTGCCCCTCAGCTTTCACTAGATACCGACTTTGCGTTCCTCACAAGTACAAACAGGTTTGTCGATAAAACAAAATTAATCAGACATCTTTGCTCCGCCGAAAAACTAGTAACAAGTATCTCCGCTCCACGTAAGTTCGGGAAGTCGGTGAGCATCAACATGCTGAGGAGATTTTTCGAAATGACGATGGACAAAAATGGCAATCACATACCAGCCGAAAAAAGCGATAACTACGCAACATTTAGTAAACCATACTTCAACAGCGGAGAGCATTTGGACATCTTCAAAGATCGTGTATTCTTTTCGAAACACTTTGCTTCGCGCCCTGTCTTGACTCTGAACTTTGATCTTTTAGATTGTCAAACGGAGGAGTCGTTCGATTCGTCAGTATACGCCATGCTTCGAGATTCCTTAAGTTCGATGAGGTATTTGAAATATTCTAATAAGTTAGACGTCGACTCAAGACAATTATTTCGTGAAATAGAGAATCCAGACAAAACTTTGAAAGCTCGAAGAAATGTGTCAAATGATCTATTTACTGTTACCAAATGTCTGCACACGTACTTTGGCAATCAAAGCCTTGTTTTGATCGATGAGTTGGACGCACCCTTTCGCAAAGTTCTCATAAATGAAAGGTCGATGTTTAAAAGACGTGAATGGAACTTCAACATTGTGAATCAGCTCTTGCAAGTCGTTATGAGCACTCTTTTTGAGAGCAACAAATTTGTTTGGAAGGGGCTCTGTGTTGGTCAGATTGAATTATCAAAAATATTTCCTTTCGATTACTTTGACCACCATTCTTTCCATGCGAGTGAAGATATTGCGTCACTTTATGGATCCACTTACGAGGAAATCGACCATTTGAGGAAACAGTATCAAGAGAAAGGGAATGAAGTCGATATGAATATAGTGAAAGAAATGTACGAAGGATACAAAAGACTCGTACGGCCTTTTAAACACCCATCCGTCATTGGTAAAGAGGAGGGTGAGTTGTTAGTGCTTTTCAATACATTTTCTGTCCGGGAGTATTTTGAATCAGGAAATCCAACTAGCCACTGGTGTGCGGCCGATCCGCCACCATATTTGGATAAAATGTTGTTTGGTTCGAACATGCTTCGTGTAAGAGACTCCGTTCTCGGGTATGAAGTCCTTCAAACCGAATTCAACGCGTTTGGATTGGAAGATTTAGAATTATTAAAGAAGTGTATCGCATCCTCTAAATGTCCGATTCCGTGGCCGAATAGACAAGTTGCCAGCGAAGATATGTTGATGCGATTTCTTCTAGAGCTAGGATATTATAGTCTTACAAAAGTTGAAATAAGTGATTGTGATAATTTTACGCTGGCAGTGCCGAATAATGAAATTCGAAAATTTTTATTTCGCTCTTTTCAGCGTTGGACCATTGAATGTCTCAATCCTAACATCCCTGTGTTGGAGAGTTTTGTTAAATCATTAGACGTGCTATCGAATACTTTTGAAAGTCAGCAAGAGTTTGTTGATCGGTTCGCAGCTTTATTTGAAAACTCCATAAGACTACCTAAAGACGACGATCAATTTATAAATGTAATATTACTTTTAATAACCGAAAGAAAAGAAGATCACATGAAATTAGAATATTTGCAATCCGGTACAGAAGCATTCGAACGATCTTGTATAGTAATTTCAAGGCTTAACATGGAAACTAATAAACGTGCCATAATAATCATCAAAGCTGTGTTCGATGATTATTCTAAAGCAGCCTTGAAAAAATTAATAAAGAACAGGTCGGTATTGTCTGATGATAAATACAGAAACGCAAGTGAAATCTTCCTCATGGGTTTGAATTTCAACCCAATCAGCGTCACTGCTAGTATCATATACAATGAGACCAGATTAGAAGCTGCTCAGGATTATCGTTGCAATATTCACACTGTAAATCGATACAAGAAGAAGGTATGGAGTAAGATACGGGAATGGGGCAAGTATTTTGGTGTTTAAATACATTGAACCGCTAAGGCGGTTATTTATTTCTCCCGCAGTATTACCTGCAACCTTGCAACCAGCTACACCCAGAGGATACACAGTTGGGAGGTATGTCCAATTTTTTCATGTCCAAAAAGTGATGCCCTAAAAGTAAGTCCAAAATTGCAATGTCCAACTTTCATGACTACTATATCCAAGTAAAAAAAGAGTCGCCAATTGCCCTGATGTCCACTACAATATGTTCATGATTATGTAATGTATATTGTATAGTCTAAAACGAAACATATTTTCATTTTTGGATTACGTACCTGTTTCACTGATGATCAACGTCGCCGCTGAAATTGCCAACCTCAGTTGGTGACATGATGGCTCTCAGATTGATTTCAATATTGTCCTCAGCCTTGTTGATTGTGTATCTAATGACGGTTTAGGTACCTACCAGTAGCGAGGCGTGAAATTTGACAACGATGTACTTTCTCCATTTAAACTCACTGAAAGAATCAAATGCTTCGGTCATCGGCGATGACCAGATGTTTCGACCTTTCTAATGTGTTTAAAGGGGGAAAAAGAAACGTTGCCAGATTGAACGCTACGCCAATGTTTATACTCGTTGCGCTCCATATTTACGCGGTAAGTCATTTTTACAGGATGTTGAACAGCATTCAATTTTGGACCTGAGACAGATATGATGGATATGGAGTCTCTCTCTGAGCCTTAAAGTACGAATTTCGAACGTTCTATTTTTTGGGCATTAAAGTCACGAGCATTTAAGTAAATTGACTCCAATTGTTTTGGACTTTACTTTTTGGACGTATAGTTTGGACAAAGTTTTGGGCGTTAATTCTTGGGGTTTACTTTTTGGATGTAAAAATTGGACATTTCATTTGGAAAACAGTCAGAGGCTCCTTTCGAAATTCAATGTTGAAGACACCACGCACACAAGAATATATGTTTATCTATAAAATTGCAATATTTTTCTAATAGCTGAGATTCTGCGAAGACGCTTAAAATTGCAAAATGTGCAATTTATAAAATTCTAATGCTACGCTTTAGCCTAAAATATTGATAATTTAGCTAAACAAACCGCTGCTATAACAACGATATGCGAAATTTTGTAAAAAAAAAAAAAAAAAAAAAAAAAAAAAAAGTCCTGGTTGCGCGTTGCGGTTTAAATTATCTCTCTCGCACTTTCAAGTGACCCTTGTGAACTGCTATACCTTATCCTCCTTGTTAAATCGTATATGAGACATGTTTGGTGAAAGAAGTTAATTTTTCGAGTAACTTTGAGATGAAAATGTCATGACACCAGTCCCCACGCGTAAAAAAAAACTTGATACTATTTATAGGAGGAGATAGCTATACCTACTTGAGGGTCACGTGGATTGTTTGGAGCACAACGCGAGTTTAGTTACGGCTAATTCCAATCATTGAGTGTGTTATATCGGTCAAAGGACTTAATTTCCAATTTTTCATGTCCAGTTTTATTCGTATTCATTATTTTTGGTTCAATGACAACTCATCCTCAATTCAATTTTCAACTTATCATTTATCTTATCTTAGTCCTACGATTTCCGTTCCACGTCGTTCACTTCCAAACGTCGTTTGAAACTTTTTTGTTTTCTGCTCCAGAAATGTTTGTTTCCATATTGATAGTTTCTTGTTGTAGTCATGAAATCTGACTCAATTTAACCTCTAAAATCAATATTTTTAACTCATTTTAAATAGCATTTCTAATTGATAATTTTAATCATGACTACTTTCCATAAAATTGTGTCCGGGAAATTTTTAACTTTGATTAACTGTCTATCGCCATCAATAAAGACCGTCCATTCACTGTAGAATATATTTCAAAAAATCTGTTTAAAATGTGTGGAAAGGAGCTAATTTTTTTATGAGTAGCTTTTAAATGAGCATTCATTTCGTTTTGTCAATATGTACTTTTAATTAATTAGTCAATTTTTGAGCAATGGAGAAAAAAAAGTCCGATTTCTTTTTTATCTCGCAGATTCACACTTTTGTGATACCTGAGAAACGATGTAATAATCATATTAACATGTACATTAACTATACCCTTGATGCAAAGCGGCAGACAACGAGGAGGCAAAGAAGAGAGAAGTAGATTGGCTGTTTCGTGGAAATAGAAATTTATTTCGGAGAGAAAAAAAATACTTGTTTTCGCCCGATTGGCTACATCGTGCAAACAGAGTATTTATACCGAGGAGAAAAAAAGTTATGTTTTCGCCCGGGATCGAACCGGGGACCTTCCGCGTGTTAGGCGGATGTGATAACCACTACACCACGAAAACTGCTTGTAGACCGAGGGTCAAAATCATGCTTTATAAGATCAAATGTTGCATCAGAAGCCTAACAGCGTTGTTTGCGGTCTTGATTCAGATGCTCACCTCACTTTGCTGATTGTTACGTAATAATAAAATCGAAGAACGCGCATAGGCGGCCTAATGAGGAGTCAGATATCGGCTCAACGGCGCTTGTGACGTCAGCTATGGGCGTTTCACTCTAGTATCTGACAAAGCGACTTGTCCTGAGTCTGCCGCGTCTGAGCGAGAATGGTGTCCCCCGCCCCCCTCACCATCCACCACTCCAAACACTGGGTTGGTAGTGTTGGTAAGTTCAGATACTACTTTATTTCATCCAGTGAGATGCTCTAGAGTCTAGGCAACGAGCTTAGCCGTATTTTTTATGATCGCACTACGCAGTCTTAGTTCACATTTTATTAAATAAATATTTTTAAAATATTTTTATAATCCTGTCAGTTTTGCCGAAAATCTCTCTCGATTCTTTTAAATATATTTTTAAAATATATGTATGAATGCTCATGACAATGAGGCTCTTGCAAACTTTTGCTATCAGCAAATGAATAGTCAACTCTGATGTAGGAACCAGAGAAAATCACACCAGAAAAGAAATTTAGTAATATAAACTCAGAATACAGCTGTAACGGCAAGATTGGAATGGTGGAGCTACGCAGGTTTCATGGCAGATTCCTGTCTAATTTGTCACTTTCTCTGCGGAAATACAAAGATCTGTCTCAAATTAGATAGGAATCTCCCACAATACCTGCGTAGCTCCGCCATTAAGCCCGATTTTGAGGGTGAATTTTGTGATTTTTTAGTGTTCTCATCGTCATTTTTACAGGTTTTATGCAAGAATCGACTTTTCAATCACCTTAAGCTAAGCAAAAGTTTGCAAGAGCCCCATTTGTTTGCCAACATAATATTTTCAAAATATTCCTTACTAATTTTGAAAAACTTTTTTTTCTTCAAAAATCCTATCAAAAACCAGTTTTGCAGATATTTTTCAAATCTTTTCTAAACACTGTACCTACTTATGTTAGTTTTTAACATTTTTTAAAAAATCATTTTTAAATATTTTATAATATTTGCATAAGAAACTTTTGTCAGGATGTTTTTATTCCAAGATTTAAGCAAGATTATAGTTTCAATTTAATTAATTATAATTTCTAATTTCATATCACAGAGTAAGTGTCTCAATGGTAATAGTTTTTGGCGCTCGGACCTACGAACACTTCATTGATATGTATGTATTTAATATACACTCATGTTTGTGAAAAAAAAGATGTTGTTAAAGAAGTATTAGGAAGAGTTGATTTTTAAGGAATAAATCCTACCTCAAAATTTAAAGACAATAAATATCTAACTGACAGTTTCTTTCTCTCTTTTGTTTTTTACCCTCGCTTCGTCTCTTGCTGAGAATTAATCAAACAATACTATTGGGGCCATTACCGGAATAAGGGCCCATAAAACAAAAGGTGCGCCCCTTAAATAAATCTCTCCATTCAATCACACAGGTGGTTTTTCAGAAAGAGCACGTCCACAACGATGACCTCACTTTGTTCGAATTTAGTTCGAAATTGATCGTGTAACATAGAGTCCCTTGATGGAAATATTGTATAGGGAGTACCGACACGAGCTCAACGAGTTGTGATTGGTCGTTGGTTTTAGGCTCTCACGGAGTCGAGCAGGAGTCGACGATATCGAAGGCTCCACACGAAAGGAGTCGATTCGTAGAGGAACGTATGGGAACGGACCGGAATGCCGGCAAATCCGCCAGTCCACCACTGGTCCACTGTCGAATTTAACCTTCGAATGCGTTCACGCGGTCGACAAAATCGACTCCTGTCAAAATGCATAAAGCGTCGTGTCGGTACTCCCTATACAATATTCCCATCAAGGGACTCTAGTGTAACAGCGCTTTAAATGTAAGTACCAGCGGGAAAAAAGTTACTTGGTCAGGGTATGCAATACGCAATACACAGCATACCATTCAGCACACGTTTTATGTGTGTTGCGTGTTGCATACTCTGTACTCTGGTATCTTTGTCCGCGGTAGCACCTATTAACCTTTTAAGGGCCAAGTCCGAGTATAGTTTTTCTTCTCTAGTATATAATTCAGATTGTTTCAGTCTTCATTCCGGATAAACGCGATTATTGATGAAAATGTGTACAATAAGATAAGATGTCTTCGGGTGCCTTCAATGTATCGTATAGGCAATTTCAACTCCCCCGAGTACGAACAGTTAACTACCTTCCCTTTATCAACGGAATTAAGAGTGGCGTCCTTTTGAAATAACCATCAGGGACCAAATAATGTTAGGTGCCGGGCATTGAATTGCGTGCATCTTGCGTGCGGTTTCGACCACTCAGAGAGCTTACGCACAGTCATGTGACCTGGCTTAAGTTACGCTCGGGACCTAACAATATTTGGTCCCTGGCCCTTAGAGGGTAATTTGTGCGCTGCACATTGCATTCCGTAAACCGCGAGGATTAAGTGAAACATCGGGTATAGAACAAAAAAACTTTATGAAAATATGGGCGTTTAAAACCGCATACTTGCAAGATTTTTGCAACCAATGACATGTCTTCTCTTCGGGAAAGGCTATCAGCTGAGAGATGTGTCGACGATGTTTTCCCTTCAGGCTTTTCCCTCTTGTGGTAAGGTTATCTGTCATCATTTTTGTCGTAATAAACAGCGTGATAAGCAGCCTGGAAACCCAAAACAGTCTGCAGAATTCAGCTGAAAAAATTATTTGAAACAGTATGGCGCTGCAGCAACTAGAATTTTGCTCTCTGGACACAGTTAGAACTCTTTAAAAGCTTACATTTTGTCTCACTATACCCCTTATACGCTTGTTATTTGATGCTAGGTAAATGTAAGTGAGTGTATGATTTTACCCCTAACTTTGGGGTAAAGTGATACACACCCTAGTTGATACAATAATTTAATTTTTTTAATTTTTTTTAATATTATTTATTTAAAAAAAAAAAAAAAAAAAAAAAAAAAAACTCAATTTTTTAAGGTGGGGGAAAAAGGGGGATGGAAACCCAAAAAAATGAAAATTATTGTTCAAATCGCAAGATCAATGTCATGAGCTAAAAACCTTATTGCATTTTAATAAAATGTATAAAAAATGTCTAAAATGATTTTATACACCAGAAATAAGCTTTTGAATTTTACTATTTTATAAGTATTTATCACTAATAACCCCAGTTTGCACCCTGCAGCATCTCGTCCGGATATATGGTGCGCCCGCTGAAATCTGACAACGATATCAACTCTATGATTGGGTCGAAGATCAAATTGCTCTGTTTACATAAACAAACCCGCGAGGAGAGTAAAGTGGGGAGGGGTAGAGATCATAATATTCGGAGGGGGGTAGAAAGCTAATCAGCGCAAGCAACAAGCCACACAGCGTCGCGTCGCGTCGGATGAATGAAGGCGGGCGGTGCGGTCTGTGGGGATGGAGAGGAGGAGAAGGGAGGGGCGGTGAGAGGGGGGAGGCGTAAACAATAAGCAACTCAATCATCATTAATCGACAATCAAAGACACGTGTCGCTATCAAGCGGATAACTTCCGCGACGCACTACGGGGTGGTGGGCACTGATCAGTGGCCAAAATTATTTTTTATTTTTTATTTAACTTTTCTTTAATTTTTTCGTCAAAATGAAAAAGAAAACCCAAAAATGGGATTTTATAACTTTCCGATACTGTAAAAATCTCTGGGACAAAGAGGAGACCCAGAATCAGTGATGAGTACTATTTTACGATTTTTTTCTTCAATGTTTCCAATTTTCGAAGTCGCAGAACTTTCGGATTATATACATACCAGTAGCGGTCCGTGAGATTTGGCAACCATGCATTTTTCCCACTTAAACTTAGGTAAAAAATCGATTCAAGCGGAGGCTGGCAGCCTCCTCGAGTTTCGATTGTTTTCCATGTATTTAAATGGAATAAAAACACTGTTGCCAAATCGCACGAACCGCCACTGATACATACTGCGTATTCTAGTGTGCGTTATCTTTTGCATCTTAAAATACTTACACACTTTAGACTGCATTTCCTCTTAAACAACGTTGGAAAATCATGGAAAAATCGATACCAATAAGACCGCTAAAAAGACGAGTTTTTGCTTTTTCCACAATTTTTCTATAATTACTTTGAATTCACATAAAAACTTTATAAAGCAATTAAAAGAAAAACATAAATACTAGAAAAGGTAATGCTTTATATTCTAACTCTCTTCCATATCACAGTCTTTAATTTAGACGAATCGGAAACGTTGCCGAGGACCTCAAACATATCGTTGATGCTCTGTGGTCGCGCGGTAGCAGTGGCGCGGCGTAGCGTGTAGTGTGGCTACGATGCATTTTGTCCAATTAAACCCATGTTAAAGGTCGAATACGAAAGAGTTCCGAACACCCTATAGTTCGATATCTTCTATATAGGTTCATATGGACGAACTGCAAAGTTGCCAAATTGTACGCTACGCCACTGCAAGGTAGCCGATATGTTAATTAGTTTTGGTCCTGGACGAAATTGTATTTTTGACTTTTGGCCACGGATCGGGGTCCAATACACCTTAGTGCGGCGTGGCGGCGTCATGGACCAGTCGGAAACTTCTCTCTTCCTTCCCCTCCCCTCCGTCTGAATATGTATGTATACACGGTTCAATACGCAATGGTTTGAAGGAGCGGGCTGAGCAGCGCAGCGGCAGGGATGGGGTTGCTACCCTCAAGGCCCCAATTCAAGGCCAATACGGCCAGCCATCTGCCTCGAAACTGATCTGTGATTCTGTAATCCGCGGACCGAAAGCGAGTCGCGGCGCGAGATGAACGAGCGAGCGAGCGAAGGTCGGAAATTAAAAACGAATTAAAGAGTTCAAATGTTTTATTCGAATGCCTCTGTCATGAAACGGCGGGTTAATTTGAAACTAATGGGAGGGAACAAAATTCACACTCTTCCGTACAATCCACACTAGCGGATCCAGGAATCTTACCATCTCTCTCTCTTTTCCCATTTGAATGCATATGTGAGAAAAGGACAGATAAGGGACAGTCACGTGACTTTCACCCCCCCTTCTATCCTTTTCTAACACATGCGTTCTAATGGCCATAGAGAGAGAGGAAGGCAATCCACTGGATCCGCCAGTGACAAGCCATTCCATCCGCGTGGTTTATCATCGCATCGCGCGGTTCAAAGCGATGTCCATCCTATGTAGACATCAAAACTCCATGTCTAACAAGTGTCCTTATTTCGCGAGCGTGAATCGCAGGATTAATCGTAAGGATCTGAGCTGAAACAGCAATGCGGTATAGCAATAGAGAGGACGATACATGTTATAAGTCCTATTAGTGGCTGGTGATCTTTGAAACAGGCGAAGCAATTTTATATTTGAGGCACACTAAAAATACACAGAAACAGACAAATCTTTGTAAAAAGCTCCTTCAAATGGAAATGATACTACACCAATGACAACGCTTCGGGGTCGGTTTAGCGCGACATCAATTGAATCGTATAGTTCGAAAACACGCCATCGTCATTTTTAAGGAAACTACAAAAACTGTGCAGCTCGGACGGAAAAGTCATTGCAGAAAAAATCTTTTTGGTGATAAGCAAGGTATTTTAGTACTTCTTCCTTAACACCGAAAAGATTTTTTTCTGCATTGACTTTTCCGCCAGCGCTGCACAGTTTTTGTAGTTTCCTTAAAAATGACGATGGCGTGTTTTCGAACTATACGATTCAATTGCAGGTGCTGTCGAGCAGGGCTTATGGGAGTCGGAGCCGTAGTTAGATCTGAATTTTATCACTCCCAACGCAATAACTTGAAACCGAATCTTTGAAATCAAGTTCTGTTGGTGCAAGAGTCTTTGGATTCAGTATTTGAATGATACATGGTAACTCATTTTAGAATTCCCACAGTTTTCTGCCGAGCAGAAAATAAAATTTAGATCTAACTGCGGCTCCAGCTCCCAAGCCCTGCTGTCGAGATTCGAGAAGCGTAATATGAGCCTTCAACTAACTTCAGCAGTGGATTTTTAAACTTATCAATGCTATACCACAATCGTTCATTATGGTTTTACACCATAGTAAACATGCTAGTTGGAGGGGGACAAATACATATATACGTAAATTGCAAGGGTATGCAATACAACACGGCATACCATTCAACACATGTATTGTTGTGTTGCTTCGAACCGGATCTTTGTCCCCGTTGGTGAATTTTAGTTATTCACACCGCTACAGTCTATAGTGAGCTTACGACAGCGCCATTAATTATAAAGGCAACAATAGGTCCATTGGGCTCGAATTTTGTCCGTTTAACTCCTTTACAGTTTACGGACAGGTTAAGAAGACAAATCAATATGGGGCTCTTGCAAACTTTTGCTACAGGGGATTGAAGAGCTAATTCTTGCATAAAAACCTGTCAAAATGACGATAAGTACCCTAAAAAATCACGAAATTCACTCTCAGAATCGGGCTTAGTGGCGGAGAGATGCAGGTATCATGGGAGATTCCTATCTAAATTGAAACATATTTCTGTGTTTCCGTAGAGAAAGTGACATAATAGACAGGAATCTCCAATGATACCTGCGTCGAACCGCCATTGCCATCTTGCCGTCACAGCGGTTGTGTGAGTTTATTACTGAGTTTTAGACTTTCTTAGTGTGATTTGTGTAATTTTTGCTGGTCTCTACATATGATTGGACTATTTATTTGCTTAAAGCAAGAGTTTGCAAGAGCCCCATTTCGCTCGCCCAAATTAAAAAGGATAGTTAAATATTCCTGCACCATTATGCTGATTTTGCATACACACTTTGTTGAAGGCGCTCGAGGAAGCATTATTATAAAATATTAACAATTCGAAGCCGCAATGAAGACTTCTTCGGTAAAAGGGAGTGTAAAACAGTGGGTGTGCTCGAGCTCAAAAAACCTGATATAAAAATTTTATTTTATGAGAAATAAGAATTGGATTGGGTTCTCTCAGTCATCTGAAGAAAAAAAAAAAATACCAAGCTTCATTTGTTACTTTGGTTGGACTTATCGTCTCTTTTGGACGTCTCAAAAGCTTTTGGGCAAAAAATTTAAGAAAGGAAACATTTTTAAATGGTCAATGCCACCTTTGAACAAAATTACATTGGACGAACCGTGGAACCTTCCATTTTTAAACCAACGCAAAAGTATCGGTTTCTCGGGGGTTCCAAATTTTCTAATACAACCCCCTAAGAATCAATCATTCTCAATAGATTAAAATGAGAGAGATACCGATTCAATCGCACCTCACGAGCGGCAACCGGTTACGAGAAAAATCAAACTATCTCGCTCGCTGCGAGCTATTACACTGCGTGCATGCGATTGCGAGCATATCGTGTGGGGGGCGGGCGCATGGCAACGCGGAGGAGCGGGGAGCGGGTAAAGTGACGTAATTTGTTTCCCGTGAACCTAATGGAGCTTGTAGCTACCAGAGCGAAAGTTCAGGCTAGCTTGAAATTGCATTTCCCATAGTCAGGAGGAGACCCCCGGAATACGTTTTTAAACTTGTCAGATCTTTAACTCACCCCTCCTGCTTCGAGTTTCCTTGCCTTGCCGCGTATAGTCCGCGCACCCACCCACCCACCATCTCTTTCTCTTTTCCTCGCACCAGAGTTCTCATTCTCATTCACCTCCGTCATCCCTCCTCCTCCCCCCCCACCCATCTCTACCGACCCACCCGTCCACTTTCCACTCCCTTTAGGTCCTCCTCTAAGTCTCCGCAAAGGCTAGTCTACACACTTATTGTTAGCCTCCGTCGACTGACTCCCCCCCCCCTACATTTCGCTGCCGCTGTTCCCACCCTCCTCCTCCAACTGTACTAACTGTACCGGACCACCTCTTAAACATATTCTGTAGACCTCTTAATCTTCTCACCCGTGCTCGCTCTCACCTCTCTTCTTTTGTAAGAGATTTATTCTCCCCGCGATCAGATTAATGTAATGCTCTGAACATCCACCGAATCCCTAATATTTTGAGAGAAAAAGAAAAATTATGAGATTAGGAGGAGGAGAAGGGGGAAGAGGAAGAGAAATAGGAGAGGTGGAGGAGGGAGAGGATGAGAACGAGGAAGATAAAGAGGGAAGAAAGAGAAAATGAGAATTACAAGAAGTAGGATTAAAATTATAAGACGGAGGGGGAGGGAAAAGAGGAAGAGGAGGAAGAGGAAGAAGAGGAAGAAGAGAAAGAAAGAGAATAAAGAAGAAAGAGAAGGAAATAAGGGGACTGATTAGAAGGAGGAGGTGGAACAGGAGGAGGAGCAGGAGGAATAGGAAGAAGAGAAAGAAGAGAAAGAAGAGAAAGAAGAGGAAACAGGTAAGAGGAGGAAGAAGAGGAAGAAGAGGAAGAAGAGGAAGAAGAGGAAGAGGCGGAAGAAGAGGAAGAAGAGGAAGAAGAGAAGGAACAGGAAGAAGAGAGAGAACAGGAAGAAGAGAGAGAACAGGAAGAAGAGAGAGAACAGGAAGAAGAGGAAGAAGAGAAGGAGCAGGAAGAAGAGGAGGAACAGGAAGAAGAGGAAGAAAAGGAGGAACAGGAAGAAGAGGAAGAAGAGGAAGAAGAGAAGGAGCAGGAAGAAGAGGAGGAACAGGAAGAAGAGGAGGAACAGGAAGAAGTTGAAGAAGAGGAGGAACAGGAAGAAGAGGATTGTGAAGAGAAGAGAAGGAGGATAAGAAAAAGAAGTTGAATGAATTAAATGAGGAAGAGGAGGAGGGTGAGGAGAAGAGGGACGATAAGAAGGAGAGGGACTTTGGGTCGGGACTTCAGGACGTCTCTCTCTCTCTCTCTCTCTCTCTCTCTCTCTCTCTCTCTCTCTCTCTCTCTCTCTCTCTCTCTCTCTCTCTCTCTCTCTCTCTCTCTCTCTCTCTCTCTCTCTCTCTCTCCCTCTCTCTCTCTCCCCATTAGAACGCATGTGTTAGAAAAGGTTAGAATAGGGGGCGAAAATCTCGTGACTGCCCCTGACCTGTCCTTTTCTTACAAATGTATTCTAATGAGGAAAGAGAGAGAAGAATAAATTCCTGCGGATTCGCCAGTGCCTTAATCCTCTCCAATAAAAACTCCAAGTTTACATTATCTACTGGTTTATACACATTGTATAAGTAACCTTTTAACCGGAGGTAGGCACTAGGCATACTGGGAATGGAGCTCTTGTATGGATAAGATTTTTTGTAAGGAAATGTATTATATTGGATCTACCATAAAAATCTACGAAAATAACGGTGATGAGATCATTAAAAAGTATAAAAATCACTCCAAAGAAGTTTGAACACAATTTTAAAATAAAGAGAGTGACTGGTTGAATGGTGAGCAGGGCGAGGAATGATAGATGCGGTAGACATACTCGTGGAATACCCCCCCCCCCCCACCACAATCCTCTTCAAACGAGGCATGATCTACTTTCCGTTGCATTGCACGGTTGCGTCAAGCGCCGTGTTCGAGTTCGGAGAGGTGTATTGGAAGAAAGGGGTGAAGGGTAAGTTGGGAAGGGGGGGGGGGATAAGATTAAGTAGTTGAGGCCGTCGGAACAGCGAGCGAACACCCTCTTGACTCCGGGTCTAAAGCCCAAGTTTTCTTGTCTGATAGTGGCGCTGGCTCATTTATAAAATGGCTTTTAAAGTTACCTTATCCTTTAGTGTGTAAGAGCGAGCGAACGCAAGAGAGTATAGTCTACCTCGGTACTCAATTAATGGCTAATTCCTTTGGCTGCTTCCCACCTTTGTCTGTTAATTGCTTTAATTTGTTTCTTTACGTCTTCCCGATTCAAAGTCGCCTCTCCCCCCCCCGTTCTCTACCCTCCCGGCCCCCGAGATTTTACTGTCTCTTATTAATGGACCCCCAGTCAGCCAATTACTTAAATAAGCACGGTGTTGCCGATTTTTTTCTGCGTTTATTTTGACCTCGATCCGATGTTTTTCGGGGCTCATCTGACTGATAGTCTAATTGATGCATTTTTAATTAAACGAGGAGGTCGGAAGAAGAGGGGCGTGAGTGCACTCACGCCCTTTTTCGGGAGAACGGCTAAATCGATTCTACGTATCCTAGTTTACATGCGTACCAAATTTCATACCGATATCTCAAAAATTGAGGGAAATATAGCATTTTGAATTTCGGTTGGTAGCACTTTTTGAGGAAAACAATAACAGTAATTTTTAAGGTTAGCTGTTATCAGTGCTTTGATTACACGGTTTCGCTCCGCGTTCGGCCGTTTTTTGAAGTTATTTTGTAAGAAGTTAAAGTAAATATTGTTCATTTAAAGATTTTTTCATCAAAATGAGCGATAGTGACAGTGCAGATAGTGAATATAATGTCACCAGTGAATGTGAGGAATCCGAGAATTCTTTGATCAACGAAACGCCAAAATTGGGACTAAACAATTCACAAACTCATTGTAATGACCCAAAATATGTCCTTAAATGACAATAAAACATTTTTTTCAGTTTAATTGGATTTATTTACTCTTTACATGCCTTTACATGCATTTACCTTTAATAGCTTAGTATTAAAAAAAAAAAATGAGTTCTCTGGAAGAAGGGCGTGAGTAGAGCTTCAGGAAATCTTTATTTCTCTACTTTAAATATGTTTTCTGATAAAAACAATAGTGCCAACACAAAATTATGGATATGCTCCATCATTGATGAGAGTTTCCAAACTGTAAGTTTTATATTAACTAGTTGGCAACAGTTTGAAATATTCAAAGCTGATTATCTCAAAACTCGATTTTCGCGATAACGCCCCTCTTCCAGAGAACTCCTCATTAACGTTGGAGTTTCTGTACCTCTCACAAGAGCATGGTTCGAGTAATGCCAAAGAGTAAATATGAGTCCCAACGAGATGGAAAAGGAGCGAAAAAATTGTGGAATATCGATTGTCATCGAAAAGTTGGCCTCTGATTGGTTAGAACTAGAGTATACTATGAGACCCAGAGACAAATAGAGACCGTGCACTCCCTATTCTTCCCGTGGTTGCGCGCGGTGTCCACTTTTCGTGAACTACTTTTGTCGGGACTCATCGGCCTCAACAATCACCCTTCGCATAATGTTGGATGGTGAGCTCAACAAAAGGCTGTGATTGGTCCGCGGTCCCGGAGACGGAAACAGGTTTTGCTCGGCGAATGCAAAATACGCGCTCATCAGTCAACATTATGCGAATGTTGGCTGTTGTTCCGATGAGTTCCGACCAAAATTGAACCACGAAAAAAGGACACCGCGCGCAGGCATAGTGCAAGGTCTCTATTTGTCTCTGATGAGACCTGAGTATTCTCGACGACGCCATGTTCGGTTAGCGAAATTAGAAGACGCGGTTAGAGGACAGTTTTGGCGCGTCGTTCAAATAAGACGAGGCACGCTTCTCTTGCAATCAAGAGGTGTTGATTTACTCATTTTGATGTTTTAAATACAAAATCCCGATTAGTTTTGTTCCGAAAAAATTACTAATAAATACACGACTGAAGAAACGCGATTGCTCACCCAATGTTTACATTCCTGATATGCTGCATGATAGCCGCCATTTTCGGTTAGCCTCGGCTCTCTCATTTAAGTAGCATTGATCGGGCATACTCGGGTCTTATAGTGTACTCTAGTTAGAACAAGCCTGGGGTCTGTGAAATCGCTCATACAGGGGCGTAGCCAAAGGGGGGGGGGGGGGGGGTCCAGCGGATCTGGACCCCCCCCCCTTGACACCAAAATTTGTCCTAAAAAAAGGTTATTTTTTGCGTTTTCAGACAGATTTGACCGAATTAGTATCATTGGACCCCCCCCCCCCCTAGAAAAATTCCTGGCTACGCCACTGCGCTCTTATGGAGATTTGACATGGAATATATATCCATTGTACAACTTCGCTGCACTTCATGTTACCTACATTTTAAGAATAGTATTGCTCCTTACCCTCGAGATATTCAAATGAAATTTTTTGAGGACAGTGCAAAGATATTGGTGGCTCGTACCATTAATATACAGGACGTAAATGAACTCCAAGTACAAACTTATACCATATTTTTTTTTTTTTCAAAATAAGATTTCATTTTCCTATTAACGTGTGTCCGGAAATACCCTCTTTTGAGCAACAGCAAATTATTTATTTCCAAATTTTATGTAAGAATCGCAAAGTTCTGTATTGTTGCGGTAAAAAGTACGCGCAACAGCTCTACCCATTACCGAAAGTCCAGTTGGAAGCTACTTTGCTTTGAGGATCCAAATTGATCTGAAGAGACCTATTCACGAATATGTGCTTGTATGAGAGGAAGACAAGTGTCTCTGGCACAAATACAAGAGCGCGTATCGGCGACCCAAACACGCATATCCCAGTCGAGTCGGTTGCATTGCATGGAATCAGACTCACACAGAGTTACGTTACGGAGCAGCCATCGAAAGTCGTTTTGCATAAGCTCCCTGGCGTTGTCTCGCGCGCATGCAAATGCTATTATTCTTCACCTAATGGAAATAAATATTTAATAGCTATTTCCTTTTACCAGCTTAAACTTGCGCCTGATACCTCGCTACTGCTATTTTAACACTCCTTTTTTTCCACGATTTTGTTCGACCCCCTCCTTTCATTTTTTTTTTTTTCCGACCTCCCTGGCTCCCCCCCCCCTCCCATCTGCTCTCTTCTATTCTCCCTATCGCGACGCTCAACTTATGACATAACTTTATCTCCCAATCATCGACATTAAAGCTCATCCTCCTCCTCCCTGAATCCCTCCCCTTCCGCTCTCTCCTCCTCCCCCTCCCTCACTCCTCTCCCCTCTACTTCCGGTCCGCTGATCTCTTCATCCTCGAGATTCGAAATATATCTACGGCGGTCAGTGTTGTCAGACTTGAAGAGAAACTGTAAACGGTTTTCTTTTTCTCCTATAAAGGCACAGAATAATATGAGCTGTAACCATAATAGACACTTCGGACCAGAATCCAGAATGGAAAAATTTGGACACGCACCCTTCCTATAACCAACCCAGAGGCTCATTGGCGTCTTTCATTTTCGGCTGCAAGGGATATAGTCCCTTGATAGACATTTTGTCAGGGAGTAGGCACCTATACCGAAGTACAATTTCTAAATTGTCATAGTGTCAAAATTTCTGAATATCTTTCTCATTTGCGGCCCACTAAAATTCCGTCTCAATTCATATTTTTCCTGTTAATTAATTAGTTCACTAGGCACGTTTAGTTAAAAGCAAAATTTAGAGTAACTCTTGGATGATCAGTAAATACTTATATGTAAATACTTACAAGAAATTGTAAACTATATACCAACTGTGTATAAATAAAAAATAAAACGATTAAAAAAAAACCAAACAAAAAACAAAAAAAGAGTACATATATACCGAAACGACACTCATGAAGCTCCGAGGAGTCAACAAATTAGCATTGTCGGACAACAAATGCGATTCAAATACTCCTACCAAAAACCACCGCAATTCGATCGATGGACACAGTGTCTTCCTCTTATGGATGCGCCTTCATTTTTAAAGATAGACTTAAACGGTACAGGCATGCACGAATAGTTAACTACTTCCCTCACAATCAAAATTGCCGCTAGTTTAAAGAGGTGTTCCGGTCCAAATTTTTGCGTCAGACTGCCTAGAGGTGAGGGGGGGAGGGGGTATTGGAATAACTCGAAGAAAGAAGGGGATGTTTAAGAGTCCTAATAGGAGAAATTTTGAAAAACTGAGGCTCAAATCGTGCAAAGCTACAGAGTTTTCGAAATGATTTAAGGGATGGTTTGCGTTTTCATTCGTTCTCTAATTTGAATCAGGTAAGGCACAAGCTGCCTCACTTGCCTCACCCGGCGAGCCGCCTCTGACATACTCCCTTCAATGGGGTAGTTGCAAGGGTCTAAAATGTTGCATTTTTTATAAAGAAAATTAAAGTATTTGATGAGCTGAGAACCAAGATACCTTTGGTTTCTAATTAAGACCTATTGTTCCGAAAATAATATTTTGACTCAAAATACATTGTTTTAAATGGGAATTCCGCGTAGTGACGTCACTACGCTCACGATTTTTTACAACTTTACACGTGTGTATCTCCAAAACCGCGACACTTGTGAAAAAACCAAAGACACCACTGTCTTCAGCTCATCAAGTACCATCCTTTCCTTTATAAAAAACACAACATTTCAGACCCTTGCAACTGCCCCATGATGACAAGTTTTAAAAAAAAACTACTGCGTTCCGACTCTTTGAAGGAAAAATGAGGGTTAAAGCGTGAAAAGAGGAGACAGAGTAAGAAGGGGGAAAAAATCTCGTCATTTCTGCGAATCGAAAGACGAGCCTAGGAATAAGATGGAAAGAAAAGCGGGTAAAGAATTTACTTGTTTACTGAATAAATTCAATTCATCATTAAATTGTTATTCATACAATTCGAAGCTTTTAAAGAAGCGCGGGATTTAAAGAGTAAAAAGATTCGTTCTCACTTTATATAAGAAGCATTTTTATTTAAGATTTGATTGACCCGAGTCTTTTAATATCTACTTTTTCAATTTCCCTCCTTCTTATTCATATCATTATTTTAGCCACGGGGCAAGTCATCATTTTATATTTATTTCTCCTCGCGCTTTTTTTTCACTTCTCCAACGCTTCTTACTGTCGGACGGGCGGGCGTATATGTTGGTGTCTCTTTTTCTTTATTTCTTTATTTCTTTATTTTTTTTTTCTTTCTCGCTCCCTCCGGGTAGAGCAAGTATTGTAATTTTATAATTCCTTGCTTTCATCCCATCTGAAGCTTCGTTCGAGTACTTTTTAAAAGCTTTTCAACTCCCCCCCCCCTTTCCACCTTCCAGCTTTGTTTTGATGGGAACATTCTTATTCCATCCTCTAGTGATCTTCACATTGCAATCTCTCACTCTTTCTCACAATGTTGTCAAAAGAATTTTTTTTACAGTAAAAACAGTGGCAAAGCGTGCTATCTGGCAAAGAGGCATTTTGTCCATTTGAACCCGTGTAAAAGGTCGAATTTGATATTTATCAGGGAGTTTTAATGAGCCGAATGCATCGTTGCGAGATTCAACGCGCTTCGCCATTGAATAAAACAACAATAAATAAACACAGAAGTATAAGGAAATATGAAAATAGCTCCACCCGAGACCAACGAATACGGTTTTTCCAGATGACATTGTATGATTTTTTCCGGTAAAAAAAAAGGAAGTCCAGAAATTAACGTCCGCAACCATACACGGTAGAGATGGGGAAACCGGCATTATTTTCCTTTTTCTGATAGATAGGAAGGAAAATTGTTCAATTCGTACAATTTACGAAGCAAGAATCAATAATATTCGTTGCCTGAAACCTCTACTTCAAGAATACAAATATTCTTTTGCCTCAGTATAAAAGTTAATGTTGCGCCTTCAATTCATCGTATAGGCCATATCAACTCCCCCGAGTACGAATAGTTAATTACCTTCCCTATAAAAACAAAAGAATGGTGTTCTTTTGAACAAATAACCTGGTCTGTAAAGGGTTAAATCGCTTACAGCAGAAGTTTGTAACAGAGCCTCATTCTCCATATGTGTTCCGACATTTTGGGATGTGCCAAATCACCAGTGACGGCTTGCCTAGTGAGGCAAGAGAGGCTGCCTCGCCTGATTCAGGAAAGAGAATGGAAGGATAAACGTAAACCGCATTCTTAAAATCACAATGTGATTTCACATGGAAAGTAGTCCGTACGCATCTGTACCGTTTTAGTCTACCTTAATAAATAAAGGCGCAGTCATAAAAGTAAGACACGATTTCCTGATCGTATTGCTGCATCTTCCGATGAGAATATTTGAATCGGATACCTGGAGCTGTACGTCGACATTACTGCAACTGTCTAACTTTTTCCCCTATCTGACAAGGCCCAGTCACTAATTAATAAAGCTGGTCTGTTCTTGTTCTATGATGTATTGATGTCGCCCATTTTTCTTTCTATGTCTCAATAATTATTCTCTCCTCTTTTTCCTTCTTCCCTTCCTTTCCACCCTGTTATTTCTTTCACGGCCGGCTGACCCAGAATGGACCGCAGCTCACCGGGAAATTTCCCGGGTAATTATATAGAAACACGGCTTCTCTGAATATTGCACTTCTTTTTTTCAAAACACACTTATTCCACTAATTTTGGGTCGCTGAGCGGGATATCGGGAAATGGTAATTATATAGAATCACGGCTTTTCTGAATATTGCACTTTTTTTTTTTCAAAACACACTTATCCCACTAATTTTGGGTCGCTGAGTTCGAAAATCGGTGCGGAAATGCGAAATTTCCACAAATAAAGCGGTAAAACACAAATTGAAATATGTGGTTTTTCATACGTACTTTCGTTGTTTGCATCGAAAAGCGGTCACACAGAGTTGCCAAATAATTTTGCCACATCCTACAGTTTAAAATTTTTCTGATCTATCATAGCCTAACCTTATCTAACCTAACCTCATAGGAGTGTTGGGTAAGTAGGGGATAGAGCCAAACGGACAAGTAACCCAAGTTTTTCGCTAAAAATTGAGGTTCGTTCGCCGCCTCACAATGATTCGCTAACCCCCGCCGAACCTCAATTTTTAGCGAAAAACTTGGGGGTTACTTGCCTAGATATTAATAAAGGTGTATTTGCTGAATTTATAAAAATATGTTGATGATATTAATTTTATATTATTGAATGTACACATTTATTACTATCTAGGCAAGTAACCCAAGTTTTTCGCTAAAAATTGAGGTTCGGCGGGGGTTAGCGAATCATTGTGAGGCGGCGAAGCCGTCTCACAATTTTTCGCTAACCCCGCTGAACCTCAATTTTTAGCAAAAAACTTGGGTTACTTGTCCGTTTGGCTCTATCCCCTAATTAACCAATACTCCTGTGAGGTTAGGTTAGATAAGGTTAGGGTATGATCAGCGGCGTCGCGTGCCAACTGGCAACGTTGCAATCTGACCATTTAAAACCATGTAAAATATCGATTCGAGGGAGTGCGCTGTGCACCTCCAACAGTTCGACCTTTTATATGGATTTAAATGGCCAAATTGCAAAGTTGCCAGATGGCACGCGACGCCACTGGGTATGATAGATCAGACAAATTTTAAACGGTAGGATAAGGCGGAATTATTTTTTCGATCGTTATATTTTTTTTTTTTGCTTCGTGTTTTACCGCTTTAATTGTGGAATTTTCGCATTTCCGCACCGATTTTCGAACTCAGCGACCCAAAATTAGTGGGATAAGTGTGTTTTGAAAAAAAAAAAAAAAAAAAGTGCAATATTCAGAAAAGCCGTGATTCTATATAATTACCATTTCCCGATATCCCAGAGCGTCGACCCCCCCCCCCCCCCGGCACCCAGTGCCTGTAGGTCTTCGTCTTTGTTGCCACACCAATTCTGACGTTTCCGAGCCACTACTCTGCTAATCACATGGTCAAATGGCTAAACGTGTTTTGTTTCCTCAATTTTCTGGGGGGGGGGGGGGGGGCTTGATGGACCTTTTGGGGAGGGGGTGGCCTAAGCCCCTCCCCTCTATTTTTGCTTGTGTCCAAGTAACCCGTAAGCACTCTGTGTTACGATGCGACGCAACGGTGACGTCAATATTACTTCACCTTTTATTAAAATATTTCATTAAGTTAACGAATGGATTTCGAAAGTTTTTAGAGTCACTCGTTGTTATTTTCGGAGGTCTTCTGACTACCTACAACCGACATATCATTTGTGTAGCAAATGTGAGCGACTTTCAACCACTTTTAAGTCCGGAGCTGTACCATTTGCTCCTTATTACCTCATTACTCATTCCATCCAGGCTGAGTTCGCAGTGTTTCTCTTTAGATAAATCGCCTTCAATTTGTGGACTATGCAAAATCGTTTCCAAGCTCGGTAGAGTTGCCTGGCGCAACAACTTAACTACAGCTGCTTCACTTCCCAGATTCTCGACAGTCACTTTCTCGTAGCATGGCACAGACTGGACCACAGCTGTTACTAATCAGAAAAAACACCAGCTTTCGATGAAAGTGGTATGCGATGGCTTGCGGTATTTATAGGTTTGCTCAAAGCAACTACCAACTTTGTGCCGATGAGTCATATTCTTGAACACTGTGTTCACTTTTCATCAATGATGAAGTGCTTTTTTTGAAACAGAATAGTCTCCTTCAATTTTCGGAGTATGCAATTGCATAATGAAAATAAGCACTGACCGCACCGTAATTTCGGAGGTGCGCACGCACCTTTCGGCGCTTATAACTTTTGAACAAATCATTTCCTCGGATCGCGGTTTAAGCCATTTGAAAGAACATAGCTTTGACTTTTATTTCCATAGTTTTTTACTCTCCTCAGTGCGTTGCGCGTATTTTTTAGACTCAAAAAACCAAATTTTCCAAGTTCAAATAATTAAAAAACTGGACAAAATTTGCTTTCAAATTTGCGTAATTGAACTTTTACACACAACAATCAAAAGCTCTTTTAAAGAGGAATTTTTTGGCGCAAAGCACAAGTCAAAATTCTAATTTGGGCTACAGATATGGGACTTGGAATTTTTGACTTTGGGCTCCCCTCCCCCCCTTACCGGTGGACCAAAATCATAAAATTGGACATTTTTTAACGCGTCTCAGCGAGCTCTATTCACCCTGAAGTTACGAAAAAATTTTGCTGATAGCCCATTCCTTATGGGAGCTGGATCAACCTCTTTGATTGCCATTGTGGCTCCAGCATCCAGGTTCCCGCTCACCTTTTTTTAAAAAAAGCCTTCAATTTGTGGGATATGCAATCGCATGCTTCCTTTCAGCAACTTTGTCAGACTTTCTGCAACTAATCAGAAATGACTCGTTTTGGATTTGCTGGGTATAGGATGGTGTTTCCTTTGAATAGGAAGAGTCGCAAAATGCAATAAGTTTTGCAATATTCTTGAGCAATTTTCGTTGCAATATTCTTGCAATTTTCTTCTTTCATTTTCTTGCTGGATTCTGTTTTCATATTTGAATAAAAATCACAGTTGGGGAGTAGGTATTTTGGGGCGCAAAACCCCAAACCCCAAGAGACCGTATCTTTAAAACATATTAAGGCGAAGGCAAAAATGTTGTGGTGGAAGATTCAGAGGCCAAACAGCATGTTTTGATATTTTCAACATACTTGAAGCTTTTTTCTCACTCCTGATGATGCTTTAAAATAAATTATTCTACTGTTCTTTGCCCCCCCCCCCCCCGCGAAAAGTAAGAAATTTGAATGCAAGATAATAAGAATAGTACAATTTTATTCCATTAACGAGTTATAAAAACAGTTATTCCAGAAAGAGAATTGGAGCTAACTAAAATTGACACATACCGAAGTGCAAAAAATAGAACTTAAAAATTAAAAACCAATAACACATGAAAAATAATTCTTAGCCTTCACACTGACCGACACTAATCTTTCGAACAAAGCAAAGCAATCCGATCCAATAAATATTAAGCAAATACAAAAAAAAAAAAAAAATGAGCCAAATTAAAACACAGACTCAAAACTACAGAGATAAAGGTTTTTTTCTTTGGAGTCATGGCATGGCTTGATGTACGGACATCACCTAAAAATTTATAAGGGCTCTCATTATTTGCTCTTTGACGATTCCAATGATTCATAATCACCTAGATTTATTGAGAATCGAAGGGATGAAGATCGAATTATTTGAAATGCAGCTCTCTAGTTTTTTCCCAAGCTCGAATAACAATTCACATGAAGTAAGATTTTAGATTATTGACATTTTTTTTTGTATCATTCCAAAGTTGACATTCGGCAGAGGAGGAAAAGATGAAGTGACAAATGAATCTGTTGAGATAACATACAGCAGTCAATGGAGCTGTTGCAAACTTTTGCTACAGGCTTATTAATAGTTAATAATGGGGTAATACCCAGTAAAACTAACGATAAGCGCACTAAAAAATCATGAAATCCACTCCCAAACTCACAAAATGCTTTTAAACGCGAGACCGTAATGGCGGCCGGGGCCGCGGTTTTCATTGGGGTTCCCTATCTTCAATCAGCGCCATCTACACGAGGTGTTCTCGCAACACCACACAAGAAGAAGAAGAAGCATACGATTGCCATAAGAAAACCGCGGCCTCGGCCGCCATTACGGTCTCGCATATAAAAGCATTTTGTGAGTTTAGGAGTGGATTTCGTGATTTTTTAGTGCGCTAATCGTTAATTTTACAGGGTAATACCTCATAATCAACTATCATTAAGCCTGTAGCAAAAGTTTGCAACAGCTCCATTAGAGCATTGTTCTGACATAAAATGATGCAAGTCTAACAATACGCACACTTAAAATTACCACTCATAAATTTGCAAACGGCAAACAAACGCCACTTTCTGATACTATCGCAGCTGGATACGATTCAGCCCTGTATCACTTGCATTTCACTTTGGTTACTAAGTACTTGAATGGGTTGGGGGGGGATTCCGAGGATTGCTGTTGTTCTTCTGATTAGGAGTGAGTTAAAATACATTTAGAAACATGAATTGGTTCTCTTCCACCATTTCACACAACAATCAACGTTAAAATTTGTTAAGAACAAATAGTAAAAGTTCAGATCAGACCTATTGATTACAACATTAACAAGGGAAGAGCTCATGAACCAACAGATATGCTATTCTAGGAAAATCCTCATTTCGCCAAACAGAAAATTTTTGGGAAAAAGCACATTAAGTGTTTTACAAGCCCTTCTATCAGCAAAGTCCTCAATTTTGATTTGGTCCCTGGTGCTTTTTCCCTGACAAAATCATGACACAGCCTTCAAAAAAAAAAAAAAAAATTGAGAAGAAAATTTCAGCAAGCAAACATTGGCTTCCAGCTATTTAACCTCAAATTGCATCAAATCCTTGGATGCAACACATAGGCAGTTGAAGCCGGGAAATTTTTTAACAGCATTCTGCGCTTCTCGCAAAAGTAGATCAGTGGAGAAAATCTGTCAAAAAAATGATTCAATAAATTCATTAGTTTAAAATTAAATAATATCAAATGTATGAAAATAAAAACTACACTGGCTCTGGCCAATTCAGCTCTTTTGAATGTCACAAGACGAGAGAGCGTTAATCAATTAATCTCATTGGTTTGAACAGCGTCACTTGACTACGTAAAAAAAAAATTGTAGTCGTTCAAGTCAAGTTGTTCAATACAGACCAAATGACTCCAAGTCTTGTTTACGTGGTCACATGACACGTTATAAACCAATGAGATTGATCGATTCCCGCAATCTCATCTCAATGTGTCCAAAAGAAAGGAATTGTCCTGCAGTGCAGTCAATTATCAATAGATTCTTAGAGGACATTATCAATTCTCAAAAAATAAGGGTTACAAGAGATCTTTAAAAGGAGAACTCAAAAATTTCCTAGTCCAGCAGCATCCTCATTCTGTGCAGGAGTCTGTGTCCAACAAATAATGGATATTTACTTTCAATTTTGGCTCAAACTAGTTCTATGTCTTGTTCACATATATCTAAAGTGAGTTTCTGAGTTGATTTTAAGACTTTCCGATGCTTCCAATGTGATTTTCACACGATTTTTTGTTGGAATCAACCCTCCAATAAGCTGTAGCAAAAGTTTGCAACAGACCCATTACATTCATGAAAGGGAATAGATTAACAAACTCAGAACGAGTCGTACCTCTGATTTTTGGCATTGGGAATGAGAAGACTAATACTTATTATTTACCTGCTCCTGCTCAATGAATTTTGGTTCTGGGCCTCCCGGTGCTCTGTATCGCTGGCTATAATGGTACAAAATTAGCGTTGATGCTAAGATTCTATGACTAAACTCCGCTGCCATAGATGGTGTTGAGTGACCATTAAGGATAGCTTTTTCTTGAAACTGGTCTTCCAGAGTGGCTTCATGGATTAAAACATCACTATTCCTGGAAAAGCAAAAGATTGTTTTTGTTGATGAAAAAACAAAAACAATTATCAAAAAGTTAAAATCTCGATCCAACAAACAAAATTTCATGATTTTAGATAGAATCTATCTGTTGTCCCAGCTGCAGGCTTAGCTCTTGTGCGGGTCTTTCACCACAAATGACCAACTTCTGCGAGGCTCCTTCATACCCATTCAAACCGTTTGGTTGAGCAAGAATGACGGTGAACTTTGGGTGCACTGATCATCATCCAGTGGGGCAGTTGCAAGGGTCTGAAATTTTGTGATTTTTAATTTTTATAGAGAAAATGGAAGTACTTGATGAGCTGAGAACAACATTTTCCTTGGGTTTTCTTTAAAAGCCACGATTTTGGAGATACACACATGTAAAGTTGTAAGAAATTGTATGTGTATGCGGAATTCCCATTTAAAACAATGTATTTTGGGCCAAAATCTCATCTCCGGAACAATGGCACTTAATTAGAAACCAAAGGCATCTGTGTTCTCAACTAATCAAGTACTTTCATTTTCTTTATAAAAAACACAACATTTTAGACTCTTACAACTGCCCCATTGCATATAATATTAGTTGAAAGGCACTCAACTCCCAAACACTATGGCCTGAGATCGTCAAATTAAAATTTTAAATTTTAAATTAAAATTTAAATTTAAATTAAAGTAATTTTATAGAAGCAAAAAATCAAAAAGAAAATTCCTTATCAATTTTTCATTTATAATCTTTCGAGACCAATTTTAATCACAGAAAACATTTAAAACAAGTAATTTAAACCTAGAAATGTCACTTGGAAAGTTTTAAATTCAACTTAGAAGACCGAAAACTATATTTTGTGATGAATTTTTTTCACAAATTTTTTGCCACTTTTTTCTCTTTTTTTACCTCAGACCACAGTGCCACGTAGAGACTCACTTAACAAATTTTTAGCACAAGGTCAAAGTAGTAGGTAAAAATTTTAAAAAAGGTTTCAATAAATCAAAAAATGGATACACTTACATGGCTATTTCGACCATATGAGATGGATTGTTGGTGTCTCCTAATATCGTGATTTTCTTTCCTTTCTTTTTGGGTCCAATACAATCCTCAGGGTTTATCTGTGAGTAGAGAGTGTTAAGAAAGAGTCACCTTGATGGGTCTGTTGCACACTTCGGATACAGCGTTTTAAAGTACCATTTCCTATGTAAAGAGCCAAGAAAATAACAATGGCAGCATTAGCAAACACTAAAATTCAGTATTAAACTCACAAATTGCGAAAAACACTAGACACTATTCACCCCTGTATCTTTCCACCACGTGCACGATATTTTGCGAAATTAGCGCGGCACATTCAAATAATCACGGCCGACTGTCACCACCGCTGACGCCATAAACAAATAAACAGTAAACACTGACGGCGTCTGTTCGAATTCTTACGTTTCAATATCCTCAAAAAGTTGTGAAAGGTACGGAGACCGACATTTCTGTCGAAAACTTATCAAAATGAAACGATAACACACAGGAGTTCCAAGGATGATTCCAACTTCGATCATCATGCTTGGAACTCCTGTGTGTTATTGTTTCTTTTTAATAAGTTTTCGACACAAACATCGGTTCCCATACCTTTCACAACCTTTTGTGAGGAATTGAGAATATTGAAACGCAAGAATTCGAGCAGACGCCGTCAGTGTTTACTGTTTATTTGTTTATGAAGTCAGCTGAGATGACAGTTGACCGTGTTTTATTTGAAAGTGCCGCGCTGATTTCGCGAAATATCGTGCACGTGGTGGAAAAATACAGGGGTGAATAGTGTCTAGTGTTTTTCGCAATTTGTGAGTTTAATACTAAATTTTAGTGTTTTGTGATGCTGCCATTGTTATTTTCTCGGCTTTTTACGTAGGAATTGATACTTTAAAACGCTGTAGCTGAAGTGTGCAACAGACCCATTGGTGAATTTCCGCAGAGATGGAAGGGCTTCCATCAAGATAACACCACCCATGAGAATAACGCGTAGGTTCTGTATTATCAACTTGATAGCATCTCAATAATCAGCTTACAGCTTTTTTGCCTATTTGTAAAGAATGAAAACTGTGTTTTCATTTCTTTCTAGATGGTTTCAATGATTATAGTCTTTTTCTTCTGCTGTTCCTATCACTTGAGAATTTTATACAGTAAACTCTCGATTTACCGGATCGCGATTTACCGGAAAATTTTTCCGGTCCCGGCAAAAGTCCCATAAGAACAATGTTAAATTTCATTCGATTTACCGGATCGCGGTTTACCGGATTTCGCGATTTACCGGATTTTTTCTCGGTCCCAAGAAGAAATTTCTTCTCAATTTACCGGACTTTGCTCAGATATAGCAGTTTTTTCCCGTGACACGATGCCGCGATCTCAAAGAATCACCATGAGTCACTCTCCAAACTCATCAGTCGCGGTGTTTTGAAAAACGCGTCAAGCGGCAGGAAAGCTTCGCTGCTTTCCCGCGTTGACAGCAGCGCAGCGTTGCCGCCCGTAGTGCGTTGGCTCCACGCGCTCACGCGTGAAGCACGTAGTTTATGGCTTTTGGCACTTCAAGAACTTGCCAACATTGGCAACGCTGGCTGACAGCGAGATCGGCTGAACCTCTTTGGAAAAAGTCAGCTGATTTTCCAAAGAGATTTTTAGCTAAGAGAAATGAAAAACACTCAACAAACGAACGGTTAGTACCAAATTATCGTGTTCTAATCCCCCACGCGTGTTTTGTGCTTTTGTAAATAAAACCCTCCGGCTCAGGTTAGTCGAAACAGTGAAAATTTGGGGGGGAGGGGGGGAGAAAAGATACCTAAAAATTCCGCGATTTCGCCGCGAAAAATGCGAGTTTTCGGATTACCGGATTTCGCGATTTACCGGATTTTTCGGCCGGTCCCCTGAAATCCGGTAAATCGAGAGTTTACTGTAGAAGGAAAAAGTCAGTGTTGGGCAAACAGTGTTCTTTGAATAATCATGAATAATTAAACTGAAATTAGTCACCTTATTCTCATAATATTCTTTTCAGTAAATCGTATTTTTAACACTCTCTCTACCTGCAGGTAGAGCTGCGACGTTTTTATTTTTATCAGTGACGACTCACGCTATTTGGCAACCATGTCTTTTTGTGACTTGAACTAGTATAAAAGTATTTATTTCTCAGGGATTCAGTGAATTCCCTTAAATGGAGAGAATCTGTTGTTGCCGCAATGCACTAGATGTCACTAGTTTTCATCAGGTGCTATAATTCTTCAGTTATTGGATAAATAAAGCAGAGGGATTAATTTTTTAGGCATTGCAGCCATATTCCATCAATTCGGCTTTATGTGTTTACACACATAAGATCTAGCATGGTCTGAGTAACTGGCATCCAATAGATAAGAAGTAAAATTGAAACTTAAATTTCGTTAGAATATTCAGTTCAGAAAGGATACAGTTTCACCATTCGGAAGAGTGATTGATTCTCCGCGTTTCAATTTGGCGTACTGCGGACCAGGAGGAACTCCTTTCTTCTTTAAATACTCTGCATCAAGCGAGCCAACCTTACTCTTTGTGTCGAAGACAAAACCAAAACATGGGATTCGATGCTCCACGCGACTGGCTTGAACTGTGCAATCACTGTGATTCTCGATACTTGCAAGAAAAATCAAAAAGAAATGACAGTTAAATTCCAAACAGTACACGACAAGAAAGCACATAAAAGCCAATGGTCAACAGCCTTAGAACAATGTATCAGAAACAGACAGAGAGCTAAACCAAAAAGGATGCTGTAAGTTCTATCGAAAAGTGAAGCATGTATGAGCCACTTCACACAAATGGTTTGCCTTTATTTTCGATCTTGAATTTAACTGCTATGGGGCAGTTGCAAGGGTCTGAAATTTTGTGTTTTTTTTAAAGAAAATGAAGTTCTTGATGAGCTGAGAACAATAGGGCCTTTGGTTTTTTCCTAAGTGCCCCGGTTTTGGAGATACACACATGTAAAAATGTAAAAACTCGTACACGTATTGATGACTTTAAGCGGAATTTTCATTTAAAACAATGTATTTAGGGCCGATACCTCATCTCTGGAACAATGGGACTTGATTAGAAACCAAAGGCATCTTTGTTCTCAGCTCGTCAAGTACTTTCATTTTTCTCATAAAAAACACAACATTTCAGATCCTTGCAACAGCCCCATTGGGTTAGGTAGCTGCAGTATTGCCAATATATTTTTTTTACAGCATATTTTTCCCTTTTTTTTTTTTTTTTTTTTCAAGTACAGGGTGGAACCCACCAGAGACAGGTGGTGGGCCGAAGACCTGTTTCCACAGGGAAACATACAGACTAAAAAGAAAAGAAGAACAGAGTATACAAGTATCCAAAAAACACAGAAATATAGAATCATATCAATAAACAAAGAAGGTGAAATTAACACTGATTCTACCGCAAAACAAAACAGAACTAACGAGACACGAAGAAGCCAAAGTAGTTACCTACATATTCCAAACAGGATGATCGCCTCCCATCGCAGCGAGCTTCCCAGTGGGCGATTCTTGAGGATGCAGAGAACTGTCCGCCTCCAAAACTGGCCATTCAGATCTCATATTCCCAGGATACTGGGAATTCAGCGGTATTAGTTCATACACCTTCAAAATAAGAAAATAATGTGTACAGTTAAGGTGAGTAGATTTTGCAAACAAAGGGAAAACAAATAAAGACTAGACAGAAAGAACATAATATGTTACTTGCCATGTTGCACTAATTTCGCAACTTGTCTACTGTTCAATATAATGATGGAAAAGAATTTTCCTTCACTTATTTTTGTAAACATTCCTCCAATTATCAACAGTTTTGTCAATAAAAACTCTAGATTTTGTTTGAAATCACGGTAAAAAAAGAAGAAATAGTTGCAAAATTAAGGGAAAATTTTATTAGAGCATGTTTCTCAGAGGGAGCCCTTAAATGATGCGTTTTTTTTATTCTCCGGAATCCGCACCGGTGCAATAACCCGGAGTTTTCGGAGCTGCTCCGAAGCTGTCTGGTGCAGCACCGGTCACGTGTTGAAGCTCCGGAGCTCCAGCTCCGGTGCATCGGTCTTCAACTCCGATACACTGGAGCTTGTACCGGAGCAGCTCCGGGCGCATCGCACCGCTAATAAAACAACACTTCGGTGCGCACCGGTGCTGGAGCCCCGGAATAAAAAAACACTCCGGAGCACTGGAGCTGCACCGGTGCGCGCTCCGGAGAATAAAAAAACGCATCAAAATTGAAACACAATTATATGGAAATCGCAGCGAAAACACGGATGAATACGAACGAAGCGGAATCCGCCGAAGGTAGCGACGGTAGCGTAATCTGAATGCTAAGTTAGGTAACCTAACGTTCACTCGTATGACACATAGATGGCGCTAGCGGCACCGCCGGCCGCGACGAAAACGGCGCGTAATACGAAATCGGATCTCACAGCGCGGCATGGCATCGGCCTGCGGGCACAGTCGAGAGCATGAGCCCGGAAGATTTGATCATCTCGTATTTTTTAACCTTAAATCGAAAATTTTACCTAATTCAATTGAAACTGATATTGAATGAAAAAATAAGTGGTGTAGAGTGACCACCTGGACATAAAATTTTAATGCAACTATCTAGGGAAACCAGTATGCTCGTTTCTGCCATGTGTTAAGTTTCTTTACTGTGTAAATCCCTCTATAAGAAAAATCAGTATCAATTTCTGTGTCCAGATAGCCACTCCAAAACACTTGCACTTCCATTTCAAATCAATTTTGAATGGATTTGTCACAACTTTTAATTTCAGGTGAAAAAATAAGGAGGAAACAAACTGAGCCTGTGAAAAATGTCCATAAAATGTCTCCATCACGGACGGCTGCCTCCATGACGTCTTCAAGATTAAGTTCCAGAAGACCTCTTTATGTTTATGAGCTTGTTGTTCACACAAATCAACCCCTCCTCCTCCCCAAGATTGATTTTTGGCTGCGCGTCTGGTGAATATACTGAGTTATTCCAGAGACAACAGAGACCGCGCACTAGCCGATCGCGTGGAGGACGATTTTATTTTTGGGGTCTTAACAAAATAACAAGGAGAACAACACCCAATGGCTCGTATATGAATTGTTGACCAACGACCAAACCGATGATGCTTCGTTCTGGTTGGCAATTGACATCAACAGCCCACATAGGAGCCGTTGGACGTTGTTTTGTTGCAACCCCAGAAAAAAGTTATTCAATGATGTTATTCAAACGTTTTTCAATTCTTCTTTTAGACTTACTCTCACACAATGAATGCAACTGACAAGAGAAGATTTAAGACTTTCAAATAGTTACCTTATACCTGAATGATAGAGGAGATCTAGAAAGATTTAAAGTTTCTCTGATAAATTTAGCTATTCCTAGGGGTCCATAGACTTCCAGCGTGAAATCCATCCTTTCTGCAGTAAGTGTGCTGAGAGTGCAAAAAAGTCCAGGTAATCCGAAGATCTGCAAAAAAGAAACAACTTTTTGAATACAGATTGATGAGACGGACATTCCTGGAGTTAAATCTTACAGTGGTCCTGGTGATTATATTGGAGGCTAGCCATTGAGTGTGATTACATTACATTACAATGTCACCCGGACATTTACTATTAAATCTGAATAATTATTTATTTATTTATTTATTTATTTATTTATCACACTTTGGTACATAGGACAGGAAAACTGTATGGTACAGGTCAATGATATTAACAATAATAGCCAAGTTACAGAGTATTTGGGTTACATAGTTTTTTTGTTTGTTTTTTTTTGGGTTACATAGTATTTGGGAAAATACATAGATGCATGCACAGAAGACTGTACATGCATCTATGTATTTTCCCTGCGATCTAACTGCGATTACACATGAGTGACTAGTTGAAGGTTAAGTTTAACAGAGGAATTCTTCCAGAGAATAAAAGGCTTTAGTCGTAACAAAGTTTTTGACTTTCCTCATATAGGCTATATTGTTAGTCTCCAATTTAATTTCCTTGGGTAACTTGTTGTAAATTTTACCCGCAGTGCCAAATAAGTTGTCATAATATCTGGACCTTCCACTCAAGAGCTTCACATCAGCCTGACCTCTTGTGTTATAAGTGTGGAACTCTCTGAAGGATTCAAAATCCTGCGGATTATTCCGCACCCATATCACAACCTCCATTATATACAAACTATAGATAGTATAAATTTCAAGTTGCTTGAATACATCTCTACAGGATTGTGTCTGTCTAAGCCCTAGCATTTGCCTGATTATTCTTTTTTGCATTTTGAAAACTTCATCAACACCTTTGGCTTTACCCCATAATATCAGGTTGTACATTAAGATGGATTGTACATGAGCATAGTATACAGTTTTCAAAATATCAATGGAATAGTTGGACCTAAGCTGTCTCATTAGAAGGCCATTAGAAGGCCTGTAGATCTATTTCTTGTTCTTGCTGATTCTTTCGTAAACTTTCAACATTGCTTTGCTTCTAATACAGCTTTGCAGTTAGGTTTCAGGGGTTGTATCAGAAGAGTAGGCGCACCTGGACCGATATTCTTTGAAATTTTTCAACATTATTTCTTCTCATATTAGGAAGTGAAAATTAATGAAAATTAATTTAAGTGTTGGCTCTAGGAATACAGTCAGAGGCAAGTTTTATTTTGATTTGAAGGAATAAATATTGAAAAATTTGCCAAAGATACTGGTCTAGGTGCGCTTAAACTTCTGAAACAAGCTCTACTAGAGTTGTAGAGAGTTAACACAAGAGGGTAGTCAATCTCTGATTGGTCAAAGAGGCTTGACAGTCATCGATATTGGATGCACTTCAGCACATTTTTTTACATACTCACCAGAAGTCTACAATGTTTTACGAATATAAAAGTTAACTGTCGATGAAGCTGATAATTTTAATCATGATGTACCTCCAGAAAATCTATAATGCCCAAAAGTCCAACTATAACTTTAAAAAGTGTGAAACTTTAAAAATGTCAATGGATGTCAATCAGCAAAGGCAGTGAAAGATTACATCCTTAGAAACACTATGATACAGTGATCTTCGCCTTGGACCAACAGCCCTCAGCATGTGAACAAATGAGTAGAATTGCATCCAATGGTGCCGCCCATGATTTCGCTTGCCTTAAGGTGATTCCAGGCAGACTTTTCCAGATTTCAATCGGATGGATAGCGCCACTAGTCGCACTAGTACCGTTGGAACTAATCGACCCTGGAATCATCTTAATTCTCCACACATTTTGCACTTGTGAGCCACCTTGACACAGTTTCTTGGCAAATGTTTATGGTAATTAATATATTTATTTAGTTTTTTTGTTGTAATGTTCCTTTGGGGCTATTCTAACATAAGTTGATTAATATTTATTTACTTCAATATTTATTCACTAACTCAATCAATTAATTACTTATTTATTTGTTTTTCTGACCTTCAACAATTAATAGTGCGCAGAAGAGAAAGAAATAAAAAAAATCTGATAATGTGCGGAGACTTTTATTGTCCAATCAAGCCTCACAATTTAAAACCAATTTAGTTATAATTTTATGCTTTTCTTGATTCCTTATCAAAATTTTGAAAAATAAAAAATGAACAGTAAACACAAATGAACGTTGACAAGGTTAGCAGATTGATTAAGACCGATCAATTAGTCTCAAGCTTAATGAAAAGAGCCAAAACTTCTTCTCGTAACTTTTTTTTTTTTTAATTTATTGATTGCTAAATTCTTTAGTTTGAGCAGCTGAATGTTTGATAACAACTATGAATTTGATGGTTGAGCATCAAAAAACAAGATCAAATAGATTTTTAGGGGGGAGGGGGAGGGGGGGAATCAGACAGCCTGACTTTCTGTTAAATGTTGATCCACCAGTTTTTACTAAGTTAATGACTTATTTTTGTATTCTTCAAATCGGCAGCACATCAATCTGCGCAGAGCAGTTTTTCATGATAAAACTAGTAAAAAGCCATCATCATAGCGCACTTTGTAACAATTAGATTTCATTAATTCAGGCTTTCTTTGCAGAAAGTACGTATAAAACAGAAAGTATGCTCGTCTTCAAAAATCCTGATTTTAATGTGTTGTTACATGATACCATGAGGATTTGGCTTGATATTTCTTCATCATAAGGATAAGATAAATACCCCACACCCTGTGTATCAGATGAATGAGAGACACCAACTTCACTGATCATAATCTTACATAATAACACTGAAAAATCAGATGTTTGACATGGTGTCTGCCTAACGCCTCCATTAAACTACTGTAAATCCCAATACTCACTCTTGAATCACTGCTCTTGTGGCTAATTTCTTTATGAATCTCCATTATCAATGCAAATGATGTAATGATACCATTACAGTTACGCATTAGGAAGCTATTAATTTAACACGTGAACTTTTGAAAGTTTTAGTCGCTCCCAATCAACCCAATAATTTAAATTCTGCCCGAGGCATATTCTCCTTCTCCATCTGGCCTTGATCTTTTGTTTGCCCAGTTGGTAGGTACATTAAGCTGGTAAAAACTCTCGCCTGCTCTGACGAGATTCCAAGTAGGATTGACACCAAAGATTACAGAGTTAAAGATAAAAGGGTGCTGGTGATATTTAAGGTTACTTACATGATCACCATGTAGATGAGTGATGAAAATTTTAGTGATTCTACTAAGTTTGATTGAACTCTTTTGGAGCTGGACCTGGGTCCCTTCTCCACAGTCAACCATCCACACATCACCGCCTAGAAATGAATAAAAATACTTCAAGCATATTGAAAAGGAGATCACACTTTATCATTAAAAAAATTAATAATAATCTTTTAATTTATCTTTAAGGCAGATGAGAGAAAAATACAAGGAATAAAAATTGGATGGGAGGAGGCTTGATGAAATACGAATAAGACCCTAAAATAAAGCTATTCATATGGTTCTACAGCAAACTTCCAGAGCTTTACATCCACTAGATGTACGGTTGCCAACTCCTCTTTTCAAAAAGTAGGACATTTAGCCTTCAAAAAGGAGGACAAAGGAGGACAAGTTGGGTACGTCTTAAAAGGAGGACAATATTACGTATTTCCTTAGAAAAGGAGGACATTTTCGGTTTGATGAAAACTACTTTTCCTTCACACTCTTTCCAGGCTTAGGACTTGCAAAGAAGGATAAATGTATATTTGTCTTAGAAGGCGTGTTTAAAAAGTGTTTTATTGTTATTATTACAATTATTTAAATTTTTAACCTTTTTTATTTTTTAATTCTTTTTGTTTTTATTTTTTCTGCAAATTTCTTTTCTAGAATTTTTTATTTTTTCATTCTTTTAATTTTTTTGCATTATTCTTCAAACTTGTTCTTTATTTTGCTTACATTTTTATTTTTTTTTTTTTCTTTTTTAATTTTTTTATTTTTTCTTTAATTTTTTTTTAATTGTTTTTCTTCAATTTCTTTTCTCAAATATTTTTGTTTTGTTTCTGTTTTCGTTTGTTTCAAAAATATGTTTCCATCGCGATCCGCGATGGAAACACAGCGTTGCACATTCTCTAATCAGCGATAATTTTCCTCTTTAACTCCGTGTTACGAAAAAAAAAAAAAAAAAAAAAGGCAAGCCCTTTCAAAAAGGAGGACAATTCTCAATTTTTTAAAAAGGAGGGAGGACAAGCCTAAAAAAGGAGGACGGTTGGCAACCCTAACTAGATGGCAATGATCGCTTTGACGAAAAAACAGTTTCCTAGTGCTTTCTTAGAGATTACTACGTCAGCTAGCAGAGTGTCAAGACCTTGGTATTTTTTTATTTTTTGAGCACTCAACCAACAGAATAAATAGACTAAAATATCTCATCGAAGCTTTGACAATAATTGTGCGAGTGAGATTGAGTTACATTTCACTCGCACTCAGAGGCGTACCAAGGTTTCTGGAGAGAAGGGGGGGGGAGATTGTAATTTTGCCATCTACGAACCGCCCATCAAAATTATGAGTTTGATGACCTCATTTTTTTCCTTGCTTGATCACCATGATTTTGCAACCCCTGGAGAGTGCCGCCTGGGACAAGGGTACCCACAGGTTTTTACGTTCTGCAAACATGTGCGCTACTATGAGTTGAACTAGATGAAAGGTCTCAAAAGCTTCATTAAAAGTGCAGAATTGCAACAGTACAATCTCAGGTGAATTAATACAGCCCTTACAATTGATTTTCTATTCACTTTTCCTCTCTGAAAGTGAATTTTTCCAAAGAGCTAGTGTTTTGATGAGTTTGAGGTTGTGATCGGGGAAAGCTAGATTCCGGAGGAATTAATGATAATTCGTTAAAAATGCTATCAAATTCGATGTCAGCGATCAAAATTGGGGGGAACTGACAAAATTTTCAAAGACTTTCAAGAGGAAATTTTTAAACTATATGTTAGTTTTAGTAGCACAAATACCTGCAGAACCACTCCCTTGTACCCACATGCCCCCCCGCCTAGGCACGCCTGGCGCCCCTACTCGCGCTCATTAAAATACCTGGTCAAAACGTCCAAAATATCCATGTCTTTAATTCTCAAACAGTTTGAATTTGAATGCCAATGGCAAATTCAAAAACATAATTGAAAATGCTATGGACGTCCAGACAATCAGAAACTTGGATTTTCAGTCCTTAATTTTTTTTTAAATTTGGCCGGAGACTGTAAAAACTTGAGAGTACTTATTTGAGGGCCAAAATTTGGAAGGCAAGTATCGTGCAGTCACTTTGAGGTTGAGTAAGTACTAGCTTAATAAACAGGTGTGAAAAATAAAGACTCCGGGGGAAAACAAAGGAAACTTTCAATGCTCTACAAATCGAGCAACGTCTTCTATGGGACTTGAGAAAAACGTTACAAAGCAAACCAAAGGCGAATTTGCTTAGTTTGGGATACAGTTTCCTCATATGTTTCTGCAGTTATTCCTAAAGACTATGAGCCATCGAGTTAGCATTTGGCTTACATTTTTAAATATTTTGCTAGACAAGAAAGAAAGTACACAATTCGCGTGACAGTATCTGAAACACATTATATATATAGACAATAATTCTTTTATTCTCCAAGAGATACCAAATAAACTAAGCCTAGGTTACTTGATTAATAAATTGGCGGCGCGTATTAGCAATTTTTGACAATATTGCTTTAAAAGCATCATGCAAAAGTTATGTAGAGTCGGAACTTTTACTTACTGTCAAATCGCAAACACAAGGATGACACTCCACGGTATTCTGTTGGATTACAGGAAGCAGTGCCTAGGAATATGATTTGCATTTAGGAATTTAAATTAAACACTTTTGGAAAAAACTAGATTCGATTTTTCAAAACGACGAGGACACAATTCATTGATAAAAATTTGTTGTTCGTTGTCACTTCTTGTGAGTTCTGAGTTACCTAACCTCAATTTAAGTCACGCGGCTCTGTTTATTAGCCAGGATGCCACATTGTGCAACGTGCAGGCCGAAAATCGCTAGGAAATTACTGTTGACCAAGTTTCATTTTGCCCGAGCCCGGAGCTAGGTACATATAACTTGTATAAATTTAGATATTTCCAATTTCTTAGTTTTCAAAAATAAGCTTCAAAATTACCTAATTTAAAAATGCCTGTATAACATCAATGAGCTGTAATTAATTTATCCTATTTTTGTACCCACTGAACTGATATGTACTACTTTATTCCTGTTCGCTCCGAAATTTTTGAAAGAAGAAATATTATTTTTTATATTAGTAATATTACTGTTATTAGAGTCGTTTTCCAAGCTAATCCTAGAGTTCCTGCACAAAGTTGGTTTTCTAAAAAAATTGTGAAATTCCCCATTTTCCCTCCCCACCTCCTGTTCAGAGAAAATGCAACTTTCATTTACTGATCGAATCCGGAACAGCGCTGCATTGCCCGCTCCATTGCTTGGGGGGGGGGGGGGGGGGTCTCATTGTAGTCTAGCTCTTACGTGATGCAGTACGCATGCCGCAAAAATTTTTCAAATCGAAGTAGGAAGGGAAAATTACATCAAAAACTAATGTTCAAGGATAAAGGATCGATACCTGAAGTTTAATCACTGGCGTCAAAGTTTGTACATTCAGGGACTAGTCTCTCAGTATTTTCTTTCTCTAAATCCCAAAAGAATGACTCCAAAAATTGCAAGTCAGAGTATTTTTAGAGGGGAAAAGAAATCAGTGCATGTTGCAGTGATTCTTCTGCAGCTTGCTGGTTCAAGAGCGCAAAATAACTTGAGAGGATGTTTGCCCCACAAACCCAACTCCTCCCTTTTGGCTATAGGCAGATGTTTCATTCAAATTCCCTGATAAAAAAAATTTAAAACAGTGGCTAGTCAAACCAATGGGGCTGTACCACACTTTTGCTGTAAGCGATTTAATAGTCGATTCTGGTGTAAAAACCTCCAAAAATAACGAGAACTTCTGAAATTCACTCCTGAACACATGGAACGCTTTTATTTTGCCCGAGTGTAATGGTGGCATAGAGTAGTAATAATGGGAGATTCTCATCTTAATTTCGTCAATCAATCTATATGCTGATAAGGATGATTCACTGAGTAATTAGTCATCAGAGTAGTGATCCATATCCGATGAATGGTATAGTGACATCTAGTAACACCGATGTCAAATGAAAGTCGTGTCTTATTGGTCACTTCTTGATGGAGTTACAGTATTGTTAGATGGGAATCTCCCATTATTACTGCACTCAGCCACCATTACGCTTGCGCAACTAAAAGCATTTATTGAGTTTGGGAGTGGATTTCGACAGTTTTTAGTGCTGCCATCGATATTTTTGGAGGTTTTTGCAACAGAAGAAACTATTCAATCACTTACCCCTTATCATCCTAGCGGTACCAAACGGGATCGTGTTTTCAAAAGTATTTTGAATTTAGTTGATTTTGACCCCGCGACATCCCAGCGTGCCCATATGGTACCGGCAGTTTTTTCAAATTTTTGACAAAACCGCTTATGCAATATTTTTTTTATTATTTTTCCCTGTTTATTGGATATATCAGTAACACCAATTTACAATAATTTTAAAAAAATCGGAAAAAAATTAAATCAGGATGTTAAGGGTTAAAGCAAAAGTGTACAACAGCCCCATTGAAATCTATGAGAGGCAGCGGCAAGCGGTTGATATGAAATTAAAGCAGGCAATACATATTGCAAAGTTGAGTATTCAGAGACTCCTAATGGAAAAAACCTTCACGTTCTTATTCCTAAGCGCATAATTCAGTCAAATGACAGAGAGATTATTGAAAATTGGTAGGTTTTTAGGGTAATTATGAATGATCCAAAAAATCTTAAGGCAGGCAGTGCTTTCTTTGCACCGAACGTCACTGAAGAGAGGTTTAATAGGAATGACAATAAGCTATTCATGATACTTGGTATTTTTTAAGCCACTTGCACCATTAAAAATGCTTGTTTCTCTTACCATAATATTGACCATTTTATTTGAAGGAGGGTTAATTGACTAGGTACCTCAACTACCTGAACAATAAGGATGCATCTCAAAATGAAAAGAAAACGCCAGAAGATTAACAAAATAAAACTTTTTATGGATTGATAATGATAGTACATTTTTTTAGTCACAACTTGAATCAGATAATTCAATTTATGAGTTTACTAATTTGGACAGGATAAACAAGAAACGCCTTCACAGTAATGTGAATAAACACAAAATCATGAAATAGATACCTATACCATAGAATTGTAACCGAAAAAGAACAGATTATTAAGGTTTTTTTTAGAACACAAGTATGAATTTACACTGTATCAAAAATAATTTATTTGTTTCCTAATCTCTGAGATAAACACATTGACTGATAAAGGTACAATTTATTTTAAAACGATTAGAAATCAACAATTTACTTTCAAAAAGGGTGCAAGTACAATAAATATTATACAAAAAGGTGGAGGCAGCATCCGTTTCAGTGGCATTGCAAGCAATTTGTCGACTTAAATCCACATAGAAGATCGAACTATTGGGCGTTCTGTGGACCCCTTCAAAATTCGACCTTTTACATGGGTTTAAATCAGGACTGGCCAACCTTTTTCGCACAACGATCAACTGTTGACCTCGGAGGTGGGTCCCCGATCAACTTTTCGTATGTTCCAAATTTGATAACCCTTTTTTTTTTTTTTTTGCTTTTGTATCAAAAAAAGAACTCCCTCCCTCCCCATCCCTTTATCTTCAATTCCTGAATAAGATAAATACCAACAATTTTGAATGTGATTTATGAATGGCAAAAGGTTAGGAAATTTTTAGCGGAAATTAAAGATATGAAATCTGTAGCCACAGAAACAAAAGTGAGAAGATTATACAAGTCTCCAATCAAAAACAGCTGTTCATGGAACTTCAGCTAATTTTACCGTATTTTTCAGTATCATTTCAGAGGTCGCCGCAATCAACTCCGAACCCTCTTGCGATCGACACGTTGGCCAGCCCTGGTTTAAATGGACACAAAACAAAGTTACCAAATTGCACGCTATGCCAATGACCCATCTTCTTTACATACTTTTTCGTAACAAATGTATTCATAGAAAATATAGCAAAAGACCTACACGCCGATCATTTACTTTCTTACTAAGCCAATTATTAAAATTGATATCCGATTATTAACACTTGATATTGATTAATTAACGCTTATCGATACTAAATAGGTGATTATATAGACTTGCCATTGGCGATTCTATCTCCATCAATAACTTTAGTATGATTCCAGAGTCAATTGGTTTGAACCATGGACACCATGTTGCGTTGTTAAAAAAGTCAACAGTTTTCGACTAAAATTGATGAATTTAAGGAAAAAGTACAAATTTGAGGAACATCAGCACCTGCAAATATACCTCAGGCAGATACTCTAAAAGTTTCAAGCTGAAATACTCAATAAAAAAGCCAGACATTATGAAATACAAAAATTCCCGTAAGCCTTAATGAGTGCGAGTGAGGCATATATTATCACTCGCACTCACTAAACTTAGGGCAAAATTAATTTCATCACATACGGCTTTAACTTTCAACCAATTTTGCTTGTTTACGGCTCAAAAAAATCAATAAAAAACTACCTGAGTGCTGACTTTCTTAAATTTTGCGGTTTTTCTTTGTTTTTAAGATAAAATGTTAAAAATATGACTTTTCTCTAAAGCAACTAATGGCGCTATCTATCGGAATAAAATCTGGACAATTTTCACCAGGAATCACTTTAAGCAGGGGTTCTCGATGGATAACCTCATCAGGGTAGCCAAAGAGCTAACTTCAAGTAATGAATGACAACCATTTCTCAGTAGATAACTGATCAAATCAATAACAATAAGTAACTAAAGTTATCAATTGACCCATTTAGAAAAAATAAAACAATGAAGCAATAGATTAAAAGATCAATCGATACCTTTAGTTTCCATAAGTTCAATAACACACGTTTTCTCAATTGCTTGGTAACAAAAATCATCGATTCGCTAGTTTTGCAACCACCTTTGGTGCAGTCAAAAGTTAATTTGTAAAATATACTGGAGATATACATATATATAACTTGACTCCTTAGAAAACGACAACAGAATTTTGAAAGGTAATTGAATATCTCTATGGCTCAGTGAACGAGGATAGATCCTTGATTAGAAATATGTAATAGGTAAGGTTCCAGTTTTTTTTTTTTTTTTAATTTCAATTTTTTTATGCAGACCTGAATAAAATGGCGCAGTCCTTTTTTCCAAATGTTCTTGGAAAATATTTCAAACTTGTTTTTAAAGCTTAGAAAAACACAAAAGTAAAGTTTCTGTCCGCTTGTGATCTAATGAGTAATTATCAACAAGCAGTTAGTCAATTGTGACGGTACTAATTGTAAGTATTAAGTTAAGAAGGTTACTTACATTTTTTGACTGCGCATCAAAAATTGATGGATAGAGTGTATAATAATATTCAAGATTCTCACAGCAACTACATACATCCTTGCAGAGGAAAGGATGGACAAATAATTTCACAGTAAATAATTGTTTGGCTGGTTGAGGACAGAGAAAGAAGTTTCTTGTTCATTATTTGTGAACTTAGTCCTTTGAGTATTAATAAAATTTAGATGGCACAAATGAAAACTCCAAAACTTCACGATAATAGTACAGTCAGAGACAAAAAGAATGTCAGGCGACTCCTGCAGGTAGGCAACCCGCAATACTTCTCTCAATGAATTCAAGCATTGCAGGTGGCCTACTACCCAACCAAAAATCCAACATTTCTGACATTCTATTTTATCCCTGACTGTACCACATAAAAGGTAATCCATTCAATTTGTTTTACAAACATAAAGAGTTAATACACTTGTTTGCTCTCTTCCACAAATTGTTCATCTCCGTTGAATAAAATCATACAAGAGAGCAATAATAAGATGAAATTTATCTTAAATAAATTACAAAGAGTAGCGGAATCGCAGCAGAATCTAATATATAGCAGTTCCAAATAACGATAGCTGAAAATTAATCAACAATAGGGCTTTCAAAAATGCTTTGAAATAGAAGATTTTTTCAACACTTACAAGAATAGTCACCAAAATAGGACAAATGGGTTTGTTGCAAACTTTTACTACAGCATTATGGAGGGTCCACTATGCTGTCAAATCGTGTGAAAATCAGATTGAAAACACCGGAAAGTCACAAAATCCACTCACAAACTCAATTCATGAGTTTAACAAAATTCAAAGATAGCGCTTTGATGAGAAGGACACAATGGAGGAGTCCTATCTAGACGCAACTTTCTAAGCAGAGAAAAGTTGCAAAGGTTGTATATACCTACCAAAGTACCTCACAGTAAAGAGAGAGGACAAGAGGCATACCGCATTGAGCGTGACACGATGAGAAAAGGAAGTGCCTCAAGAGTACACAAGGACTGGTGTGCTCTAGGATTTTTTTAACAATTTTTCTCTCATGTTAGTAACAGTGCAGCTATCTCCCTCGTCTCATTGCTTCTCTCAATTGATTTTTTTTCTTTTCCTCCCTTAAGAATAACTCTGCCAGCTCATCGGGGACTTCATAGTTAAACAGATCGATAAAGCCAAATGCGAGTGACGCTATTGGGTGAGAGACCGATTTGGAGTAGGTGTCTATCGAAAACCATTGTCCAGTCGCTCGATGAGTAAAGGTTGCTTCAGAGACCTTTACAAAACGAACTGGTTTAAAACTGGTGACAACTAAACACTGGTTTTTGAAATACCTCAGCCACAAATTGGTCTCCAACCCAATAGCGTTGCTTGCATTTACTTTTATCGATCTATTTAACTATTAATTCCCCATTCAGCTTGCAGTTGTGTTTACAGTCTGTCTCACGCTTGGTTTGTTTTTTTTTTTTCTTTTTCATTTTTGTTTTTTGTTCTCAGCACTAATGCTCTAACTCACTAAAGTAAAAGCTTTCAACAGATCTGTTTATTGAGTTCAAACCTTTGAGAAGTCCTTTTTTCCAAAAATATGAAAACAACAGCAAGTTTGCAATGGAGAGAGAGCCTATTTCTTAAACCACTAGAATTTGTTTCAATTAGATTTCATCACATTTTAATGAAAGGTATGGAGAGAAATCAGTTTCAGAATTTAAATTTGAACAAAGTGCACCGACTCTTTCTTTATTGACTTTCTATTTCTCCCTTTATTTTTTTCGTAGACACAGAACCAGATTTATCACAGAAATTTAAAAGCAGGAGGGAAACCGGGGTACACTTACTTGAAACTACAAACATACAATAAATAATTAAATAACTAGGAGAAAAAAATGCATTAAAGTACAATGGAAACAGAAATACAGAATACTAAAAGAACTAAGTGTTAAATAGGTAGAAAAATAAATAAATATGTAATGACAATATCTTAGTAATGCCAGATTTGGCAAAAAAAAAAAAAAAAAAAAAAAAAACACATTTTACATTTAATCATAAGAGTTTGTATATTTTTCGACAAATCTGGCAGCACTGAACTATATGGACCAGATTAGTTGAATACACCTTAAAACTAATAGGCCAGAACAATGAGTCATCGATTGATTAAAAGTCATTTGAACAGAAATGGAAGTAAACATACATATGTGATAGGAGAATCCATGCGATTCTTTATACCCTCACGACTGGTAGATTATAATGGGGCTATTGCACACTTTTGCTATAAGCGATTTAATAAGCCATTATGGCGTATAAACCTCAAAAAATAACGATGGCGGCACTAAAAACTTCCAAAATCCACTCCTAAACTCAATAAACGCAGTTTTATTTGCGTGAGCGTAATGGTGGCCGAAGGCACTAACAATGGGAGATTCCTATCTTAATTTCGTCACTCTTTCTATGTTGACAAGGATGATTCACAGAGTAATTAGTCATCAGAGAGTGATGATCCACATCCGATGAATGATGCCGCAACACCTAGTGACACCGGTGTCAAATGAAAGTAGTCTCTTATTGGCCGTTTCTTGATGGAGTTTCAGAATTGTTAGATGGGAATCTCCCATTGTTAGTGCCTTCGGCCACCATTACGCTCGTGCAAATAACTGCATTTATTGAGTTAAGGAGTGGATTTTGGAAGTTTCTAGTGCCGCCATCGTTATTTTTTGAGGTTTTTACACCATAATCAATAGTTAAATTGCTTATAGCAAACGTGTGCAATAGCTCCAATGAGTAAAACATGAATAAAACAAACAGCCATATACTTTGCAGAGACAAATAGAGATGGAGCACTAACTGGCTGCAGCAGTCACCCCAAATTCCGTAAATTAATCGAAAACGTTGCAAGTGACATTAGGTAAACATAGGGGTGATAGGCTGGGTAGGGCTGGAAAATGTAGAGGAAGAAGCTCACCGTTTATCACTCTGCAACGTTTTGGAGAATTTGGAGTGCTTCAAATCTTTTCCATGTATTTTAGTTTAGTGCACCGTTTCTATTTGTCTCTGATATTTTGTTAACGTTTGAATGCCTCATTGAACAAAAAAAATGAATGCTTGCCAAACTAAACCAAAGAGAGTAAGGGAATGACATTTATTGAAAAAAGGCTTTCATCATCAGTGGCGCAGCATGCAATTAGGCAACGTTGCAATTCGTCCATATATACCCATGAAAAAAATTGAGCTATTGAGTGTTTGGTGAACACCTTTGCATTCTACATGGGTTCCATGGGTTCAACTGGACAAGACACAACATTGTTAAATTGTACACAACACCATTGTTCACCATCAATCTAGTTACTTTCCAGAGTTCTTTCGTTTTACTCCTCATCAATCTCAGAGGACGCAAACCCTTACTAAAAGAGGGGGTTTTAGAATTCACCAGTATATTGCATCAGAGCAAGAAAAATTAGAAAGTTTCTTACAGAGACAATATACAATAGAGACACGCACTATCTATCTTGCCCATGTTTGCGCGCGGTGGCAACTTTTTTTTTTGGGTCTCAACAGAACACCGAAAAACATGGACCATACGTTGACTGATAAGAAACGTCGTTGAGATTTTTGGCTAGTGAATCCGAAGCACCGAAATTGCATCAGTCAACGTATGGTCCATGTTGGATGGTGCTCGTGCTCCTTCATGCTCCCTCTGTTAATTTCTGTTGAACTCCGGAAAAAAAGTCAGTCGACGTGCGAAAAGGCTAGTGCCTGGTCTCTATTATATGCTGTCTCTGGTTTCTTATTGAAGTTTATCTTATGTATTATGACTCTCAAAAGATAGTATCCTTACAGAAAGTTTTATTCCTCCCTTTCTCCTCCAATTTTAAAAAAAATTGAAGTTTAAAGATGTTTTAGAATTCAACAGAATTACATCCTGAAAGTATGCTTTGAAAAATCTGTAACTCTTCAGAAAATAATAGAAACATTTAACGATAAGAATTTCGACCAGGGCACTTTTTTTTGCAAGTCATAGTACACTGGAAATACTATAATCTGGAATCGTTTTTGCAACGGTGCAATTCTACCATGAAAGAATTCTTAAGCTAACTCAAACAATCTATTGGAATGAACCAACATGATGTGGATTCAACAAGTAGAAAATGTCATTTCATATAATTGTCCAATCAGGTGCTAAATCAAAGAGCAAATGATTAAAATGAACCAATCAAAAGCTGTTATTTACAAAAATGCGAAGATTGATCCAGAGTACGCTTGATTGATTTTCAAAAATCGGTATGACCATGGCAGATACAAGCTCAAATAAACCAACACTTTCGCGGTAGCATCGAAAGTTCAAGTGAAACGCAGACAATCTCATACAAGCTTTAGCCTCCAAAACATGCAACTTATTTCTGACCAGTGGCACCTCAAGCAATTTGGCAACGGTGATTTCCCTCCATTTAATCCTACGTAAAATAATCTATTCGATAGTGAAGCATCGCTTCACCAACAATCGATTATTCAACATTGATTCAAATAGAGGGAAAACACTGTTGCCAAACTGCACGAGCTCCCACTGTTCCTGACATTCAAAGTGAGAAACACCCCACACGCAACCCACCAGAAAAGTGTTGATTTCATTAGTATAATTTTTACATAATTACGAAAGATTTATAGGTTCACTATTTACAATACTTGGTCCCATTGAAAATTCTTTTCACCATTTAAGTTTTTTTTACACAACTTCAAAAAACGCTAACCCAAAGAATTTTACGAAAAAAAACTAGACATGAAACGGCACGAAATGGAAAACATTTGATTCAAATATAAATTGGAGTATAAATAAACCATTGAGAAGCTACGGAAACAAAAAATTAAAGACTGCAACACACAGCTGCAGCTTAAAACAAAAATTATTCTGATTGAAACATTATTTTAAGTCCTCTTTCGATTAGAATCAGAGAGAGAGACAAGATTTCCGAAGCTGACAATGCAAAAGATTTACACCAGATTTGTGTAAAAAGAAGCAGATGCTAACATTCCTTAAAATAATAAATTGAGATAGTCAGCAATCTCAAATAAAAAAATAAAAAAAATTGATGAAAATAATTGATAAAAATAAAGAACCAATTGAAGCTAGAGCTCGTTTCAGAAGTGTAGGCGGACCTAGACCGATAATCTTTGGAATTTGTCATCATTATTTCTGATATTACTCGATGAAAATGAATAAAAATGAAATTGAGTGTTCACTTTTCAACGAGGAAAACTTTAAACACAAAAGAATAAAGTCAGGGGTAAATTCCGTATTGATTTGAAGGAATAAAAGTTGAAAATTCGCCAAAGATTATGGTTTTGGTCCGCCTACACATCTGAAACGAGCTCTACCTACCTTTAGAGACGTAGGTATAAAAACTAAAATTAACATAATCAATGTCGCACCTAAAATTGATTGGAAAAACTAACTTAAAAGTGAACCTTGCGAAGAACCTGCCTTTGATATTGATCAAATTTGTAGGAAGTGTTGCTCATTTCAAAAAATTAGACACATGTTTTTCACTTTTCATGAATGGGCCTTAGTTCTGTTGCGAAAGGTTCTCAAAATTCCAATGAAATCATCACTGTGTCAGCGTTCAACTTCATTACAGACTATTTCGGCTCTGATTCGTACCAGGCTTGGTAGCGCAACCAGAAGAATTTCTAACCGCTATCGCAGCAGATCACAGGTCAGTTCTTGAGCTGTCTCTTAGTTTTTCTAATGCTTTAATACACCAATTATTGATGCAATGCTTTCCTCTTATCTCAATCGCTGTTTTTCTGAAAACTCATGCTTGCCACGCAGCATTTAGCACATGATTCTTCCAACCCTCGCAATTTTAACACATTGGACACTTTCAGACATCACTTGGACAAATAATAATTTTATTTATTTATTTAATATTCATCTTTTTATCTATTTAGGTATCTATTTATTTGTTTATTTCTTTACATACTAGACAAGTTTTTCTTTTTATCTTCATTCTTCTCTTAAATCTTAATTCTATATTTCTTTCTCCATAAATAGTTTTTCATTTACAATTGTTCTATTGCTGACAGACTCGTTTCGCCATCCACAAGACTAAGTAATAGAGGGCGAGACAGTTTGATCACACTTTCCTTGCTTTCACATTTTTTCCTCATTATTTCCCATAAAGTATTTTTTAACACTGAGTAACTTATACAACTTTAATGTTACTTTCTAAATAAACATGTGTTCTGTATGATGATGAGTATAAACAAAATAAAAAGAAAAACATTTCTCGCCAAAAGGTCTACAGAAATGGAACCATTGGCATGTGACGAATGCAGAGCAGGAAGCACTAGAAATTCATCGAAACTTTGACGATTTTTGCGTGGATAGTAAAACCCATTCACAAAAAGTGGATAAAGTGTCTAATATTTTGAGATCAAGATGAACTACCTTTCTAAAAATTTAAAAAAACTCTGTGGTGGCACCACCAAGGTTCCCTTGTTAAATTAGCTTTCCCTTGGACCAATCTTCAAACTGGGTCTGTTGCAAACTTCAGCTAGAGCGTTTTAAAGGATCAATTCATATGTAAAAAGCCGTAAAATGACAATAGCAGCATCAGAAAACACCAAGATTCATTAATAAACTTATAAATTGCAAAAAACTCTAGACACTTTTCACCCCTGTTTCTTTCCACCACGTGCACGATATTCCGAATTAGCACAGAACATTCAAATAATCACGGCCGACTGTCACCACAGCTGACTTCATAAACAGATAAATAATTAACACTGACAGCGTCTGTTTGAATTCTTACGTCTCAATATCCTCAATTCCTCACGAAAGGTTATGAAAGGTACGAAAACCGATATTTGTGTCGAAAACTTATCAAAATGAAACAATAACACACAGGAGTTCCAAGTATGATTCCAACTTCAATCATCATACTTGGAACTTCTCTGTGTTATTGTTTCATTTTGATGAGTTTTTGACACAAATATCGGTTTCCGTACCTTTTACAACCTATAGTGAGGAATTGAGGATACTTAGACATAAGAATTCGAACAGACACCATCAGTGTTGATTGGTTATTTGTTTATGAAGTCAGGTACATGATGACAGTCCGCCGTGATTATTTGAATGTGCCGCGCTAATCTTGCGATATCGTGCACGTGGTGGAAAGATACAGGGGTGAATAGTGTCTAGTGTTTTTTGCCATTTGTGAGTTTATTAATGAATTTTAGTGTTTTCTGGTGCTGCCATTGTGATTTTTACGGCTTTTCACTTAATACTTCAAACTATAAAACGCTCTAGCCGAAGTGTGCAACAGACCCATTGGAAGTTTGAGATTGAGAGTTTAAAAGTTGGGTGAATCAGGCAATGACTGTGAATCTATTCAAAAACAGAATTAATTATCTAGTTTGAATGGAATCATAAAAACTCATATTTTTCACACAAAAAAAGAGACCTATGCACTGACACAAATAATAAATAAAGAAATACAGAAATGAAATGAATAAATAAAAAAGTAATACCACCAATGACTAGTTTTATCAGAAGTTCATGGATGGATAAAAATGCCACTTCTTCTAAAATTTGATTTCAGTCTCAAACTAAACAACTACAAAAAAAAGGGGGGAAAACAAAAACAAAAAAATGGCTACACAATTCATAACTTTAAGTTTGAGCTTAATTATTTTGTACAGTCACCAAATTTAAAGATGTCAATAGCCACTATTCTGGCTAAGAATATGTATTGATTGTTTTCAGCTAAAATTGAAGTAGAGTGGATTAGATTCCTAAATTCTACAAAATTTTCCCAATTCTTTAACACATTATTCTTTACTTTCCATTTTCGAGTAAATTGTAACAGCAGAAAGTGGTTAGATTAATAGATAAAATTCTGAGGGTGACAGACTAAATGGACAGTTTTACTATTCGGTGGGCCATTTAATTCTTACCTCAGGAATATTCCCATGAAAATTCTGGAATATTTCAGCAGCAAAAATATAAGGAGTATAACATCATTCATTGATAAAAAGTCTGGTGATAAAAGCATCAAAGGAGCCTTTCAAATTTTCACACGTTCATTTGCTACTAAGACTATAATACAACATACATTTACAGTTCTTGAGATATGCAAAAATACTGCATATTCGCAAAACTAACGGACACAAAAGAAGAGAGAAGGAGTTTTTACAACCTAATCCTGAACACCAAATGGTACATTATTGGTAGAGAGAGGCATGGGCAGCTTATTTGGGGGGGGGGGGGCTCAAGCCCCCTCAATAAATTTAAGCAGATGGCTAAAAAATTGCTGTTTACATTGATGAAAAGCAAGAGTGCAAAATACCTTTTTATCTGTAAGGTAAAATACCAATATTAGGTATGCGCACATAGCACATACCAACAAATCATTAGCCCTCGGCCAAATTGATGACCAAATCTAAGTCATCAATTTTTTGGGCTCTTGGTAGAGAAAGGCATGGGCAGCTTATTTTGGGGGGGGGGACTCAAGCCCCCTCAATAAATTCAAGCAGATGGCTAAAAAATTGCTGTTTACATTGATGAAAAGCAAGAGTGCAAAATACCTTTTTATCTGTAAGGTAAAATACCAATATTAGATATGCACACATAGCATATACCCACGCAAATCATTAGCCCTCGGCCAAATTGATGACCAAATCTAAGTCATCAACTTTTTGGGCTCCCCCCCTCATTTTTGACCTCCAGAAGCCACCTACGGAGAGTCGAAGTGGAAACTCAAAATTTTCAAGCCTCTACTAATAATGTACTGCCAGCAGGCTGCATTTCCTAATTTCAACAGACATTCTCAAAACTGTTGACCACAGACATTCTTAAAACTGTTGCCAACAGACATTCTTAAAACTGTTGCCAACAGACATTCTTAAAACTGTTGCCAACAGACATTCTTAAAACTGTTGACAACAGACATTCTTAAAACTGTTGCCAACAGCAGACATTCTTGAAACTGTTGCCAACAGACATTCTTAAAACTGTTGACATCAAATATTTTCAAATTTAAAGATGCCATTTTCTCTGTGCTGTAGTGAAAAGCATCAGCAAATGGAAGAGTATTCGGAGTGAGAAATTACAATTAGCAATCCAGCTTACTTTCTGAATGTTTCAGGAACACAAATAACACCAAAAGTCTTTCAACAAGAGTGAAAATAGATATGTACTTAAAAGTAGAGCACTTACAGCTAATAGTTAATGTGCGATAATCTGGCAATTTGAGACTTTTACTTTCACAATGAGGAAAATATTTGTGCATAGAAACCTTTGCTACCACCTAAAACAAAAAGAAACAGAGAAAACTTGATGAACGGATAAAATAAGAAGAAAAAAAAGACTCTAGATTGTATTGTAGTTTAATTTGGAACAAAAGTTCTCATGGGCTCTTAAAGAGTTCAGATTACGTTTTTCAGTTATTTACGATCTAAGCAGCAAAATAAGATAATGCAAGTAGTCAAGTGCCATACTTCATCATAGTAAGTAATACCAATGCCAGACAGACATGCACAAGCACAAACTTGCCTTGACTGGGCTGCCGCTGTCTCATCTCATTTCGCCTTTCCTGCCGCCTTCTTTCTCCCAATGTCTCAGTATCCTATCTGAATCAAAGAGGATTTGTGCGCACATGGGTGCTTTTCTGGCATAGATAAAACATCAACGTACGTATAGCAGCATTTGACTGATGCTTTTTCTAAACTCACTTCTTAGATCACAAACAACTAAAAACACAACCTCAACTTTTTATGGGCACGTGAGAACTAATTTTCAGAATTTATCACACTATTTTTGCTGTCTCTTTCAAGCAATTTAACGAGCGCCTACTGTCAATGTTTCAAGCGAAGTTTAAAAACAAAGCTAGAAAAAGTATGTGGTCTAATAAAAAGGGCCCTTTAAATTGAATCTTAAGAAAAGACTGGACAAAAAAATGGAGACTTTTAAACACTACTAAACCTCCATTCATTTCTTTTTGTCCTTTTTTTCTTTTTTTTTTCAGTTTATTAAAAGAAGACAGATGATTCAATTTTCAATGACCCTATTTCAACTCTGTTTGTCAAATGAAATTTCGGAGTCATTGAAAATCTGTGGAGAGGAGTAAATGGTGACTCAGTTGTTAACCACCAGAAAGTGATGATGCTACATATTTGTATTTGTGGTTTATGACAAAGCAAACGACAGCACTATAGTCTGAGATTGTCAGAAAGTAGCCAAAAAATCAGAAGGGAAATTTTTCAATTTGATACTTATAAAATTTCTAGACCAATTTTAATCACAGAAAACATTAATAACAAGGATAAATCCTCAAAAGGTCTGGAAAGTTAAAAATGAAGCTTGAAAGATCAATAACAATGATTTTTCTTGCTTTATTATCACTGATTTATGGTCACTTTTTTTTGTACCTCAGACCATAGTGCACAAATGGACAGCCTCAGTTTGCCCAATAGGAAATGCTGCATTTACGAACTTTTTAGGAGTGCAGGCTACGCAGCACAAAACTTAATGCCAAACAAGTTGAGAGCTAAAAATTTATCCAATCGAAAACCTCTTCCCCTAACCCTCTTTTCTTGGATCATCAATTCCAAGAGTCTCAAAAATCATGCAGAACAGGACTGCCGTCCTAAGGAAGAACGCCATAACCGCCAAAAATAAAAAAATTGAGTTAGACACAAAAATTAGCTATTTTCGGCATGGACTTTCACATCCTAAAATCGGAATTCACTTATCTCTATTAGTTTCTGAGATATAGAAGAGGTGCCTGCCGTAACTACGCCAAAATCAGTACCTTTACACATGAGAAACGTCGTAAGCGCCAGGTTCACAATGATCTCCAGCCGAGCCGAATGGAGATGCGGCGATTCTACCTGTGTATCCGGCGCTTCCTTGGCTACCCTTCACACGATAATGCATGCCCCACCAGACAGGGAAAAAGCCGTAAGTCCATCTTGTGTGGACCTACCTTCCGTCTTTTGTTATTTGGAGCAAAAATATTTGACTTGGCACCCTTTTACAGCCATCAAAAATCAAATGAAGGTACTTACAATCTATTTATTCACAAAAACGTACCAAAATCGAAACCTGTTGGAAGGGCCATGCATTTAACTTTGAACGCGTTTTACTCGATTTCATATGCAATGGAGATATGGAGTTCTTCGTTAGCACGGCAGAGGATACCAGGATACCTGGGCAAAGAAATCTAATGCTGACTAACCTATTCAAACCACCGGACGTTTTGTTGATGCTGCTGATCAAAGACTTAGGATCAACGGCAAAAGTGCTCCAAAGAGTAGCAGAGCACACTTCCTGTGGCTCACAGTGGCCGATGCTTAAAGGATGAATCGAGCACGATTTGATCACAGAATAAAATCTAAACAAAAAAATACAACAAATATAAAATTATTTTTCATGACTTTTAGAAATTCACATGAAATAATAACTTGGGATATAATGATAATTAAACAAGCTTTCAACATTAAAAAGTATCAAATGATACAAATAAGAACAAGAATCTAGCTGCCCCAGCTAGCAATCAGGCTGGGTTTGAAGCCGGAGCTACAGTTATAATCAAAATTTGGGTCTCTCGCAACAATATCATAAAAAATACTTCAAGGCCGGCAGTTTAACATTCTGAAACTGATTTCAGATGTTCTTGCACCATCAGAGGTTGATTTTAAACAATACAGTTTGAATTATACATTGCAATAGGAGCTCTTTTTAGAGGCTGCCCTACCTTAAAGCTCCGATGGCAATGATTCAAACTGTAATCTTTAGGGATGGACGAATATTAAAAAACGGTTCGAAATTCAAACTGGACTGAACAAGGCTAAAAAGATTGTCAAGCGTACAGACCTAGAGACAAGACTGTCAATCCACTGCCGAAGATCAAGACCGAATCGACGAGAATTTATCACAGCTTTGCGGTCCAAAGTATTAGCAGAATCTGCATCCTTACTCCCTAAAACATGCTTCCAGTCTTCATGTTTCACTTTGTAGTTCTGACTTGGACCGTTGTGCAAGAAACTGTAAGAAGAGAGTAATCAAAAACATGGAATGAGATGACGGAAATCATGACATTTTAAAGAGAGATTAATCAAAAACATGGAATGAGATGACGGAAATCATGAAATTAAAAAGGCAACCACACTTGCATTTTTCGTTACAAACGTCGCATAGGATATCAATTTTACCTCTGGCACCTTGCAATTTCACAAAGTTTCAGTCTCATTTGGACACGTTGCACGCCAATCCAAATTAGAGCATTTCTTGCAAAATAAAATGATAAAGCCAGGTATATTTTGCTCTGAAGCTCAAGATTTAAGGACAATCTATCCTGAATATTAACTTGGATTTAAATTTATAGTGAAAGCTCTAAGGAATCAGCACACTTTTACAGTTTTAGAACCAAAAATGATTTTCAACTTGGATACAGTATACTTTTAACTTTAAACAAAGCTTTAAAAAAATTGGAAGGACTTGCATGGATTGAGGAACTTGAGTACAAAGGAATAAAAGCTTCTTTATGAACAGTACGAACCTTGTTTGCTGTTGAGAAATGAGTTGTCCGCCAACAAATTCCAGAGGAGTGACCAAGAATTCTGTTTGGGCAATGATCGAACTACTGTGAACAACTTTGACTTCCCAAACCCCAGGTAGCAAAGGAGTTTTGAGAACCGGTTTTACGAAACTTATCTGAAAATTTTCATTTAAAAAAAAAGGTTGCATGAGAATATCAGTCCAGAACATTAAGAGTAATTGAGTAAACTTGTTGAAATCAGTAAAGATTATTTGTTTTTTCCGTTGAACCATCTTCATTCCAGTCCATTTCTCCAGAGAAGGACTGGAATGCGAACCGGAACAGGCGTGCTTGGTGGACAGGCCGAAGGTTCGCCATCGAGAGTGAGTTTTCTGCCACTTCTTCGACCGTTCACCCGAGCCTGTGCAATGAATAAAACCAATTCGCTTAATCTGCAATGCGTGAAATGTGCCAATCTTTAATTCCTTATTTCAATAATTAGATTGGTTGTTTCTGTCTTCAGTTCATTTTGGTCTAAAGAGGACGAATGAAGGGGAATCACTTAAAATTTTAAAAAGATAGTTTTATATAAATCCCCAGGCTCAGGGCCGGATTTAGGTTGCAGGGGGCCCCGGGGTGGCGCACCTCCCGGTAAATCTTAGGAATAATAAATTATAAAGTCCCTACTTTTAAAGGCATATCGAGTAAAAGAAGTAAAGTATTACCCTGATAAAAAAGTGGTTAATAATTTTCAAAGTTTCGTTAGTATTTTTGAATATTTCTTTATTTTTTTAAGGGTTATTTTACAAAAAGCTTCACTTCTAACATTGCCGGACTGTTACAGTATTGTAATGATAGAAAAAAGGAAGTTCATCGACCATCGATACAAAAAAAAAGAGGATCTGCTTTGTGGTGGGGGCCCCGGGGCACGCGCCCCGGTCGCCATGCATTAAATTCGGCCCTGCCCAGGCTAAAAACTTCGGAAGAAACTTTCTGCAGAGTAAAATCAAGTTGTAAGTCAGTAAGTGAGCATCGATACTTACAGTTGCAGATTCATCCATAATGACTTCTGATGTTTCAGCGAGTGTGTTGGTCGGATCAAGCCACAACAAAGTAATGTTGGCATGCTCTTTGCCGGACACCCACTGGTAAATTGCATGAGGCTCTGAAAATGGACCCATCACTCTCATAAAATCGCGAGCCATTTGTTCTTTTTGATCGTAATCAGAGCTTATGAGCAGTACCTAGAAAAAGACGAACAAAAACATTTGAAAACCTATTCAAAATGAGTTTAATTTTTAGGTGCTGTCATGTAGTGCAAGCACCTTATTTCACCGTTCATCTGGCGTACAGTCGATTTTTGCAACTTTTTAGGAGCAAAAACAAAATTGACTGACTCAATGGCTTTAATGACTTACACCAATAAGTTTTCCGTTATAACTAGAAAACTACAGAGAATTTGGCATTTTTGACATCACAGATCCAAAGAGCGTCATAATATATACAATAAAATATACAATACGTAATATAATGCACAGCGAAAGTTCATTGTGTGCAACGTCCTCTGAGTGGTATATCTCGTCAAGGGGAATTTTTTACCAGCAATGTGAAACCTCACATAATCTGACCGCAATTTCCTGAGAGGAACTTTTGCTAAGTGGAATTTTTTTTCAGCACGGTGAAACCTCCCATACTCTGACCAAAATTTCCTAAGTGGAACTTTCGCAAAGAGGCATTTCTTCTCAGGGCAGGACCGAGGTTCCACATCACAACCTGTTTCTGTATAGGAATCAATGAGAAAGTAAATTTGTAAAATTTACAACTTGGGCCTCTACATCAGATGAACGACAATTTCTCACTTATTAAACTGAAACTGTACAGTAAAAGAACAAACATTCCAGCTTGACATTACGCACAGAAAAAAAATTCAAAAGAAAAGTGAAGATCTAAAAACTGTGGAAACAAGTGGAAACTAGAATAATTCCACTGATGATACCTACAAATTTTAAGGCATTAATTTTTCTTTTTTTAAGACAAATGTTGTCAAGGAATACAGCAACCACAAGAGCGTACAAACATTGAAATATTGCAGGTGTAAGCAAAGGAAAACCTACCTTTAGTCGAGAAACAAGCCCACTAGATTTCAATTTCTTGAAATAATTTTGTGGTTTTATCCAAGTTTCAATTTGAGTATTATTCATTACGGGAGTTTTATACAAAACTTCATGAAGAATCAAAGATCCCTGTAAATAAAACAAATTTAATGAGCAAACAGAGAATAATGGGACAAACTGATTGAAAGGTCGATGAAAGAAAGCGAAACTAATAAGATAGCAGTGGTAGTAACTAGAAATGTTTGAGATCCCGAAAAACACCAGAGTTTCAAGTTACAGATACTGAAAGGTACTAACTACACAAAAAAAATGTGAGTATTTTTTTTTTAAAAAAAATTGAGTCTTTGAATAATCTTTGAAAAATTTATGAAAATGAATCTGAAAAAAATAGGAAATGGAAAAAGTGTAAGAGAAGAGAGAAAAACCTTAAAACCTTGGGTGAAAAAAGAGAAGAACAAACTCAGATCCGTGCAAAATACTTATTGTTAGATTGAAGACTTACTTCATATTGGTCATTGTAAAGATACGTGTGTACTTGGAGAACTTTCACCGGAATCAACGAGCACGTTAAACGAGACTGTTTACACGCTATGCGTCCTAGACTTGTTGCTATTGTAACTAGGGCATCATTTGTTTGAGGACTTAGATCCGCATAGTGATAGGTGCTTTGCCAAAAACTTAACAAATTAGGAGTTCCTGAAAAATAATAGATTATTGCATAAGTACTGAACATTTACAACTTCCTAATTCTCAAAGAGATGTCATGTTCTTTAACTGCCTGATGGTAGATTTACAGCGTAAAATTAGTCAAATAATTTCAGGGGGGCCGAAATGAAGCAAAAAGTTGGCACAACATGGAGGTGACGGCTAGACATTAAAAAATGAAACTGCACAGAAACGCTTTCAAACAATGTAGTGGTAGTAGTAGTAAAGTCCAGCCGCCCAAACCTTGCGTTCGTTATGCTTGTATGTATTTCAAAGCAAACGACTGGACTGAGGATGTGCAAAAAATAATAGAAAAGTGCCCTGCAGACCAGAAGGATTTTAGAAAAAATAGTTTCACGAGTGAACCAGAAAACTATGTCTACAACAAAACTTTGAAATATTAATCAAACAGACATCAGCGTATTAATGGTGATTGATTAGGTAAATAATAATTAATATGTTTCATTTCATTTTGTATGTTGTCTCCGACAAGGCATTAATCAATGCTATGTCACTATGGTTACTTAAACAGATTGTTTTCCCAACAATCCACATGAAACGAACTCAAATAATGCCACAAACCTAAAAATATCAAACGTGACAAGACTCAATTTCATGCCATTTGTCGCTTTCAATATTTATTTTCCAACTAAAAGATTACGTTTCAAGGTTAGGATTCAGAAATAAAAAAATTCATAGTTACCTGATGGATATGGACCATAAAGCCACTCCTCAACTTGGTTGATAACAGTCTGACTAACAACTGGCTCAAATTTTCTTGCAAAGAAGATGTTTTTCTCTTCCGTATTCTAAAAAATTATAATGATGAATTGGTCAATAATTTTGAATAATTGTTTTATTATTTTTTTTATTTTTAATAAATATTGAACCAGTGAATTATTTCTACATTTTTTTTTTTTTTTTTTTTTTGGGATTTTTGAGATAACAACTCCAATATCAGAAGCAGATTTATATTTTCGAGCACAAAAGGCAAGTATAAATCTATCCACCCCTTGGTTTTGATAGGGGTGTGCTGCCAGTGAGACACGATTTGAAAACTCTTAACAGCAAATAATCATCACTAGAAGATACATTAAATAGTACCTACTCATTTAATAAATCACCAATGGTGACCTTACAACCCTGTGCCGAGTTACGGCACAAAACTCGTTTTTTTTTATCTTTTCCTTGCCGATGCGGTCGCATCTCGTCTCAGGACGAGGTGCGCGCGCATCGGCAAGGCATGACGTCACCAGCGAAGGCTCCCGTCGAAACCTCTCGCACGAACGCTGACAGCCATCTTTTAAGTCTTCGTTGGAGTCCGTTCGAGGGTGGTCGCTGGGAGCCAGGAGCTTTAATTTTTCATCGTGTAGTAAGCCTATTTTAGGATCATTGAATTGATCGTTTCCTTTTAATTAATCCCCTTTCTCTATTTCTTTTAAATGTGAGAGCCATCTCTCTTCCCTTTTTTCTTGATTTGGGAAATTAAATAAAAGTAAGAAGAATGTCAGTTGAACCGTGATCCGTCTCCTTCAATTTCTTTCTAAACCTATCCCTGATTGTCACGACCCACTGGGTCTTCTTATAATTTCAATTATCCTCTCGGATCCCGATTGTTAAGATCAATTAATTGTTGGGGATCGATTGAGGGTAGTGACGAAACTTTGAACATCTTTTAAAAACCCAAAGCGTTTCAAAATGGTAGCATCGGCGTGGTTGTCGTGGTTTTACAGTCGGCGATCGGTTTAGAAAGCACTTGTTGAATCTAAGTAATGATCTTTTAATAATCGTGTCCCCTTTTCGTGTAGTTTTGGTGAATTGTGAAGTGTAATTTTTGTGTGTTAAAACCGGAATCGCGGATTCCGGGATCTCAAAACCGCGTGGCGGGTTAAATCTTTGTCTTCAATCAATCATCATGAGTTCCTGGCTCTCTCCACCTTATCTCAGCGTGCCTCTCCCGAACGGATTCCGACCGGCTTCCTGGGGTAAGAAGTGAGGAAAAATCAAGTAAGACCAATCCTTTATTCTTTATTCTTTCAGTTCTGCCCCAGTGTATTATTCATCCTTTGGTTTTCGCCCTCCTTAGCTGAGTGTCCTTCTTAATCATGTATGTGTTACTGTGAATACTATAACTTTTCAGGTTAGAATAATGAGTTACAATGTGTTTTAAAAAACCCTTTTTTTTTTGTTTTCATTTCCATATTCGAAACCTGCTCGTCGAAGTGGGCAGTGACTCGCTGAGTTCGTAATATCTTCTTATTAAATTGTGCCCGGATGACTAGTGATCACAGTGTAGGCGACAATCTCATTCCGCATCAATCAACGTTTTGAGTAAGCTCAAATATCTACATCAAATCTATGTTTTCATCGATTGTGGTGAGTTTTGTTATCTGAGTTTTTTGTTCTTTCGATCAGGCCCTTTCCCAAAAGTGTTCCTTTAGGTGTTTTTCTTATGTCAATTAGTGTTTCATTAGTTATGTTTTTATAGTTAAATGGATGGATGCGTCGTTCTAGGCGATAGCAACTTTGTGCGCCTTTGTAAATTAAGAGCTTTTAAAAATGGTGTCCCAATCCCCTTGATAAATTTTATCCCGTTCTGGTGCAAAGGTGGTCGATGGACTAAACCTTTTAAAAAGTTATCTAAGTGTGTCTCATTATAAAAGTGGATCACAAACGACGTTATCTTGTTGGGAACGAACGACTTAAGTCACAATAACCTCTTGGATCGGAATAATTTTTGAGAATTACTCGTATCGCCAGAAATTGTTTTAAGCAGGTGCTTATTTGTAAAATTCCACCGAGTCCAAAACTAGACCGGCAATTAATTTCAATATCCAATCAGTGGTTATAAAATTTTTAAATCGGTCGAAAATATTTCTATTGTCGATTTGTTTTCTCCTTTTAATGATGCCCCTTCCATAAGTTTTTCCCGAGTGGTACTCCTGACAATATTTATTTCAATAACCCAGGGTTGCGACTAGTTTCCTCTATTCTTGTATCATCGCTCTCCGAAATTAATGTGTAGGACTGGTGAGTTTTTGTACTTCAGAGTAGACTATTCCGTTTTTTAATAAATAAAAAAAAATGTTCAGAATAAGTCCGAGCCTCCTGCTAAGTGACCAGGTATTAGTCGAACTAAAAATCAGAGGGGTTGATCCCCCCGGGGGGCAACGCCAATGATTTTTGACGAGCCTTGGCACAAAGCCAGAGGTTAGGTAGTGAACCCGTTTTGGATCGTGTAGCTGAGCTTGACTGCAATGAGCAGTTCGCTTACTGTTCCGCTCGTTTAATTGATTACCAAACAAAGATTGCTGAATATAAGGAGGATAATGGTGTTTTGGGTTCACGTCAGTTAATAGCTCGATTGCAGCATTTGGTCAATCGGCTTTACTGCTTGCTCCTGACACAACTTCCTGCGGCGTCTTCGGAGCAGTTGGGGTTAAAGGAGGAGGTCTCTCAGACGTTGGCGGACTTCGAAGCGCACTTGGGAGCGGATCCTGACTTAGCGGATCTGGCTCTTATCCACGAAGAAGTTTTCGTCGAGAATCATTACGAGTGTCTCAACAGTCAGAACGTGTTGGTGGGAACCGGACCGAACGCATTCGGAGTCCACCAATGTCTCTGCAGTTTCTTCATTGCCTGAGGACCCCGCAGGGATTTTGGAGAGCAGGCAGTAAACCAGATTCCCCAAATTGTAAATCCTGCAAATCCTGTTGTAGGCCCCCCTCCTCATGTCCAGCAATTAATCGAACCAGTCGTTCAAGTTCCAGTTGCCGTTTCCCAAAAAATAACTCGGAAGTGTTAATTAATTATAACCCAATTGTCGAAACCCACGAATTAGAGGTAATCAAAGTACTCCGGCGCCTCCCGGTGGGACCGGTCAGGGTCGAGCGTTTAATTCTATGGACCGCCGATTAGAAGGCAAAATCATGCAAATTCACCTTGAGAGGAGTCTGAAATCATTGCCTGAAACAGACGGGTTGAATCCTCATACTCTCCTCGTTTTCTTAAAGTTATGTTACAACTTAGAGGGAGACAAGGGATGTCTGACCATCTTCTTTTTGAGGTAGTGCTTCCTTTCTCTAAAGGACTCCTAGAGAGCCAAGTTAAAAAGGCCTTAGACTTTGGTTTTACCTTTGACCGCTTCCACCGTGAGGTGTTGAGGAATTTGATCCCTCACAAAATGTTCGACCGTCTTCGCGACACTTATTTTAAGCGGTTGCAGAGGGAACGGGAACCATTAGCGACGTTCATCCCGGAAATCAAAATGGCAGCTCAGTTACTCCGTTTGGAACTAACTGAAGCTGAAGTGGTTGACAATATCCTAACTAACGCTACCAGAGAAAACCGTGCTGACTTAACCTTTGAAAAAAGACCGTGTAACTTTGATGAATTAAACCTTGCATGTGTTACCGCTCAGAATCTGCGTTGTGTGGATCTCGAACGGACCTTCGCTAGCAATTATAGAAGCAAATCACAACAACAGCTTCCCGCAGGTCCTTCGGGGTCCACTCAACCCAGAAATCTGGGTGCACACAATGTTGAGATCGCACAAAGTTCCCATTCCGACGTCTTCGCCCAGGGTTGGGTCGACCCTTTGATGCAGGCTCTGCCCCCAAGTTTAGTTTATGCGAATGTAGTCGATTCAATGGGAGGTCCACCACGAACCTGTTTTCGTTGCGGTTCTTTAAGACATCTCATAAGAGATTGCCCACATAATCAAACTCAAGAAGCCTTTCCAAAAAACGAGGGTGGCCAGTAGACCATTGCAGGGTCGATCCACCCCCGGCCGAGGAATCCCCTGCAACCGCTAAAGTAACTGAAAGAGTGAGTGTTTGTAAGACGATTCACCTGCCTACTTCGAACTGAATTCTTGATTGTGGTCTTGCTTGAAAGAACTAAATACTTCGGAACATCACGGAATGCTAATTTCTAGGTCGTGGGCGGAGTGAGATCGCCGTTATCATTGTATCCTTGTATCATTAAATAATTGTGTTATATGACTTCATAGTGGGATGCTCAGTTGAGGGGATTGAAAAGCCAAGGAATTAAGTAAAAGTAAATCAAATTTACGTGGTTTTGGTAATTTATCCACACACAAATAAATTAACCTCATTAGTCGTAACAAACAAAAGTGGCTGGGTTGCGATGAGTGTCGTTTCGGGGTGTGCCTTTGGTTTGGAGTGTAGTTGTTTGCTTGCCAAGGACTTGACAAGAGTTTGTCAAGAGACGCAAGCAATACAGAATCTCAATTTGTCTGGAGGAACGCCTTGGGACGGCATTCATCTCAATCCAACCTCAGTCGTTTCATTAAATAATTTTTTTTTTAAGCTGTCAAAAATTAATAGGTCGATTCCATTGAAAAAAATTGCTTACATCTCGTTAACCTTCAATTTTGTTTTCTTTTTTTTATCTTATGTTGTTTGTTTTGTCATTGATCTAAAATCGTCAAATTAACATTTCTATTTTAACACCAACAGATTTAATCTGATAATCTTTATTGTAAAGAGGTAAATTACCTTTTTACGTGTATCACATAACACTAAAGTTTTCACAATAATTGATAACTGATGCTTCATTTAATGAAGTTATTTATTCCCTATCTGCGACAAATTTAGGTTTATAATAGATGTAAGAATAGTTCTTTATGGTCAAATGATTAGAATTTTCAAAGAAAAAAAAAATTCTAAGGATAAAATTCTAGAAATTATTTTTGGATTTAAACCAAAAAAGAAATTAGGATCTATATTTTAGGATTATGCTTTAGGTTTAGGTTCCCGACTGTGACTTAGTTTTAAGAAAAAGCAATACACACCCGCTATTGCATGCTATCCGTCCGGGTGGTGTAACCGGATGGAAAGCAATCAACCAAAAAAAAAATATGTATGAAGCCACATATAATATGTGCGCTGATATACGAATGACTTTATATCGGTATATCCAATTTTATATTTTTCATTGGTTCTCGTTCTTTTATAACCTTTGTCTTATGTTCTTCGATTAATTGATTTCATTCAAAATGACAATTTATATACTATTAATTTATTTTACTCAATGATTTGCGTTGTTAAATTATATTTTTTTTCATATGTTGATGTTAAACATCTCAAAAATTTGGAGAGTGAGGCTTCCTCCATTCTGCACACTTCCATTATGATTTTATTGGATCAACTTTCGTCGATTCAATGGTGACCATCCAATTCTCCCTGAAAATCGAGGAAAAGTAGCGGTCGTGTTCAGCATGGAGGATGCATTACTTATAGTGGAATCGACCCGACAGTTAAAATTCCAAAAAGGAAAAAAAAAATGGAACAAGGAGGGTAGATACGAAAAAATCGGAGCCGCGGAAGAGGTCCGACCAAATATCTGCAACGTCCTTTGTTGCCTAAATTTTATGAATACTTGCTAAGGACTCTAGCTGAGTTTGTAAGAGAGACGCAAGTAGGAATAAATGAAAAATAAAGTTAAGATGCCCAGGCGGCCAAACCACAAAATTGTGTAGTTGAATTTCGTTAAGATTTGTTTGCCTTTTTGTTCTTATCGAAAGTATTGTCGAATGTTTTGTTTCATCTTATTTGAGTCTTAACCCACGGTGGGTCATTTCAGTTGCACCTGTAAGTAAGTGTATATATCTTTCAAAAAGAAAAGAATACTGTGATTTCTTTCCGTTTATTTCCTCAGGTATCTCCTGTTCTCTGTGTGTTATTTTCTGTAATTATATTTCAGGTGAATTTGTAACCTTCGAAGTTATTTTCGTATTGTTAAAAAAAAAAAAAAAAAAAAAAAAAAAAAAAAAAAAAAAAAAAATAAACAAGGAAAATATGTGTTTTTGTAATTATCTCTCGGCTGTGTTCTCTCGTTTGATTTTTAACAACAACAAACAAAACTATGTGAGTTTTGCTGTGTTGGCTGTGTTTTTTTTTTTTATACTATGTACAGTTTCCGATCAAGTGACTTTTGTTTACTATGTTGTACTAGTGCGTTTAATTTTTCGATGTAAATTTGTCGTGTATAAATCATTTTCTATTGTTTTAAAAATGTGTAATTTTTGTAATTGTAATGAGTAATTTTCAAAATGTAATTCTTAGAGGGTGGCTCCCAAAGTATCAAAAAATTCAACCAGTTTTTCCTTTTTTTTTTAATATTTCAGTAAAAGTAATATATAAGGTGACGTTAAAATTATGAATTGTTCTCTTGCAACCCTTGCTGTCTTTATAAAGTGTTAATGTAATGTTTTTCTTCCTGGGTACTTCACCAACGCAATACAACCAACGTATAATCACTAGGTACAAAAGCCTTGGTGGGACCATACAGAGTTTAAAAACCCTGGGTCATAACCACCAGCGTCCTAATACCTATTTCCTTAGAGACCCTTTACTTCTAGTCTCATTGATTTTCTTTTGGTGCGTTTGGTGAAGATTAACTTTGATAATCTTGTTCGACCCAAATTATTTTACTTACATTTGACCTTAAACTGTTTTCTGACTTGACAGCATCAATATCTGCGTTATTATTGTATAATTTGTACCTAACAAAAAAAAAAAAAAAAAGAAAAACAAGCAGCAAGTCTCGAGGACTGTGTCCTCGGTTAAAGGGGGGGAGAACTGTGCCGAGTTACGGCACAAAACTCGTTTTTTTTTATCTTTTCCTTGCCGATGCGGTCGCATCTCGTCTCAGGACGAGGTGCGCGCGCATCGGCAAGGCATGACGTCACCAGCGAAGGCTCCCGTCGAAACCTCTCGCACGAACGCTGACAGCCATCTTTTAAGTCTTCGTTGGAGTCCGTTCGAGGGTGGTCGCTGGGAGCCAGGAGCTTTAATTTTTCATCGTGTAGTAAGCCTATTTTAGGATCATTGAATTGATCGTTTCCTTTTAATTAATCCCCTTTCTCTATTTCTTTTAAATGTGAGAGCCATCTCTCTTCCCTTTTTTCTTGATTTGGGAAATTAAATAAAAGTAAGAAGAATGTCAGTTGAACCGTGATCCGTCTCCTTCAATTTCTTTCTAAACCTATCCCTGATTGTCACGACCCACTGGGTCTTCTTATAATTTCAATTATCCTCTCGGATCCCGATTGTTAAGATCAATTAATTGTTGGGGATCGATTGAGGGTAGTGACGAAACTTTGAACATCTTTTAAAAACCCAAAGCGTTTCAACCCACAGTGGAGCGAGTCAATGGGAGATGCCGGACATGGCATGGCGACTTTTGGCGACTTATAATCTTTGTTAATACACATCATAGAAGTTTGAAAGTGGTTTCATTGGTTTTCTTGTAAAATTTCCTGCAAGAATCACCCTTCATAGTTTGTTTTTTGACGGAGAAAACTTTTAAAGTTGCATTTTTAGTCTTATTCTTTATTTCGGACCACTCCCATTGACAACCCTACGATCTGCAGACCTGTCCAGAGATTTGTGAGCAAACTTTTTCACAAGTTCCGAAAGACGGAAAAAAAAAAAATTAATTATCATTTATTGAACAAGTGTGAGTATTGATTTTTTCAATTCCAGTAAAGTTTCTTCAAAGTTGTTAACCCTTTAGATGAAGGTTGGAGGGGAGGAGGGGAAAATAACAACCGCCGACGAGACAGTACATCGAACGCACCTCGCAACCAGTCGCTGATGATGCCTGGTCGTGCCCGCGTGAAACGCATCCGATCTTAAAATTTTATTCCCGCGAATTGTTTGTTTTTAATTTATTTAAGTTTCGAGATTTCAATTTTTTAGAAATCATCTACCTGGAAAGAAACAACATAATTCATAACATACCTGGATCCTTGACCAATCTTCAGGCCTGAAATTATTGGGGCTGCAGCCACACCAGTCGACTACATGCTTGTACTGGCATTTACAGCCGAGTCTTCTTTTCCAGTTAGTGACATGCAGGTTGTTGTCAACATAAGAATTGCAAAAGACAGAGTTCCGTAAAACTGTGTGGAAGAAGGACTGCCGGGGCAAAATAAAAGTGCTTTCAAATAATGATGAAAATCAAAAAACCATGTACATGAAAAAGTTGCAATGATACTTTTTTGGATAGCAGTAACCTTTGCAAAAAACAGCTCACAAGGGGAGGCTTAGAAGTCGCCGCCTCCGATTTTGAAAACAATTGCACAAAAATGTAGCTAAAGTAAAACTACTAGACCCGAGCGGAGAGCGTTCCGAATATTTACATGAATTTCGGCAACTTTCAAAAAATTCCTGATGCTTTAGGAAGGCCCATTGGCAAAAAGTGAGAAACACGGGTCTAATAGTTTTACTTTAGCTACATTTTTGTGCAATTGTTTTCAAAATCGGAGGCGGCGACTTCTGAGCCTCCCCTTGTCAGTTCAGATTGGGGGTCCAGATTCAGAGACAAATTGAGACCCAGCACAAAGCTTGCTTGACAGATGTCCAATTTCCCAACTCAATTTTGGTCAGGATTCATCGAGCCAACAGTTGCTTATGGTTGACTGAGAAGCAAAAAAGGAAGGCTCCGATTGGTCCTTGGATAAACAAAGCACACGGTTTGAATTCACCAAGCAATACTTGTTTTTGTTTCCGGGATCGCGAACCAATCACAGCCTTTCATTTTGCTCGCCCATTCAACATTACATTAGACGACTGTTTGTAGTTGAGGTCAGTAACTTCCAAATGAAATTGGAACATCCGACTTGCTTCATTTTCTTAACACCGGTAGCATAACTTGTGCTAAGTCTATTGAACCAATATCATCAACAGACCCTATCCGACCCCCGGCGATTTTGAGGTTAGGTTAAAGTAAGTAATTGGGATTTTATTAGAGCGTTTATGGGGGTACCAGGTCCATATACAGAATATTTTTTTACAGAACCTGTTTTGTTCTTTTCATTACGCCGAACAATGTCTAAAAAAATAATAGTTTTTTTTCCAATTTTTTTTCTTCACCTTTTTCAGCGGATCTATTGGAACAACATTTATTCAGTGAAAAAAACAGTTAGCTAATACTTTGAGCTGAAACCCTTCCAGTCTATATGTTCTGAGAACCACGAATGGGTAGAATCTGTTTCACAGTTAACTTGTGGTTGGCAGGCATGCACACTTCCTTCCTTTTTTTACCTTGAGAACTCATGGTTGCAATGAAGAGGTTAAAATGATCTTAAGTGTAGATAGCTAAGTGCTAATTTTTCCTTTAATGTCAAATTACAGGGCAAAAGTAATGATATTTAAGAAAATGGAGTGTAAAATACTAGACAATCATCTGAAGAATGACTCTGCAAAACATACCTTCAATATTTTCAAATATTAAGGCTGAAAGTACCCAAGAATGAAATGTTGCATTCCTATTCTAGAATCAATCAGTGACATCCAGTTATACGGTATTTTCAGCCTTAATTATTTTTTTTTTTTTTTATATATTTGAAACTACAAGGTGGAACTGGGGCACGACAGCTCCCCAGCCCGAAGAAAAAGTTTACAAAACATGAAATCTTCAAAGAATTTTCATTTAAGGTGAAAAGGATTAAAAATGATTGGTACGAAGGGTACCATAAGATGATTGAACTGCCCATTGGGACAATGGGCAGTTTTTAATTTATAGGTCTTAATTTTTATGTCATTGACAACTTTTTTAAAGAGACATTCTTCAAATGGTTACCAGGTCCTTAACACTCTGTTTTCTGAAATAAGAGTATTTTTGACGTATAACCTGACATTAATTGATCGATTGTACCCTAGTGGCAGAAATTGGCAATTAATAGTAAAGATTTGCCTTGAACTCTGTCGCTCCAACAAATAAATATTTGAGAAAAAGAAAAACAAACCTCCGCAGGTAATAAGGTGTATTTGAAGAAGAGGACCAGCCCCTTAACAAGTTCGTCCTGCTCAGAGGCTGCTACGTAATTGACGAATGACCTAGAGAGAGCTATCCAGTCACTGCCTCCATCCATAACAATACCAGACGGGAGGATTCGATCCCCGACACGCCACATATGAGCCTCGCATTCAACAAACGTTTTGTCCAAGCCCTGCTTCTGAATGAACCTCTGCACTTCACGACCGTGCGATTTCACAAAATTGACATCGCGGTTTGCCGTCAGGAAGGCGACCAGCTGAGTATTGGTTCTGCAATTGAAAGGAAAAACATTTGAACTTCATGAGAAGAAAGACAAAGAACTACAGTCGAATCTCGATCATCCGGATTTCGCCGGACCAAAAATGTTGTCTGGATAGTTGAATATCCGGTTAATCGAAATTCGCCGAAAAACGCGATCTAGACGCTCTGAAATGCAGTCAGCGAAGATTTCTTTAAAACGCCCCTTCAAAGGCGAAGTTATGCAACCCGAGTACGGTTATTCCTCCGTAAATACTCCAACAAGCTCGATCTTTGAGGCATTTTCAAAATTTGCCATAATAATTTATCAGTAGACAAAACGAATTTTCTTCTTTCCAGTTTTATTTTCTAAAGGATTTATGTACGTCACCTGTGCAGTTTTTAAGCAAAAAAAAAAGTCAAGTCTGAAAACTTTTGTCCCTGAACTGAGGTTATAAAGGTGCAGGGCCCAAATAGAGTAGAATAAACAAATAGTCCTCAATGTTGAGGTTTGGTAGGGCATAAGTTGCGAATCCTCGCTTCAGGTTGGTTGATACATAAAATAAGTTTCATGGAAAGGACTGTTCGTCTCGTACTCTCTTTGGTTCTAGATGACTAGTGATAGATTCTTACTTGACCGGAAAATCAGACTCGCTCAGATTGATGACAAAGTCCCAATCCCACGCCGAATTGACCAATTCTGACATGGATTCCAACAACATGGTAAGAAGGGAAGCGCCTCCCCAAATAGTTGCATGCCGCCTTCTTGAAAGGCGAACATTTGGCAGGTGCAGTTCTAAAGCTAGTAATTCTCGAAACAAGTAGTCTTGTCGCTGGAAATAATAAAATCAACCAAAAGAGTACATAGAGCATCCTTTTTTCAAAACTGGCTCAAATCAATTATTTAAGTGCAAAATTTATATTTATCAGCAAAAGGTATTTTGTATATATTTTTTTTTTTTTAAACTGGTAAGTTGGAGTTTTCTTTGATTTATGATACTATATTAATCCTTGGCCTTTTCCAACAAAATATGCAAAGCAACCAAAAAGTGCATCAGTTCTTCACCTCTTTTTTAGAAGTTCAGTATTATTTACTTTCCTTCCTATTTGTCTAAATTTTTTTCTGATTTGGGAGAAGGAATTTAAGAAATACCTAGGCATTGCCTCTCTGCAAAAACAAATATCAACAAGCATCAAGACATCAAGCACCGAAATGTTGTCAAATAAGCACTAAAACCAAGGATTTTATAACACGGAAATCTTCAGGTCTCTACCAATCTTTAACTTGTGGACAAGTTCTCTCCTGCCCTTCATAGCTAGAGTGCAACAGCAAAAATCTGAAGAATTCTTACAGCTTTCGTGAGAAAAAGTTCTAGACAACCTATCTAAGGCCAGAAAACAGTATAAAAATACTTACAGCATCGACATGTATGAAGAAGAAATGATTTCGATGAAATAGCGCTTTGATTAATCGGTGCACCTGTCTGACTGCTCTACCGTTCAGTGTCAATAAGAATGCAATCCGGAGTGGTGATGAGTCATGCTCTCTTTCTTCCACGGAATCCTTTACAGTTCTTGCTGAAAATTCTGGGGAACAAACGTTTAACCGGTGAGAAAGTAGAACAGAAAGGTGCAAAACACTGTTTTACGGGATGATTCAGAACAGGGTTCTTAATAGGCATGGGCTATTTGTAAAATGAAAGTCAGAAACTACCAATGGCCCCTAAGGAAAAAAGGGTTACTAGAGGCAATGGCCATTTAAATTGAAGAAATAGGATCCAATCGTGGCTCTCTGCGAATAGAAGTTTAATGACAGTGATTTTTCAGCCGTGCATTTCTTGCACCCCCTCCTCAAATAGAGATCAAACGCCCCTTCAATTTCTTAAATGGCAATTATCTCGACATAGATTTTGGGCGATTTTCCTACTTTGGAAGCGATTCTGAGAAGCTGGATCTTTCACGATCTAGTTTTGCCCGAAAACGATGCATTTTGGTGAAAACCATAGGAGCACTCTTTCCTTATATTTTTTTTACATACTTTCAGCTTGTTAAATCAAATTTTCAAAAAGATTATTAACAAAAAATTTATGAAGGTTTGAAAATTGACTACCCCCCTGCAGCCCCCCTCCCAAACAACAGTGAAAAAACCGTATTTAAAAACCCTCAAGCACCAATTTTCGTGAAGTTTTGACAAATACCTTGGAAGTTACGAACATTCTCCCACCTTTTTAAAAAAAACTTTGGGGGGCTCTGGTGCAAATCGAGGCATTTTTAAACACATATTTATGTGGGGGAAAAAAGTCTTATTTTAATCTCTAAAATACATGGCTGTAAGGACGACATATGTTTCTGATACACCCTGTACAGTCCTAGCACCTCGTAAACACACAATTTTTCAAAAACACACAAAATTTTTACGCACATTAAAATCAGTTGTGAACTTACTCGCAATGCCTGTTTCATAGATGTTCACTGTAAAATAGCCACCGCATGTCTGATGAGCATCGGCCGGACATTTTAAGTTGCACGAAGAGTCAGGGAGTTGTGAGGATGACGATGGCTTCTCACTCCCACAGAAACATTCAGTGCTGCAAAAGTAAAAGAAAATAAAGTCTAATTTCGTTTCAGTTTGTTTCTTTTTCCTTGCATGAGCTAGAGAGAATTAATTATGCGAACATAACTGACTCTAATCTTCTCTATAAGAATCTCTTTGGCTACCTTTCTAATTACTCTTAGCTTTTTCAATGGAGTTATGGCAGATCTGTTGATAGGACAAATTAAAACTAAGAAAGAACAACACATACACAGGAAGACGATACAATAAGAGCAAAACATTGAAATTTGTATCTCAATCTGAGCGAAAATATCTAGATTTCATTTTCGATTCCAGGACTTAGCCAATTATTTGTAGGGGTGTGCGAATCCGCGTATTTCGAATCCGAATCCGAATCCGACGGGATTCGGATTCGGGATTCGAAATTTTTTTTCGGATTCGAAATTTTCGAATCTTTTTTTTTTTTTTCATATACATTTATAATTTTTTTGTTTCTCTAACTTTTCTTTTCCTTCCATATGTTTTTTCTTCCTCTTCCCTTCTATACATTAGCGCCTGCTAAAACGACGGAAACTACTATCATCACGATTCGGTACGAATGCGGCGCATCTTCCGAATATCGATGAACCTAAACGGGGATAACGGGCGGTAATCGATCAACACCAAAAGTGTGCGCGACCAGCAAAATAGAATAGTAAAGATAAATCAGAAAACAAATATTTTCTTCTCATTTTTCATTACATCGTAAGGAAAATAAAAGCGCCGCACTTTAAAACAATTTTTTTCGAACTTTTACGGCGCGGATTCGGATTCGGTTCGGATTCGAAATGAAAAAACTGGATTCGCACACCCCTAATTATTTGTGATTTATTTTAAACCGTTTTGCATTTAACAAAGATTACTTATACTCCAGATATGGCACTAGCTATATGGCAAATGTTAAATTTTGTTGAGAGCTAAAAAAAACCTTCATTTCTAAAACCGAGCTAAAACACATACACTGGCCCACGGTTTGTTTACGTTTTGGTAAGCTTTACTCCTTTACTACTATCCTCAAGAGATACTATAAGTGGCCTTAAACTAGCACCAACTGGTTTCACCCATTCAACTTATAGGAGGCTGAGTGCTTTTGCTGATCGGGCTTTCAGGCTTTCTTTAAAACTGGAGTCTACCAAATTACACTATAAAAAAAAAGTAAGAAATTGTTTCAAGCCTTAAAAAATAAAAACAGACTTATCTTACCTAAATTGAACCCCAGCATATGAAAAACCAGACTGAAGGCACAGATTGACACAATGAACAGGCGAGTTATTAAATTTCAGGTTGATGTAGTAACCAGTTAACAGCCGATGAGATTTGTTATCTTGAAAGCACCCGAGGGATTTTCCTCTTTCGAAATCTGAAATTGAAATTTATTCAGTTATTTAAGGACAATGCCTTAGTTCCGTTAGATTTTGTTAAAAGCAACAAAGTCAATCACAATATTTCAACCGCAAGTCAGTTCACCAATAGCAGTTATTTGTGTTACACTGAGATATAACCTCACAACTAGAGGTAGTTTCATAAGTGTAGGCGCACCTAGACCGATAATCTTTGGAATTCGTCATCATTATTTATGATACTACTCAATGAAAATGAAGGAAAATGAGTTCAAGTGTTCACTTTTCAATAACGAACACTTCAAAAGCAAAATAATTAAGTCGTGGGCAAGTTTTGTTTTGATTTAAACAAACAAAAGTTACAGATTAGCCAAAGATTATTGTTTAGGTGCATCTACACTTCTGAAACGAGCTCTATCAATTCCGCTCAAATCTCGAGTTCCTTGACCACTTAACTTGTTTTCAGTACAAGTTCCAATTGAAAAAGCAAATTATGGTGATTTCAGGGGAAACTTTTCCAGATTTCAATCCAATGGATAGCGCCACTAGTTACTTTTTGGAAAAGTCGTGTTTTTGGCATTTTAAACTGAAACCATAGATAAAACGCAAAATCCAATAACAACAGCACCTGCAAAATTTTTTTATGGATTTTTTGAGCCCAAAATGAGCAAAATTGATTCAAAATTATAGCCCTAAATTATGAAATTCGTCTCGCCATAAGCTTAGTGAGTGATACGTCTATCTGCCTCACTCACACTCATTGCGGCTATCGGAAAGTTTTGTATTTCATAATTTCCGGCTTTATTTTTGAGTGCTTCAGCCTGAAACTTTCAGGGTATCTTCCTGAAGTGTGCTCGCAGGTGCTGACCTTCCTCAAATTTGTATTTTTAGCGTGAATTCGTCAAATTTAGCAAAGAAATGTTGACTTTTAGAGCAGGGCAACATGGTGTCCACAGTTGGAACTAATCGACCCTGGAATCATCTTAAAGGAGCTTCTCCACAAAAGATGTCACAGAAATTGAATAAATAACTTAGTTTAAAAACAAGAACCATTTTTTTTTTTTTTTTTTTTTTTTTTTTTTTTTTTTTACGCTAGACAAACGACACTCAACCAAGAGTAACCCATTCCATTTTGTTCCAAGCATAAAAAAAGTAGCTTTTTAAAGTGAAAGAATATTTACCTGAGACAGCACAGGTATGAGGTAAACTCCTAGGATAGAGTAACCCTTGGGAGATAAGGCACGATACATTGGATAATTCTTGCTTACAATATTGAGTTTTGGCACGGTGTATGGCTGAAATTGCTTCTTTACCAGTAATATCACATAATGGGAGAAAGTCTAATTCCTCTAGCCTAAGATGAGAGACATTTGATAGTTTACTAGTTTGAGGCACTTTACTATCGATTCTCCTATCTTCTAATTTATCCGGAGGCACTTTGTTCCTACTAAATTCGCTAATTACAGAATTGCTATTGGCTGGGTTATCTTCATCGTCGACGCCCAGTAAGTTGTCTTTGTCATGCCTGAACTCCCGGATTTTCTTTTCATCCATCACCTGAAAATGTAGGAATAAGTTACAGTATAAGTAAGCGCGCTTTCATTTGAGAGGAAAATATTGAACATTTATTAATTCGAACAATAAATAAAACAGGAATGGGTAGAATGCTGGAATACAACCTAAATTGGCAAGGACGTTTCGGCTCAAATCGCTCAATTATATATACTTTTTATTTTTTTTGTTTGTTTTTTTTGAGTTGAAAATGGCTACGATTTGAGCCAAAACATCCTCGCCAATTTAGGTTGTATTCCAGCATTTTACCCGTTCCTGTTTTATTTATTGTTCAAGTTGTCGCTGGTTAGTTTTTCTGTAATTTTTCTTTATTAATTCGTTCATTATGTTCACTACAACATTACTACGCCTACTAAGTGATAGGCGCCGGGAATAGTCTCGGCAGATTTTCAGGAATATTTCCGATTCGGGACTTTACTTGGTTTTTTCCTTTTGAACAAGGTTTTGTTTAAAGAATATGATTTTCAATTGTTCTTTCAACTGATTTTCAAATTCCACGCCAAGTTGTGGGATAAATTATACCAAAGCGTTAGTCTAAAGAATAAGAATTGAAAAAAATGTATTCCCTAAAAATTTAGTAAATTCCCGGAAATAAACCAACACTCCGCCTACCTACAAAAAGCAATGTTGTAGTAAGATAAATACTACAAGACAGCGATCAGTCAGCATTCACATGGCTATCCATCTGCACTTTGTTTTGTAATAATTAATATGTATCTTACACAAACTCAGTTTGCCATGGCACAGTCTAAAGAGTAAAAATGAACCTACGCTCCAGACAATATGGTGTTGTAAATAGTTAGCTAATGGAATAAAGACAAGCAACATTAGAAAAGAATTCTAATTTTTTCACACTTTTTTCTTTTACCTCATTGAATTTGAAATATTTCAATTAAATTGTTTTCAGTTTGAGCTTTAAATAATTTGTCATTGTTTTACCACCATTTTTTTTACTTCTTTAATAATTTTCATTTTGTTTAAAGATGTGATATCATTAGTTATTGCCGTGTTCATTACTCGTCATTAGGGTTTAGGCTACCCTAGACAAAGCTAATCCTTCAGTGGATGGAAGGATCTATTTTATTTTGCTATGGTGTTTGATATTATCTAGCGTAAAAAACTATGTAATCTTTTGATAATGATAAAAAATTCTAATCGACAGCAAAAGCACTTTGCCTATTGGATTCTGCCTGCTTCTGAAATGCATCAAATAGCAGTAGTGAACAGTTTGTTAGAGAACCCAATACTCAAAAGCTTCTGCTCCAATAAATGAAGGATTTTAAGATTGAATCCAAAGAAGATGTACACCATATACAGACAGACAGTAAAGCTAAAGAAAGTATGAGAGTCAATGGCTGTCTTTTTTCATGTCCAGAATCACTCACTGTGGACCGTTATGGTTCACAGTTCCCATTTTGTTCTTCTTCAAACAACTATAAATCGGCAGAGCTTCACATGGAAGAACCTTGCGGGCTTTCAAGTTTCCCAGATTTGTAGCACTAAAACGAGCAATTGTGGGCAGCAAAAGACCAAATTCTTTGGAGCTCACAGACAGAAAAGATGAGCAGTGTAAACTGCACTTCCGCACTCTGATGATAAAAGATAATTTCAACAACTTTTAAACAAACACAAGACTTTATAAGCTTTGTGGACACAAAAATTCATGATTCAAGATCACAAAATCATTGCGGACATCAAAAATTGGATGTGTACAGCGTGAGCTGAAGTGTAGAATACATGAATACCTCCATAAGATTGCTCCTAGGCAGAGATGTCAGCTACATAATCACAAAGACTTTCCTCAAACAAACATACACCTAACTTCATATTCTATCCATGCTTGTTCTGCATCTACCTTGGATCGAAGCAAGCGACCATTATTGAATCTTTTTTCTTCCAGCATTCAAGGTCCTCGGCCTCCCAAGGAGAGCTGTTTAATAACACCATCATTACTTGCTAAGTGCATTGATGATAACAGCAACTAAAAACGAGTTGCATTCCATACAGCACATCATACTACCCAATCTATAGAGTAGGCCCAGAAGATAGCATCATTCATAGATCTTTCGACAGTAGTGCATTACATGCACCAATAGACATTTGAACTTGAGACAAATTTTAGACTTCTGATCATTATTTAATAAGGTAATAAGAAAACCAGGGTCGATGTAAGATCAGCAAGGAGGAGAGAAAACAGTAGTTAAAAAGCCAAAAACATAATAAAAAGGCTGAAGATCTGTGAAAATACTAACCTCCAAATTCAACCTGCCTCGTCCGGAAAGATATTCATTGCTATTTTTCCTACTTTCGTCATGACTTGCTAGGAAAAAGTAAGCTAAGAGTATTTGAATGCAAAATATAATGACACCTGCCACATAAAAAGCTTTATAACGACGTATCCATCTAATATCTAAAGGTCTGTTGGTTGCCATTGTCGCTAGAAATGCAAACCAAGTTGCAAACTGTTTACGACCATTTCGATTGTTTTTTTTTTTGACAGAGGTTCTTGATAACTACTCACAGCGCTGTCAGATTAGGCAACTAATTAAGTCATCATGGTTTGACGAATCTGAAATTTGGGGCTGTTCAAAAGAAAAAATTACTATTAAGTGCTATTAAACTGGAATTATGATAATTAAAAATATTTTTTTAACTTTATTACAGCTTTTATTTCTTTTTCATACGTTGGAAAGGTTTATTCTGCAGTACACTTGGCAAACACGTAGCACGCAAACAAAAAACACCGTAAACCATAAATCGTTGTAATTTTTCTTTTTTAATTTTTTAACCTCACTTTTCCGCTTTCAGGCTTGTTTACAATTTCGTTCCGTGTCGTACGAAGCCAAAAGACTTTGGTACGAAGCGTCGTAATTCCAGATTTTTTTCAGTGAAAGTTTTATCTTAATGAAAACTTGAGCTTTTAAGAGCCTCCGGAAAGTGATAATTCTAGATAAGTCTTGTGTATTTTTTGTTCATTATGTCTATCGGAGTTCCTATTAAAGTGCTTCACGAAGCCGAGGGTCATGTAATCACATGTGAGACCATAACCGGTGAAGTTTATAGAGGAAAATTAATCGAAGCAGAAGATAACATGAACTGTCACATGACGAACATTAACGTCACTTTTCGCGACGGACGCACAGCGCAGTTAGAAAATGTATATATTAGAGGTTCCAAATTGAAATTTCTCATTCTACCAGATATGTTGAAGAATGCTCCTATGTTCAAGAAACAAGGTTCGAAAGGAAACACAGGAGGCGCTGGTCGAGGAAAATCAGCCATCCTACGAGCGCAAGGTATAGTCTGCGGTTTCATTTCCGTTTGTTTTATCACTTGGATTTTTTTCTGTTTTAACGATGTCTTTCAAATGGTTTCATTCACTTTTTTCAGTAGTCTTACCTGTAGACATAAAGCTTGTTTCAGAAGTGTTGGCTGCTGACAGCTCTTTGTTTACAAGCTCCGACCAAAGTTCTGGAGTGCGGTCCCTATCTACCCCCGCGTCAGCGCCCTTCCTGAGGGATAGGCGCAGAACCAGCCTACTGCCCATTTAAACAAAGAGCTGTCAGCGGCCAACACTTCTGAAATTCTCTACCTAGTAATAGCGAATATTCATAATGGATTGAAAGTGCATTTTTGACCTGATGGAATTGTTAGAAAACCAGCAAGCCTTTCTAAGTAACGCTCATTGGAGCTGTACTTACTTGCAGGGCTCTGATAAATTCGGAAGCTAACCCATAAACCTCGAATGAATGCCCCACTATCTGTGCGAGCAAAAAACCTGTTCAATGAGCTGCCAGTGGAACTCAAAAGCATTGTAAAAAATGGTGAGCTGATTGGCAGCTTTTTGAGCAGGTTGATAGGGCTCCTGAAGAGTAGGCCCCATTGCTTTATAAGAGAGTTTAAGGACTCAGATGGAAGTCAGGGGGAGGTTAGAAATCTTAACTAAGTTGGTAATAAATCTATTCTAATTTAATGGTAAGTAAAGACTATTCTAGTTCTTAAATCGTTGTGATTGAAATTGTAGTTGGACGTGTACCTTAGTCCCGGTCAACCGGGGCTCCCTGTACAAATTGTGTCAAATAAAAAAAAAAATTAAGTCCTTGCTAAATTTTTATTTTTGTTTTTTATTTTAGCTGCGCGAGGACGAGCACAAAGAGGTGCGATGCAACAAAGAGGCGGGCGAGGGGGAGGAGGAGGTGGAGGTTGGCAGCAACCGCAACGACCAGCAGGGGGTGGAAGGGGTTGAAAGCCACCTCTTAATTTTGTACAATTTGTATCATTTGAATTTTTTTTATCAACTATTGTTATCATTACTTTTAAGTTGTCTTTTTCACTTCACGTCTTTTTTTTTCAAAACGCTTACTATTATATATAAAAAATTAAATACATAACTAATTCTTACTTTGATCTCTTGGTTTTTATTTGCTTTTAGCATTTTACAGTTTATTGTATCCCTTCGTCTCCTTATCACGCAATCGCGTGATTTTCTTTTACGGTTTCTTTTTTATCATCTCGTGATGAAGTTCCAAAGTGGGTAAGCAATGAATTTGCAGTGACCTAGTGAGCAGCGCGAGGTTGATGACACTTGAGGTGATGACTTAAATCTGAAAAGCGACAAACTTTTTCAGTGGACTGAGCAGGTGGCCAGTGGCGGCTTGGGCAATTCGGTAACCATGCTAATATTCCATTTAAACCTATGCAAAAGTATTGATATCTTGGGGGTCCAATCGCACGTCCTAAAGATCGGTTGTTTTACAACGTTTAAATGGAGATAATCAGTTGTTGCCACACTGCACGAGCCGCCACTGCAGGTGGCTGGTGTCACTCCTCATTCAAAATTTTGATAAATTGCTGTGAACCTTATATTTTTTCTCTCTGCCTCTCTATTCGCATAAAAGTGACAACTTTTAAAACAGAAGAAACGTTTTAAGTGTGGTAACTTCCGTTTCTTGAGTTGTGTTATTCATATTGCTGTCATATTTTAGTGTTATTATAGCGTTTGGTCAGACGCAAAATATAGTAACAGTAAGATGTAGGTAGTTTCATTGATCAAAATGGGTCTGTGTTCAGACAAAAATTTTATTAATCATTGTATGAATGGAATTTTTTTTTTTACAGATCTGAATGTTTCAAGGAATTTTTTTAAGCATAGTGACTCTAAATTGATGGTAGAATTTCAGAATATTAAAGTTTTACGTGTCAATTATGGCTGTTTTCCAATCATACCTCTCGGAATCTAAAGCTAGAATCTTTGAAACTGTGCTTTTGTTAAACTAAACCAATGACTGGCACAGTGAGGACTTGAGATAAGGATAACTATTCGTATTAGACGGAGATGGTGTTGCATGTTGCATGTACGTAGATTTGAAGGCACTTTATTTCAAACAAACCCAGCTCTTAAAGTGCCTTCAAATCACCGTGTATGCAACACCATCTCCCTTACGTACGAACAGTTATCTCAAAAAGTGTCAACGGCACCAGTGGTTGGTTTTGCATAAACGAAAGTTTGAAGGAACTTTTTGGACTTCAAGCAGCACTTATTGGTTCATTCCACAGCAAATCGACACTGCCGGTACCTCTTTCAAAGTTTGCCGGTACATTTTTTGGACTCGAGGTAACTTTTTGGATGCGACGGAGAACTTGCTCTCCCACATACTTGCGGTGAATGAAACAATCCAACCTGTGAAATTTTTTTACGGAACTGCGGGGATTCACTCATTCATCGATGCTTGGGCTTAACCCAAATACATCTCACAGGCGCATATTGCAGAAAAAAATTAGATTTGAATGATCTCATTCACGTTTTCGTCAGAATGTGTCATTTTTTCTTCATTATGAACTGGTACGAAATTCTAGACGGACAAAAAAGATCATCACTTTCCGCATTCCTCCGGGGGGGGGGGGGGGGGCAAAATTCCTCCCTCGAGCTCCTAAAATCTCTGCTTTAATCCGGCTCTGCTAATTACTGGCGGTTACTTTTAAGCAGTTGCTTGTCATAGCATTAGTAGAATTCTTTTGTGAAATGAACGAACGATCTCGATCTGGCAACAGCTAAAAAAAGCAAGCAAGCAAGAACACAGTGTTGCCAATACAAAGGAAACTAACGTGTTTTTTCCTTGTGTATCGACCAGCCAGGGGCCATGACAATGACATAATTCGCGCACCGAGCGATAACTCGTGAGGTGGAGTGGAGCTGAAGCATCAAGGTATTACGTAATTCTATGAGAAAATATTTCAAAATAAACGCATCCGCCCGGCCTCTCCAAAGTATCGTTATCAGTTTCTTCAGTATTGTGGTTAGAGATCGTTACAGCTGACTGCGTATTCCCAAGACAAGCAAATAGCGGTGTTTGTTTACCGAGGTGTATTATTAAGCGGTTCTTTTCGTCAACAAGAGCGCATATCGCTCAGTTGGCAGTGCTTGATTTTTTGTAGCGGTGCCCAAAGTCTGATTTAAAATTTGGAGACGTCAAAAACCCCGCAATGGACTATCTCGAAACACGGAGGAACCAATTTTTCGCGAGACTGAAAGGTTAGATATGAAATGAATGAATTTCTGTAACGAGAGGAGCAGTTCTTTTTACCACTTGAAGTCTAGAAGTACGGAACAAACAACTCTTGAAATGTATCTGAAATTTGGGAAGTCTGATTTTCACTTGTCCCCACCAAACACTTTAAACGAAGTTCGATTTACAAAAAGTGCTGAGTTCGTTTCTTTAAAGGTTTTATCCTGCCTTTCGGATTTTTATCATTATTCTTACTCAACTTTGTTATGTAATCCAAACAATTATGTGTTTTTTTTCTCGAGAATCTGGCTTCATTCTTAGATTACTCGACGGGCAGTTCAGACTAAAATACAATTAAAGTAGGTATCGATACGCTTTACTTACCCAGGCTAATTTTGACTAATGCATGAAACATCATGATGAAACGTCGACTTACTTTTGGTTCAGTGTGGCTTGTCAAGCTTCAAATCCTGGCTTTCGGTTTTTGTTTATCTTTTTGAACTGTGCTACTTGTTTATTTTCTATGTCATTTTTTGTGGAGAGGCTCGCTCAATTCGTTTTCTGAAACGAAAGATGAGCCATAAACAATAAGTCGCCAGGTCAAGGAACTCAAGATTCGGGCGGAATTGACCGGTTTGAGGTTATATCTCTGTAGAGCTCATTAAGTAACCGCAGTTGGTGGATCGACTTGTCAGAGTGCGGTTAGAATGTTTTGTTTTGCGTCAATAGATAACTCAAGATGTGCTGGCTAATCGCAGTAAAAAAATTGGGGTGTGCTACTGCATTCCGACTGAAAAAGCTAACGTATAGTTTCTAAATAATCAGAAACTTGGCAATTATTTTTATGTGTACTTATGTGTATTTAAAATTACAGACATATGTTACCTTGATCATGCTGGAGCTGCACTTTACTCTGACGATCAAATTGAAGCAGTGGGTAAGGATCTGATGAGCCATGTGTATGGAAACCCTCATTCTGCCAATCTTGTCAGCTCGCATTGTAGAGATAGCATCGATCAAGTTCGCAACAGGTTGTTATTTTCTCCTTTTCAGCCGGTATTTTCTACCATGGATTTTTCTCTTCTAAATAACCTGAAATAAATTCTCTGAGTGGGGTTTCACCAACAACATGCCCAGAGTTGGCTTTACCCTTTTGCCACCAGAGGGCGAGGATAAAGTTGCCGCCCCCTCCGTTTACTGATACGTTAGTGGGGGTCTGAGGGCCCTCCTCCAGAAATTTTGAAAAACTATGTGGCATTGATTGGCATGGATGATGCAATCCATGCCAATTTTGAATAAAAAAAGCAACCCAAAATGATCTCTTTTCTCTACTTTTTTCAACCCCCCCCCCCCCCAAGTAAAACTTATTATACTTTGGGGCTGGTAATAAACATTTTTTCTCTGTGTGATACCTATAGTATGGGGAAGAAATTGATAACGTTTGTGAATTTGTGACACCAACTTCCAAGCAACTACTATCCTGTAAAATGAATGTTTTTCAAAGAATGATAATAAGAATACGTGCTCATGACTTAATTTTGTCAAAAATGGTGCTTGTGATACTTTACCTGCTTTGTATTTTCCTACCTGGAACTGTCGAGTGTTGATACCAACTTCTCAAAGCGTGAATCTCCTCTAAAACTCAGTTTTTGCTGAATTACAGCCTGCTAAATTTTTAAGTCCAGAGGAGAGCAGAAATAAAAAATTGAGATATTAATTTGATTCTTACATTACTGTGATTTTATTTGTATTTTCTAGAGTCTTGAAACACTTCAACACCAATGCCGATGAATACAGCGTTATATTCACATCTGGAGCAACAGCAGCAACGAAATTAGTCGCGGAAAACTTCGACTGGGCAGATTCTTCAATTCGAAACCTTTCAACCGAGAGTTACTTAATCTACCCTCAAGATAACCATACTTCAGTATTAGGACTTGTAGAATTAACAAAAGATAGAGATGTGACGGTCAAAAACCTAACTCACGATGAAATGATAGGAATTTTCCAATCGGATGATAATTTTTTTGAGGAAGACCGTTCAAAAGCAATGGCTAACTCTCTGTTTGTTTACTCGGCTGAATGCAATTTTTCTGGGGTAAAATACCCGTTGGAGTGGATAGAAAAGACTCACAGAGGAGTCTTGAATAAAAATTGTGTGGCTGAAGGGCATCAGAGGTACACTAAAAGATTTTTCTTTCATTTTTTCCTTTAAAATGTCTTGCTTTGTGCGAGCAAGTGTTTCCTTGCTGTAACCAACTGGGTACCTGTGAAAAATCTCAAATCAAAACTGAAAATTAAAAGTGATGAATATCTTCTGATTGGAAAGTCGTGTACATGTTAGTATATTTACATGCTCCACTGTCGTATTTCATGTGATTAACATGGGACGCGCTATTTTAACAACTTTGCCTTTAATATCCTGTTGTAGCACACTTTGGATACCTTCTATCCTTCTCATGTTTTCTTTAGAACAAGCAGGTTGAAAAAGGATGAAGAAATGGGATTTCATCCCCTCGTTTATCTTTATCTGACAAGCCTGTTTTGATGGAGGAATAAGAGAGATGGAGAGTCTCTAAAGGCATCAATGATTTTCAGTTTTGTTTGAAGATTTTATCAGATGTTATCAGAGGACGTGCCCTGGTTTACAGTTTCCCTAGGATGGCAAAATCAAGCAGAACAAGCGAGAAAAAGAAGCATAAAAGATCACCAAAATCCAAATTGAAAAATGTCACCTATATAGGCGGCAAAATTGTAATCTTGCAAAAGCAGAGACCCCCAAACACAAGACATTTTCCCTAGATTTACTTACCTTGATTTTTTATAATTTACAAAACATTTCTATGGTAAAAAATGAATTCAGTCCCCCCCCCCCCCCCCAGTCTTCTTTGTTTTAACAAGCGCACTAAATAATTTCAGTAGCTCTGTGAAACAAGTGCGCCAATTCATTTCAGTAGCTTTTTGAAAAATACGTATTATTACCTAATTATTTTTGTTGACAGGAATACAAAATGGTACTGTTTACTTGATGCCGCAACTTTTGCATCGACCAATGAATTAGATCTCAAGGTATACAAACCCGATTTCGTTACTGTTTCGTTTTATAAAATCTTTGGTTTTCCAACTGGTCTAGGAGCGTTGCTTGTCAGAAATTCATCATGTGAAGTATTGAAGAAAAAATATTTTGGAGGTGGAACGGTGAAAATAGCGCTTAGCGATGGCTCGTTCCATGAACTTCGCGATTTGCCACACGAGAGGTAGGTAAGGTTTCAATCTTGCATAACTAGCAGTTCTAAAATTGTGAGCTTCAGACATCTTGCCATCCCAAGCAGTCCATAGAAAGATATCAGGAGCTGTACTAAATGATTTGCCACAAAAGAGAAAGAAATAAAAAAAAAGCAAACATTTATCAAGAGTGAATTTTTGCTCTGATTTCCAAGATTTTTCACAAAAAGCTTTGGAAGTTCTCATTCCCTTTGATGCAACTTACTTGAGCAAAAAAAACATTCTCTGCTCTGGTGACTGATATGCACCAAAAACCAAGATAACCACAGCTTAAGGATTTCAACAATTGGATTTGAGATAGAACCAGAAATAAGACGAGGCTACTTTACTGCGCAAAACCCATCTATTGCTCTGACTAGTAGTTGTAGAAGTAGTAGTGATAGTAAAGGCCATCTGCCCAAACTGCTGTCTTCAATTAATGCATTAATATCCTTTCAGATAAAAAAGGAAAAGAAAACGCAAATATACAAACAAAAATATTTTCTGAAACTAAAAGTATGTAAGTACTAAGGCCGGCAAAAGAATCTTCCATATCACAGTGAGAGGGGAAATATTTTGACCCTCTCCAATGCAAGAAAGACGGCAGAGGTGATATGCGCATCGATCCTCGGCTCATATCGAGGTAACAACGCTGGTAGCTCTCTACACACACACAGCTAACACTGACTCAATGTATCCGCCCTCCTCCCTATCATTTGGCAGTGCTCAAGCAGTAGAGTGGGGGTAGAAAAATTTCCCCTCTCGCTGTGATGTAGAAGATTCTTTTGCCGGCCTTAGTACCTACACAGGATAATATCAGAGTTGGGCAAACGGGACTTAAGTACTGAGGTTAATCTGCCGAGTAGACTCAGTATTCGATCTGACTCTACGAGTACATTTTGTACTCAGGATTCGGACAGTTTTCAACCCTTTATTACAGAGTGATCCGGAACTATTTTTTTCAAAAATCAAGGGTACCTAACCTTCTTCAATCATACTACACAGTAGGGTGGGTCGAAAAAGGGCTATTTTCGAAATCGGATGGGGGCTACCTTGGAAAATGATCTACCCCACGAGAGAAGACGGCACCGAAAATCCCAGCTCAAAATTTTGACTCCCTATGTCTCCGCACAGAGGTTAAAAATCCGAATTTTTGGAAAAAAACGGGTTTTTTGACGATTTTCGGCATCTCAAACCTGCACAATGCCGTTTTTCTTCCACGGCTAGTGATTTTATGTTACTAGAACGTACTAACTATAACTCACTTCAATTTCGACCCGATTGGTCGATGTTTTGAGTCTCCGCAACAATATTTTGTACAGCAACTCCCTGAACTTGCAAATTAAGCCAATTTTTTGAAAATTGCAATTTATGAACCAAAAAACGAGCTGATTTTCGTGTCGGCTACTGCTCAATCGAATACAACAGGTGTAATTTAAACACTGTTTCAATCACTCCCCGGAATTTTGACATTTGAAGTCTCCGCAGTTGCTATGAAGCAATTAAAACGCGCGAAAATTCAAAAAAAATTCCGCGATCAATACATCAAAAGCTTAGGTTTCCGTAAAACGACTGCTCTTGTTCCAATTTGTCATTTTTCCCATTACTCTGACTAACTCTATCCTTCTTTCTATCTCCTACCCCCCCCCCACCCCCTCCACCACCTTCACTCTCATCTCATCCGCGTCCCGTAGCTTTACTCTCATTTTCATAACCGATGGTGGCAGTGTTGGCACACTTTAAGGAACCCTATTATTTCAAGACATGTAGGAAACTTGCGGCAAATTTGCAGAGCTGGTGCTTTCATAGCAGACAGATGCCACCGATGCAAGTCTGATCGAATTTGACTAATGTTAGAGGGAAATGGGGAGGGGGGAGGCGTAAAACGCAAAATATATAAATGACCCAAAAAATTCAAATTGTTGTTTCGCAACAAAACATTCGAACATGTTGCATCACAGTAAACAGCATTTCCATTTCGATGAGAAGAAATGAAATAAAGTTGGGGCCAATATGCTGATGGAGAAATGCATTCTATTTATTCAAATAATGAAACTATAGACCTAAGGCCTTTCGGCTATTGGTGTCATCGTCAAAGGTAAATAAATAGATGAATCGAGAAAACTGTAACCATGCGATTCAAGCAAATAAATAATAATCATAAAAAATAAAAAATGAGCAGTTCTTAATCTCTTAGAAACAAGGATTGCCTACATTGATATTTAGCTGCAAACCATCGTTTGGCCTACCTTGTTTTTCGTATTCCCTCATGGACCAGTGTTGCCAATCGTAGGGATAGATTAGTTCAAACGAACTTGTACAAAAACTAGCTACGCTCCTCACGTTCTATTAATGGTGTGGACACTTTCTGGAGGCTCGGACCTGGTAACTTTGCCTTGAAAGCAAAATATCGTATCCCAGAGCTTAAAGTATTCAGACACTGCAGTAAAAATAATAATTACTTCGTTTTTTGGAGATACGTAGTGATTTTAAAGGAACATTGAAAGAAGACTAACAATGTTAAGCAATGAAGAATGAAAATTAGAAAGGAAAATAAAGACACGTGTTCAACTCAATTATTTTAAATTAGCCAGTGAAGTTGTGGTAGGGGCTTCCGGAAAATATGGTTACCAATCAGGTTACCTTAGCAACTTTAACATTTTTTACAACGAATTAACTCTAGAAATCAAAGATAAGGCAACCTAACAATAAAAGTTGGAGTCTATAAAATTAGTTGTAACGAGGGCCCTGTCAAATATGTTGGGAAAACTGAAACAATCATAGATACACGCCTCGAAGAACACATAAAAAGCGAAACTTCTAACGTGAACAACTTCTCAAGGCATCTCGCGAAAATCGCAAAGAAAATCTAACCGTATGTAAATATTCGAACAGCAACATAGCTTTGAGATCATCGATGAATTTGACATTCAAACAGCAATCTATGAGAAATCAGTAATAATTAACATCCGGACTAAAATTGAAAATGCGGAACACGTAATGTACAAAATCTGCTGTAAGTTACATTTTAAAGTATAAATGTTCCCGTCTTTTTACATCCTTATCAATGACGGCTACTTACAACTAAAACTTATTCCTAATGGTCATTTCTTGATTTTATTTTTTATTTACTTTCCCAATTTTATGATTAATTACTTATTATTTATTAATTTACTCTTATGTATTAGTTATCTTTTATTTTGTCTTGACCTTATTGAATATTTCTCTACTACTAACTTTGAGACTCTTCAGAATGACGTTTTCTTCGTTTTTCATGATTATTATTTAATTGCTTGAATCGCATGGTTACAGTTTTCTCGATTCATCTATTTATTTACCTTTGACGATGACACCAATAGCCGAAAGGCCTTAGGTCTATAGTTTCATTATTTGAATAAATAGAATGCATTTCTTCATCAGCATATTGGCCCCAACTTTATTTCATTTCTTCTCATCGAAATGGAAATGCTGCTTACTGTGATACAACAACATGTTCGAATGTTTTGTTGCGAAACAACAATTTGAATTTTTTGGGTCATTTATATATTTTGCGTTTTACGCCTCCCCCCTCCCCATTTCCCTCTAACATTAGTCAAATTCGATCAGACTTGCATCGGTGGCATCTGTCTGCTATGAAAGCACCAGCTCTGCAAATTTGCCGCAAGTTTCCTACATGTCTTGAAATAATAGGGTTCCTTAAAGTGTGCCAACACTGCCACCATCGGTTATGAAAATGAGAGTAAAGCTACGGGACGCGGATGAGATGAGAGTGAAGGTGGTGGAGGGGGGGGGGGGGGGGGGGGGGTAGGAGATAGAAAGAAGGATAGAGTTAGTCAGAGTAATGGGAAAAATGACAAATTGGAACAAGAGCAGTCGTTTTACGGAAACCTAAGCTTTTGATGTATTGATCGCGGAATTTTTTTTGAATTTTCGCGCGTTTTAATTGCTTCATAGCAACTGCGGAGACTTCAAATGTCAAAATTCCGGGGAGTGATTGAAACAGTGTTTAAATTACACCTGTTGTATTCGATTGAGCAGTAGCCGACACGAAAATCAGCTCGTTTTTTGGTTCATAAATTGCAATTTTCAAAAAATTGGCTTATTTTGCAAGTTCAGGGAGTTGCTGTACAAAATATTGTTGCGGAGACTCAAAACATCGACCAATCGGGTCGAAATTGAAGTGAGTTATAGTTAGTACGTTCTAGTAACATAAAATCACTAGCCGTGGAAGAAAAACGGCATTGTGCAGGTTTGAGATGCCGAAAATCGTCAAAAAACCCGTTTTTTTCCAAATATTCGGATTTTTAACCTCTGTGCGGAGACATAGGGAGTCAAAATTTTGAGCTGGGATTTTCGGTGCCGTCTTCCCTCGTGGGGTAGATCATTTTCCAAGGTAGCCCCCATCCGATTTCGAAAATAGCCCTTTTTCGACCCACCCTACTACACAGTGAATGAAAATAATATTTGATTTTTGAATATTAACGTCCATTACATTTTAATCGTACTTTAAAAACTGTCCTCTTCTAGAGTACAAAATGTACTCTTAGTCAGCTGGAATACTGAAAGTACTTGGTGCTTGAGTACTTGAGTCCTATTTGCCCAACTCTGGATAGTATTCAGAGACTATGAATAAGAATAAGTTAGTTGGAGAAAGACTAGAACTATTGAAATCAGTCAAAGAAAACTTTAATGTGGAAACAATGTGATCAAATTTTCTGTTCTAGGTTCGAAGATGGAACAGTAAATTTTTTATCGATTCTATCTCTGAACCATGGGTTTAGTGCAATAAACAGAATTGCTGGTGGAATGGGAAATATCTCCCGAACAACTTTCAATTTAACGCAATACACATTTTTAAGGCTACTGAAATTACACCACAGTAATGGAAGACCAGCCGTAAAATTATACATTGATACTGATTATTCTAACTACTCTATTCAGGGAGCCATTGTTAATTTTAACATGTTGCGGGATAGCGGTGAATACATTGGATTCATGGAGGTAAGCTTGTTTTGATTTTAGCGAGGTTTAGAGAATTGTCGTAATACTATCTACCTTTGATTTTATCACTGAGTTCCTAACGAAATATTAATCATCCTAAAATTGAGGGTTCAGTCTCAGGTAGTATTGCCAAATTTAAGGACTCATCCTGACTGTTTTCCCTATTGGTTTTTATGATTTTTTTTTTTCAAATTTTGGAACTTCTGAAAAAATTGGGACACTAATATTCGGATAGGAACTAAAGTAGATAAAAACTGAAATTCCGCTATGAAGTAAAAACTTTAATTCATTGAGACTTATAATTTCGAAATAATTAGGTGATCAGAAACCATTATTCTGTAAAAAAAAAAAAAAAACAAAAAACAAAAAAAAAAGCCAATTTCAACCATGAAGAAAACCAAACCTACATCCATCACTCAACAATAGACGACTGTTGGCTGTTGTTTTAATGAGTCCTGATTAAATTTGAGCCAGAAAAATGGACATTGGTTGCAAGCTTTGCAATCGGTCTCCACTTGTCTCTAATTGAAATTCTGAAATTCTACAGGTGACATAATCAAAAAATTGGTCGATTAGAATTTTGTACTTTCCTTTAGGTGATATTGTCTGCCGATGAATCATGTCATTGTATGATATTTTAGTCATTGAAAAAGAGAAATAATGAAAGTCAAAACGTTTTCAACAGTCAATAAATGGTATTTTTCAGGTTCTCAATCTTGCCAACTTGCACCATATTCAACTAAGGACAGGATGTTTTTGTAACCCAGGCGCATGTCAAAGACATTTAGAGCTAAGTAATGAACAAATGATCGCCAATTATGAAGTAAGTCCCGCAATGCACTGCCTTAGTTCTCACTCATTATTTGATATTTGTCTTTTAGTTCACAATGCTGTTGCACACTTTGGCTACAGACAATTCAAGGATCAATTCACAAGTATAAAGCTGCAAAAAAACTTACAAAATCTACTTCTAAACTCATCAAATACTTTGAAAGACGCGACCGTAAAGGGGATGTTAGGCATTAATTATAGGAGATTCTCATCTTAATTTCATCACTCTTTCTATGCTGGGGCTTTGTACATGATCAAACCGGCATTGATGAGCACTGATGAGCAAGTGAGCCAACTGCTGTACGTTAAGTCGTTGCTCTTTACATCAAACAACTGTAGAGTTTTTTGACGATGGATAATGTGTCATCTGTTCACCATGTTCAGTCGATGAAACTCGTTTTTGAGGTGTTTTGGTCAAGTTTAGGTTTGAATTTTGGAAGCGTCAAGTTGGCTATCCTGCAGTTTGATTAAGCCCGTTTGATCGTTAGATTAATTTTTGTGACAGAAGAAGGATTCACAGAGTAATTAGGTAGTCATCATCACAGTAGTGATTAACAGCCAGTTAATAGTACCATGACACCGTTTTGGTTGGCTGGTCCCAAAATAAAATTTCCTCTAAAATATCATCATATTCTTTTTTCAACAAAACTTCACAAGAGAAATGTATTGTTTCCTTTTTTTTTTTTTTTTCTGCTTACAGGCAGGGCATGTTTGTGGAGATAGTGTAGACTTAGTAAACGGATATCCCACAGGTTCAGTTCGAGTATCTTTCGGCTATTCATCAACTCTTCAGGATGCGAATAGATTGATTGAAATGCTAACACACTGTTTCGTAACCAAGCCCATTGTTGAGAAAATTCCTGATGACTGGGCTAACCAGCTTAAAAGATTAAATAGATGCATTCCACGGCCACAGCTAAGCATGCAACCGAATTCCAACGGCTTGAAGATGAAACATCAGAAGAATGGTTTTTCAATTGTTAAAGAAATTAAGTCCTCACTTTCTACTTCATTGGCTGATGACTTTAAAAGGTATGTTGATTTTTTCATGAGAACTATTCCGAAAGCATCATTGAAACGTCTCTGGTTTTAAAGGAAAAGTTTTTGTATATGATGCTTAAACGTATGTTATTTAGGAGAAATTGATGGCATTTCTAGAGGAAGGGCCCTTAAAACAGCAGGTGTGCTCTGAATTTAGAAACCTTCTTTTCCTCACAATGCACAATTTTCAGGAAGAGCACACCCATTGTTTTATGGGTCATTCTTCTGGAAAAGTCTTCAACTGTGGACCTTGCTAGAAAAACGACTTACACTTGCAAAAACCGCATTTTAGAAAGATGCATTTGAAAGTTTAAATTGTGTCTATCGCCTCAAATATACCTTTTCATACAGCGATGTATAAAATCACAGTTTTCCAGTTATTTTCTCTGATGATAGAAGAAAAAATACCATATTACAGTGTTGTCAGTTCTCCAAGAAAGGAACAAACCTCTGTGTGGATTTTTGTCTTGTTTTTCCGGCACATTTAGTTTTTAAATCTCACTCTCTTAAATTGTCATAACTCGCAGAAAAATCCAAACATTGATTTGAAAATTGAAGGATACATACTTTATAGTATAGTAAATCAGTTGAGATTTTTGTCGCAAAAACCACACAAGCACTATCTGCCTATTTTTCAGCAAGGTCCACAACTAACTAAGCTTATTGTGAATAATCACTTAGAGTGCCGTAATGTTTATTGTTTAGTCTTAAGTTTTCATTGACGTCAATGTGCGTCACAGTGCTCATATACTTTACCTTGATTTTGTCTGTATATACACTCCAATTGTTGTTTAATAAATTAGTTCAGTTCAGCAACTTGTTACACTCGCTGTGTTTAACTTCATTCATTCACACTTAGGTCTTGTTAGCAAGCTTTTTCAATTTGTTCTTTTGTTTTGACTTTTCTTGTGGAATGAAATTCTGGCCATCAAAAAAAATTCTGTTGGTAAGATTAAAATTTGCTCAATTAGAGTAAACCTTTAATCCAGCAGGAAAAATCATTGACCAGCCTTTCCTTATTTATGTGTCGGAAAATTGTGAATCATTCAAACTGATAAAGAAATAACAAGAAAAAAAAAAAAGATTGGAAAGGGAATTTTTTTCAGGCAATTTGCTGGTATATTCTCTGGAAAATTTTCAAAAAATAAAATTCAGAGGATTGCTTCGCTTTATACTATCTAAATTTCATAAAAACTCAGGAAAAACAACGAGCTTTAAGTTTTTTATAGCGTATTTTGTGCCTAATTTTTGAGAACCACGCTTTTACTGTGCGGTAATTCCTGTCCGGTAATTTTTCATTGTTGAGAATTACTAATCAGTATTCTCTTTTCTTTTTTCAGCACAAAGATCTATAGCAATGAGCTGAAGAATAGTCAAAATCTTTATCTTAACAGAATATTTCTTTATCCTATTAAATCGTGCGGCTACTTAGAAGTGGATGATTCCTGGATCATCGAAAGAGGCGGACTTCAATTTGACCGACAGTGGATGATTGTAAATGAAGATGGAGTTCCTTTGACCCAGAAATTTGAACCAAACTTATGTTTGGTTCGACCGAGAATAAACTTAAAAACCAGAAAATTAGAGCTTTCTTTTAAAGGTAACAACCCAAACACACCTACTGAAATTCAATTTGTTTTATTGATAATAAGAGTCTTTGTCAATGACTAGAATCTTTTCTTAGCTGCAGGATATTTTATCTTTCCTGGAAGAACATAATAAAGCGCCACAGCATTGCCAGATCGAGGGTAAAAAGCCGTATCACCCCCATTTAAATCAATGTAAAACATACAGCTTTTTCACCCCAATCTTGCAACACTGAAGAGACATTTTGCTAATTTTTCAGCTGATAAAGAACTATGTTCATGCACTTTTCTGCCACATACAACCTCACATTTTTAATCAACTTGCTTTTTGAGCCACTTTTATCATAGAGACAAAAGATCCTGACATGCGTACCATTTTTAAGAGCATCTTAACTAACATAACTCATTTTTCCACCATATGTTCCTACGATGTCCTTCCAAAAAAGTAGTAGTAGTAGTAAAGTCCAGCCGCCCAAACCTTATGTTCGAGATAAAATCTAAGAACATGAGTTGACAGTGAAGAAAAGTCTAGGCTTTGAGCTAACTACCTTAACCAAAATCATAGGCAGATTCAGGGATTTTCAAACATATACGTCAGAAATGAACAGAGGGACGGGCAATTGAGTGACTCCAGCCCCTCCCTCTGCCCTTTTTCAAAGCGTGTATTGAAGCGGGAGAAAAGGAAAAAATAAATTCCTGAAAACACCTCTGGCCAAAATATTGAAACAAGAACTGAACCCCTTGAGTGGTTTTCAACATGCTGCAAACCGAATGTATTTTTGGTAGCAGTTTAAACCCCTGGTGTATCATCAGTTACTCTTTCGATCCTTTTTTAAAATTTTATTTTTATTTCAATTTCAGATCTCATTCAAACTGTCAGCGTACCTTTAGATCTAGAAGACATGAAGGTGGCTGATGATTCCACAAAAAATATCATAACCTTGTGTCAAAGTAAAGTATGTGGGGACAATGTTACAGTCAAAGATTGTGGAACGGAAGTTGCAAAATGGCTGGCCACCGTTCTTGATAAAGAAAATCTGAGACTGGTTAGATTGATCACGAGTCATCAACAAAATGGTGTAGGTAAGGAGTAAAAGATTTTAGCAAAGAACCGCTTGTACTACATTCTAAATACTCATTCCAAGGGAATAGTTACCATTTAGAGCTTGTCTCCACAGCTGAACTGTTACCAAACAGGTGCGTGACTGATAGGCAAAACGTAAGTTCGACAAATGTTTGAAAAATTTTCTAAACATTTGCGATCAAAACCATGGGCCAACTACCAGTTGGTGCAAGCGTTCATAACCAACATAAATGATGGTTCTGTTATGATACATCATATCAATAAGTTATATCATAGGTTGTTAAAAATCAAAGGGCCCAGTACGTTTTTTTGGGGGTTAGACCACAGTCAAGGTGTCCTCTTTTTTACTGAAATGGAAACTAGAAACCATTCTGACTGAAAGTTCTCACAGACCTTCAGAAGCTTTTTTCGACCTTTAGCTGCTTTAAGTTTGAAAGTTGGATCAGATCACTTGGTGAACTCGTTTTTTTTTTGCATACTGCAACAAACTGAATACATATTATGTAAAGAGCAAGCTCATAGAACAATTGCCCGGCCTCTGTCTACTAGTTACTACCTCTGTTGGTCAAGACAAAGTAAGGACAAGGAAACAGCAGATAGACAGAGGCCGAGTGAATATTCAGTGAACTCGCTTTTTACATAGTATGCCTGCAGTTTGATACAGTGCGCCCAAAAACGATTTCACAAAGTATTCAGATCTAAATTCTGAACTTCATTAGCGGCTGAACTTGATAAAGAAATTTTTTGGGCCTATGAGAACTTTTGCTCAAAATGGTCTCTAGTTTCAATTTCTTCAACAACAAAAAAAGTACACCTTGATCATGATCCAACAGCTATCAGAAACGTACAGTGCACAGTCCTTTAAGCAAGTTGTATTTTCCATAAATTTATCATTTAATGAGTATTCTTAATTTCTTAATTCCTCTGGACGTCTTTTACAGCAAAAAGGAAAGAAACATTGTCTCTATCAAATCAAGGTCAATACTTATTAATCAATGAAGCAAGCATAAAATGGTTGCACGAGCTTGTTGTCAAAGACTGTAGCGATTTAACAATTGTAAGTAAACAGTGGTATTTTTTCTTGTCTGTTAAAAGTTGCATTTACTTGACCTCAATTGAATCGGAGAGGTTCACTCAGAGGGATAGTGTTGACTCAATGTGATAGTTCACAATCAATACGTTGAAGAGAATGGAAGAGGTAAAGCTACATTAATTCTTTGTGATTAAAATGATTACAGAGAACGCAGTGGCAAAGATTCAAAATATCAGTAAATTTTTCCTACTGAAAATCAAAGTTGGTAGACAGGTCTACCAGAACTCACTATCTGAAAAAAGCTCATAGTGCCTTAGGGATCTACAGGATGCGATTCTTTAGAAAGTATTTTAGGTAAACAAAACCAAGTGCAATACATTTTTGATAATAAGGATCGACTGAGCTTCCCCCAGTTAAAATTTATATTTTCGAGGTATCAAAGTGCTTGCTTTCAACTTTCAAACAATCTTATCCGATGTTGTATTTTTTCCAGGAAAATCTTATTCACCGTTTTCGATGTAATTTTGTCATTTCACCATCCAACAAACCTTTTGAGGAGTTGAATTGGACTCAGCTAAACATAGGAAAATTGAAATTCAAGGTAGGAATATTCACCTTTATCAGTGTTGATGTTTGGAGATTAATGACTTAGGTAGAATGATTCTCATACGGTTTGATTTGCAAATTGAATTTTTTAAAATCCCAAAAAATCTGATGCAACATATCATCATCACAGTGACCAACAAGGTTACATTGCTATCTTGTTTAATCACTCACAAGAAAAAGAACAATGCTTAAACTTTCTTCAGAGTTTATTCAAAATTAACGCTTTACAAAATTTTTACAACATTTGTACACAACCAACAAACCACTGAATTCCCACTAAATTTGCAACTTGAACAAATCAAGAATTCAGTATGGGTTTGTTCTTTAAAAAAAAAAAAAAAAAAGATTGGCCGCAAGTTTTAAACAAAGATATCACAAATATCTATTTCAACATATTTTTTTTTTCCTTCCTTGCTTCAGTAAATAAAAAAAAATAAAAATATTTGTTCCCATTTTTTCACAGTAAATCCAAAACTTTTAATACCTGCGAGCTAATCCTTGAAATTCCTGACTTTTGGGTAGGCTGGATTAGAGTATACTATTTAAGAGCCGAATATTCTAGATGACGTCATATCCGGTTGGCAAAATTGACCGTGCAGTTTAAATTCATGTGCATCATGATGCGGAGTTCTAACCGTGCAGTCGATTTCACTAACCGAAAATGGCGTCGTCGAGAACACTCGGGTCTTATAGCGTACTCTAGGCTGGATGAGAATGGAAAACGGTGATTGGTGGAGACGAATCCTGTGGTTGCCAAGTCTAATCAAAATACAGAGTTTATCTAATTGGTTGTCGGGCAGTCTTGAGCATCTGATAACCAATTAGATAGATTCTGTATTTTGATTGAACTTAGCAACCACATTCGTCGCCACCAATCACCGTTTTTCATTCTTATCCAGTCCATCCAAAAGACGGAAATTTCAAGGATTGGCCTGCAGGTGAGACAAATGCAAAAACCCTCTTGAAATGTGAAATTAGGTATTTAAAATGTACCAAGGATCATTATGTAAAAAAAAAACCACTGTAAAAATTGCTTGTGATGATTTTTACAAGTGAAGGCTTACGTTAAATTTCTTTGATTTCAATAACACAATTATTTTAGTAAGACTATTCTGTAAAAGAATATTAATTAATATTTTTCTTAGGATAAAAACAATATAAAAGTATAACCTTTATGAAATAAAAGCGAATTTTTTGCAAGAATGCTCAGGTTAAATTGAAGTGAAAAAGGGCATTTCTTTGTAAAAATGTTTAAAACCAGAGTTTGAGCCTTAAAAATGAATCTAACAGCTGAGCTGACAGAAAAGAACTTCCTGAATTCTAAGTTAAACACCTTTCACAGTGAGATGAGGTACAAGCAGAGCCATTAGTCCTGCGTCAGCCATTAGTCCTGCGTCAGCCATTAGTCCTGCGTCGACGATTCGACGCAACCCACAATACACGTAGCCCGAACCTCTCTCCGTCTTGAGAGAACAAAAGAAAAGAAAGATAAGAGAGCATTAACTGTACATGTAATGCGGGTTGCATCGAATCGTCGATGCAGGACTAATGGCTCTGCTTGTACATGCTTATCAGTGGCGTAGCGTGCAATTTGGCAACGTTGCAGTTCGTCCATTTAAACTCATGAAAAAGATCAAAGTATTGGGTGTTCGGTGAACACCTTATCATTCGATCTTTTTCATGAGATTAAATGGAGAGAACTCAATGTTGCCAATTACACGCTATGCCACTGATACTTATACTCCATCATCATCAAACTGTGAGACAGGTCCAAAAACTGACCTTATTAGCAGGTTTCTTTTGGAAAGAGGGTGAGAACTTTGTCTTATGGTCTCATGATTATTTTGAGGTTAAATTCTAACAAAAATTCTCCTTTTCAGGTTGATGGACCTTGCACAAGGTGCCAAATGATCTGCATCGACCAACAAACAGGATGTAAAACAAAGGAAGTTTTAACAACACTAGCAGCTGGCTTGAAAGGGAAAATACAATTTGGAATTTATTTGAGACTCATAGAGGATTCAGAAATAGAGAATAGTTCTGTAAGTCTGAACGATGAAATCTCAAAAATAAAATCATAAAAATCAACTAATGACTTTTTTCTTTCAAAAGAAATATCTGAACATGTTCACAGCCACACTATTTTTGTTACGACTTTGCCTCGGACTACACAGCGTATATACAAAACATTTCAAATTAGAAAGATGGTCTGAATCGAAAATTGAGAGCTCTGCCAAAAAATGTTGCAACTAAAATTGATTGCTCAGTTTTTTGGCCAATACAAGCTGAAAAAGGGGGGGGGGGATAATACAGCTCTATTTTTCAGGGAAGAATAAAAATATTCAAGAGAAAAAGAAAACACCAAAATCAATCGTCTGTTAATTGACAGGTTTTTAGTATTTCTCCAACTGCCACAACTGAAGATGCAACGTTTTTTGATGGAGCCTTTCAAGTGTTTGCTACTTGTTACCCATGATGCCATACCGCACCATGGCAATCATCCGTAAAAATATGCACGTGGATTGATCTAAGGCCTGGCAGCGCTATGAAAGTGCTTTGTTCTGCAGCATTTCTGCTGGGCCGGCTGGGCTCATCAGCCTGGCGTGGAGCAATGGAAAGAACTACCTCCGGGCCCATAAACCTGGCGTGGAGCAATGGAAAGAACTACCTCCGGGCCCATAAACCTGGCGTGGCAGTGAACGTATCAAACAAATAAATACATAAAAAATTGAGAAAACTTACAGAGTAGAAAGGAGATTATTTACTTAAAAGACTTTTTGGACCTCCAATCTAAAAATTCATCAAAATCTTCTTCACTAGAGGACGAGTCATCCATATTTTTATTAGACTTGGGTTTAGGATGAGCGGCGACTTCTTCCTTTTTGATTTCTAACTGTAACATTCTGGAAAAAGGAAAAAAAAATTAGGTGAAATAATGGTTCAAAATAATTTTTTTTTTATTTGGAGGCTGACATTTAAGGATGAAAGATGTGAGCAACCTGACAAATTTAAAAGGTTAAGTTCAATTCGAGTGAATAGGGCATTTTTTAATCAAAAAACTACAAGTGAACAAAGTTAATTTCTATCTTCAATACTATCTGAACCTCTTAACCATTTCCAGTTACCTGTAAAAAGAAGGACCCATTTATTAATTCAAATAGTAGTATAGAGGAGACACGAACAGAAATGAGAAATAATACCTTGACCAGATACGACTTTGCTCATCTATTTCTTCAATTTGACGTTGGGTAGTTGCCTCTTCATTATCTTCTTCTATAATTTTTGTTGAAAGAAACTCCTCTTCTCTGATTTCTCGTTGAAACTCGTCGAGTGCTTCTTCAATGGGATCCTTGTACTCTACGTTACGAGCCTAGAGAGATGGAGAGACAAAAATCAAAAAATGTTCAGAAAAAATACAAAATCTTCATTAAACTTGAAGGAGGAAAGACAAAATTTTCCTCCAATTCTTCCACATTTTGGTGATTAATTTCCAGATCTGTTTGTATGTCCAAAAACATACTATAATCCGTTTCATTTAAATAGAAGCTTGAGCTCGACTCTTTCCCCTACGAGTTTTACCCTCTCTCTCGTACCTGCAATGACTCGAGACCCGTCCCGTCGGTCCGGGATTCCGCTCCGTCACAATAGACTGTCCTTTGGATAGCTGACTGTCCATTGTGATGGACGGAATCCCCGACCGATGGGGCAGGTTTCGAGTCATCACAGGTACATGAGTGAGGGTAATCCTCGTAGGGGAAAGAGTCGAACTCAAGCTTCTATTTAAATGAAACGGACTATAATAAATGAGACCAAGAAAATCGAAGCTTAGTCATCAAAACAAAAAATATCCTAAATGCTCCAGTTTTGACACAAACATTGAAATCAGGCAATCCTAAATCACCTTAAAAGCCGCCTTATCAAAATCATTGAAGACCTAACAATGAGAAATTCATGGCTGAAACGTTTCAAAAATAATAATCAGAGCAAATGAAAACAGCCCCTTCTTTCAATTGAAACTATTTTATTTGACAGAGCTTTAGCATTACACCAGATTTTTATGCTTCTGCAAACTTTCCTAGCAAGGATGGACTATCATATTTACTTTATCGATTTATTTTCAGAGGTACATACGGCAGATTTCAGGGGTAAACAGGTGCCCCTATTTCAATAAAACTAATTTTGTTCCATGAAAAGAACTAGAATTCGTTCCATCATAACACATTGGATAAAAGTCCCGAGCCTTTGAAAATTACATAATCAGGTGGAGAGGAATGAGGTGGGGCGTTGCAAGGGTCTGAATTTTAGGGTTTCACGGTAAGCGAATGAAAGTACTAACAAGGGAAGTTCATGATGTCTCTGGCTCCGATTGTAATGAAATTTGCATGAAAATGTAACTTGGGTACCTCTATTTGAGGATTGAGAATCATTTTTGGCAAATGGGCACAAGGGAAGGCAAAAAAATTCCAAGTTTTGCGAAATTTGAAGTGAGCGCTATATGTAGTTTTCGAGTCGCCTCATCATCAGCTCGAGTGGCCAACTGGTAACGCGCTCGACCGACAGCACTGAGGTCGCACGTTCGAATCTCGCGTGAGTCGTTCATTTATGCACTTCCGTTTATTGTTGCTCTTCTCCTTATTCCAATGATTGTGAATCGTTGTCATTTTCTTGATTGAATTTTAATTTTATCTTTCTCTCTAATAATTATTAATAAGCAGTCTCTTCTTTCAAAGTAATCCTGGTGTCATTATGAGGCTGATAACTTGAAAAGAGCGCACCTGCGCACCGCATATTTTACGGGGCTCTTACATTGGAAAAGGAACCAAACAAGAATCACCTTGGCATCTAATTTAGGATCATCAAAAAAGCCTTCAGGTAACTCTGCATCATCCTTCTGCGCAGAGCCGTCTGTATCGAGATCCATGGTTTCAGCCGCACGCAGCTGAGTTGGCAAGAAAGACTGAGTACCATTTGGTGCAGGAATCTTGGCACTACTTAATTTGGGTCCAGGCACTTTAGTTTCGAAGAAGTCAGAGGGTAGAGAAGATGGTACACTGGATTTGGGAGCATTTTTCAAAATACCTGAAAATAAGAGTATGAGGTTAAGTGATGGATTTTGGCAAATGCAAATAGTGCACAATATTAGTAATATATGAGAAAATTCAAGGGTTTGAGATCAATGAATTGATTTAAGGATTCATTGAAGCATTCTTTGCAGTAAGCGCATGTAAGTCCTTAAAGCCTTTCCACTCAAATTAATATATTCGAAAAAATAATACTTGCATTCCACTCTAAGGTCGGATATATTTGACAAAAATCATCACAAAAAAAAAAAAAAAAAAAAAAAAAAAAAAAAAAAATTAAAAAAGAAAAAGTCTCAAGCTAGGAGAGGGTTAAAGAATTGAATTCTGAGGGCCAAATGCCTAACAGCATTCCCCAATTTTTCCTCAACTTGGACAGTGCCATTTGAAATGCATAAAGGATGAATAGAGCAGAGCTGCCGTTTTGCGTATAATTAATCGCTTTTTCAATTCACCGATGATTCGACCGGTTGAGAAAAGATTACACAGTTCAGTTCGGTGTATGACTGTAATGCACGAAAAAGCTCACATCTGTAATCTTTACTGAACCGGTGGAGTTGTCGATGACTTAAAAAACTTGCTGTTATTTTAATTCATTAACGGAGTTTCCACCGATTGAGAAAAGATTACAGATCAGGGTATTTTCGTGCATTACAGTCGCGAATTGAACTAAACTGTGTAATCTTTTCTCAACCGGTGGAATCACTGGTGAATTGAAAAATGCGATTAACTATACGCTAAACGGCAGTTCTAGAATAGAGGGTAAGGACCAATTGGAGGAAAATTTAGGATAAAATTGGGGGACTATGGAACTGATGGAATACAACGAGAAAAAGGTAAATGAATGCAAGTGGAACGAATATTTATGGAGGAAATAAAAAATGTAGGATGGAAAATGTTGTGTTTTGGAGGAAATCTCAAAGCTACTCCTGACAAACTTTGAGCTTTCCTCCAAATCTTTAGAGCAACTGACAGAAAGTTCTAAAAACTTCTAGAAACATTCAGAACTAGGCTAAATTTTATCTGTGTCAGAGAAATTTTTAAAATTTGCCTTTCGTTTCCCGCTGGCTGGCATTTATTTGATTGGGAACATTTCATCCCTTTCCCAGAATACCTTCGTAGGCAAAATACGACCGGAAAATGAATTAAGTCCCTTAAAATATTGTATTGTATATAATAAGAATATTTATTTTTTAGATTGGTACTCATGAAGGAATTTTCTAGAGCCAAATTCACAGTATACTTATCTTACACAGAAGCGAAACTCAACGTTAGAAAAACCGCAAATGCCCCCTGGTGGTCGGAGCATAGAACTAACATCTTCCATTTCATTTACATTAGACGGGACGGTGGCGCCTCCAAGTGGTCGGGGTATAACAATTCAATTTTTCCATTTGATTACATTGAAAAACGACATTTGCCGAAGCGCTCCTATAGAGTTTTGCTACTGAATAGGATGAGTATACTGTGGCCTTTGTTTAAATTCAAATGTGAGGCGGTTGAAAACATGTGAGCACAGAGATCAAATGTCTAAGAGAATACACTTCTTATGAGTCCTGAAAAATCAGTAAAATGGCACAAACTTACGAGTTCTATCTGGAAAGGGACAACTTTGCCCTTTTGTCCTTCCATACTAAACAGGTACAAAAACTTTGTCATTTACCTTTAATTTTCTTGGGAGGTCCATCAGGAATTCCTGGTAGTGGCCTTTTTAATGGATTCGAAACTAAGTCACTTGACAAACGTAAACCTTTGCTAAGGTCTGAGGAACTACTTCCAACACCTGCGGCGTTCTGTTTCTTCTTGGCTATATTACCCCGATGCTCTTTCCCGTTAATGTGAACACTCCAAACTGTTTCACTTCTCACAACAGAGTTACACAAAATACAGGTTAGGGTGCCATCACTGGAATATGTGCAATGCGGTTAAGGAAACATTTTTGCTTGAAACTTTGGAGTGGTGACATGAGATTTGAATACAAGTATAACTTCTATGTTTTGCATTATTTAGGAAGATTTCAAAAGTCGAATTTGTCGTGAATTAATCTCTGCACTACTGGGTTTCTAGATACTACAACTGCACACGATATATTAATGAGTAAGTTTAAACAAAGACCTTTCAAGCACATTCTACACCGCGACTGGTATACAGTAACTTTATGACGAGCTTTGGGTCTATTGCGAATTTCTGCTACTTAAAGTAAATTTGAGAGCATTGATTCTAATGTTAAATTGATTAGTGAAGCCCTTTCTTTAAGTTACTGAAATTCACTCATAAGTTCAGGAATAGGAAGCAAAAAGTCTTTTGTGAAACCACCAGAAAATACTATTCACAGCCCTGGGTCTTTCCTTATTGGATAGTATTTGAAAGGCAGATTCAAACTGGCCAATTTTATTTTAGCATAACTGAAAAACTAGCTCCTCGAGTAAATGACAGTTGATTGGTGCGCATTGCGCAATTTATGCTAGTATATCCAGCAATGGCATCAGAAAGTAACTTTTTGTTTGCTTAGTTTCTTGAATATCCGAGGGATTTTTTTTACGGTGCAATTTACTTAGCATCTTCAAGCAAATAAGAGTAAAATAATAGCAGTTTTAAAAGTTTTAGCTTTTGACACTCGGAAACCCTTGAAAATAAAAAAATGAAGTTTCATGCAAGTCAATTATTTTTTTTCAAACCTGAACTTCGCCAAGGATTAGGTACTCTTGTGAGTCCATCCCTGTACATCTAAATTGCGTTCTATCCTTTAGAGCAGAACCATTTTGAATATCGGGTTCTGACAAGCAGAGGTGTTTGCTTCCAAACTGCATCAAAGCTCATTGGTGAGCAATTGATTAGCAACAAGTCTAAACTCTGCGCTAACCAACCGCTCACTGATGCGTTTTGGTGCAGTTCGGAAGCAGGCACTGCTACTCGTCAGAGCCCGATGTTCAAAATGGTTTTGCTCTGGCCGTCATGTCATAACTCTTTGCGCTTTGTAATTTCTTTTTATACCTTTAAATCACTTCAGACATTGAAATTTGTAAAGCAAGATAAATTGCTAAAAAGAAAGCTAGTTCAAAAGGTCAAACTGCAGATAAGTTAACAAATCCGTTAGCTACGAATAAGAAAGAAAAGAGATAAAATGAACCAAGAGCTTCAAGGGCTTGTTATTGAATAAAGGAGGGTAAGCACAATGTTACAGTCGTTTAAGATAAAAAGGATATTTTGCAAGAGGTGACTCGATTTTCTTCTTGGTTCCACCAGAAGCCTTTTTCATGAGTTGCCTCAGTTCATCTTGAGAAATCTTCCGTTTGCTGCTCATTGCGACGACACTCGCACTTATAACATTGACGACGTAAAGTACACAAAGCAATTTCCAAAACTATTATGAAACAGACAGAAGTTAATTACTTATTTGTTTTCAAAAAATGCTATAAAAAAAACAAGACAGTCGCACTTTTCACTTTTCGTTTTTGAAATTTGGATTTTCAAAACAAAACAAAACAACATAACCTCTTTTGTACCGCATCGCAACGGTGAATGCTGATTGTTTTCTGCTGAGCAAGATGAGAGCGAAATTTGAATTTCCGTAAAATGAGAGACCCCGAAAACTTGCCCCGACAAAATCGCGAGGAATTAAGCTGCTGAAAAATATTTGTAAGAAAAACGTTTTTTTCTTCTTTTTTCATCTTTCTTTTTTTTTTCTCATGATCTATTGGACCCAGTTTTATACTTTTGCCGCCTGTGCCCTGAGGTTGCTGCTCCTGTCACTTGCCGCTACGCAATTAGAAAGGGAGGGGGGAGAGGGGTTTTTTTGCTGGGTACCTGCCCCTATAGACTTTCAAAAGCTCAGAATTGCCTAATGCCTGTTTTCGTCACCCTCGCATAATAGCAAGCAATATCCCGCCCGAAACAGATGAAATGGTAAAGGAAGGGCAGAAAAGGCCTCAGAGTTTTTACTTTGATTAAAAAAAAAAAAAATGTTCTCCAATCAGCATTACTTTTCATACAGCTCTATTTATCAGGAGTCGCGTCCCGCGTCCCGAGGATGAGAATGGCAAGGCAATTTCACCAGGGAATTCAAATTTCGCTCCTTTCGCTCTCAATCTAGATCAACAAAAACCAATCAGCGTTCACCGTTGCGATGCAATACATAATATAGGTTATGTTGTTTTCAATATTTTGTTTTCGTCAAAAATTCGTGGAAAATTCTAAAAGTGCAAGTTCTGAGCATAAAAGATTCGAGTTTCTCGAATCTATTTTCTTTTAAAGTTGATTTTCTTTTACAGACTCCTACGTAGTCTTTTGTGAACAAATACGTGTGTAACTTGTTTCTATTTTTCATCAGTCCTGGAAATTACTGCTAAGTACCGTCTGTCGTCTATGTTGTAATTTTAAGAGTACTTATCGCCGAAATGAGCAGCAAACGGAATCGCAATATGTAAATCTTTGGATTTTCCTGAAGATCCATGTTTTCCATCTTCACAGAGTTTATCTTCTCAGTGATCTGTGGTCTACTAACATTTTTAAAAATGGTTAAGTGCTCCAAAGACAAGCGAGACATTTATTATCGACTGGCCAAAGATGAAGGCTGGAGAGCTCGCAGTGCCTACAAACTGATTCAGCTTGATGAAAGGTTCAATCTTTTCTCTGGAGTGACCAAAGTTGTCGACCTTTGTGCGGCTCCTGGTAGTTGGAGTCAAGTTCTTGCTGATCGTCTAAATAAAGGTAAAGAAGAATCAGAACGCGCCAAAATTGTCGCCGTGGATTTACAAGCCATGGCACCAATTCCAGGATCAGGTGTCATCCAAATGCAAGGAGACATTACACAACCAAAAACAATCTCAGACATTATCTCTCATTTCGATGGAGAACCAGTGGACTTAATTGTATGTGATGGCGCACCTGATGTTACAGGGATTCATGATCTAGACGTTTACTCTCAGAGTCAACTCTTGGCATGCGCTTTAAGTTTAACACAGCATCTTCTGAAAAAAGGTGGAACGTTTGTGGCCAAGATATTTCATGGAGCAGACATATCTCTCATACGGTCTCAGTTCAATTTATTTTTCTCAACTGTTGTCATTTATAAACCTCCCAGTTCAAGGACAACAAGCATAGAGTCTTTTGCTGTATGCTTTAATTTTCAAAAGCCTGGAGGTTCTAATCAGTCATCTAATGGAGAACGTCCAGATTTTTCTTCAGAAAGTCAATTTTCATCGTACCTGAAGTGCGGTGATCTCAATTACCTTCTTGCCTCTACCGCTGACAAATCTTAAACAGTATAAGAGCGTAGTGTTGTTATCTCTGTCTCATTTCCATTAAAGCTGGAAGCTATTTTTTATTTTTCAACTTTTTTTTACCTCTTTATTTCTCAGGTGCTATCACGTAGTGTAAATACCTAATTTAATTCATAATTGTGGCGGTTCCTTAACAAACAGTGTCCAGTTCATGCCTCAACTTTTGCTGTGAGGAAAATTACATAATTTGTTCCCCCAATGAATGAACAGTCTTGCCTTTACGTATATTCTAGTAGGTAGACTCTTGAAAACAAAAATGCCGGTCAGTAACCAATTGTTGAAATCTGTCAGAGAAAAAGCATTTTGAGTATTGAGTTCTGACAAGCAGTAGTGCCTGCTTACAAAGTGCATCAAAACGCATTGGTGAAAGGAAGGTTAGTGCAGAGTTTTGACTCGTTGCTAAGCAACCGCTCTCTGATGCCCTTTGATGCGATTCGGAGGCAGGCACCACTTGACTGCTACTTGTCGGAACCTGATATTCAATTTAATGCTGCTGCTCTATTGAAATTGTTGGAAACACTTATAAAGCTAAATTAGCCCAGGCCAGTAGCAGTGTGACCCCTGAAACAATCTTTCAAGCCTATCAATGTAAACCCAATAGAAACACCCATAGCCCCCTTAGTTGTTAATGACCCTCAACTGTCAGCATGGTCCACAGAAAAATAATTTCAATCTCACCAAAATCGGAGGCGAGTAAAGCTTGCAGTTGGTTTTGCTGAAGCTGAAGCATATTAAAATTAAGAAAATCAAGACTATTTTATAGAAATTTTTAACAATAAGCCTACTGAAATTTAAGGAAACTGTAAGAATACTGTAGAGCTTGTTTCACAAAAGAAGGTTGATGACAGATCATGCGGCTCACTGTGCAAAGACGTGTTTGCATTCTTGCGCATGCGCAAAAATGCAAACTCGTCTCTGCGCAGTAAGCAAACTCATCTGTCATAAGCCAACTTTTGAGAAACAACTTCTAAAAACTTAAAAATGTTTTGTTAAAAAATTAGATAAAGATTCATAAGAAATATGTGTAGTAAAAAAAAAGAATCTATTCAGTCCTTGCGGTTATTTTTATTCTTTTTAAAAAGAAGGCAACTATTGTATTAATATGATGATGATGCCTTTGTGGCAACACTCCTCTTCTCCCCATCTTTAAAACTAATATGAGGTGACTAAATGCCAAATGTGTAATGAATATCTCAATTAGATAATAAAATTTAAGTTAAAGTTTATTCGTGTGTAGTGAGCTATTTCAATTGAAGTTTTGAAATATATAATGAGATATGTGCCATCAGTTGTTGCAAAGAGTGTGCATCTTCTCCTTGATTATCTAAAATGTGTTTACCAAAACGGGTTTTTTATGGAAAAAATCATTCATTAAAGGAGAAATTTAATTTAAAAATTTCGTTTCACCGGACGTCATGGGTAATTTATTTGAAGAAAAAACAACTGCACAATCTTTGTGACGTCTAATGGCACCTACCTCGTTGTACGTTTCAACGCTTCAATTCAATTCAAATTTATTTACTATCAAAAATTTTACAAAAATAAATTAAAACATTGTGCACCACCCATAAGCATTGCTTGAATGGGTGGGACAAAATAAACAAATCCAGTGGCAGATCCAGCCCTCGCGAACGGGGGGGGGAATTGGGATTTCCACACCAGAGTGACCCCTTTTTCCCTTTTTCGATTTTTCGCTCATTTGCCCACTTGCCCCTTCCTCTCCTCTCTTTTCACACTTATTGGACCAAATGGGGGGGGGGGTCGTCCCCTTCGCCACCCCCCTGTATCCGCCAATGCAAACATACAAAAAGACGTTTGACATTTTTGAGATAGCTCCCATGGGGGTTGATCATCGCCGAAAGTAAACATTTTTGTGCAAAAGTATGAAGTTTGATAATGAAACTTTTTATCTCAACTCGTTCAAAAGATATAGACTGGGGGATCTACTTCTGTTACACCCTGTGCAGTGTGATACAGGTAGCCAATTTCATTGTAAGTATACAATGGGTCTGTGTTTCGAGGACAAATATTTAAAATCCTGCAATGCATGGGCATTTTTCCACGGATCTAAAAAGTCAGGAAATATTTTTGAGCACAATCACACCAATCTGATGGTCGGATTAAGAAACACTAAAAGTTTACTAATAAATTACGAGTAAACTTTTCGTATTTTTCTTTACTTCTTAACTTTCAGTGAATCCAAAAAGTGCCTTCAAATCTGCGTTTATGAAAAACCAACAACTGGCGCCGCACTGTGGTAACTGTTCGAGATTGGTAATTTTTTGAACAACCATGAATAATTACATAACTAAAATTATTCGCATTATTCTCACGTTATTCCTGTTAGTAAATCAAAGCCTTAACACTACCTAGTACCTGTCATCAGTGTTGCCAAATTGGGGGTGAAAAAGCCGTACGTTTTACATTGATTTAAATGGGGACGATACGGCTTTTTACCCTCGATCTGGCAACACTGCCTGTCATTCATCTTGTGACAAGTGAATACCCTGGTAAAGTCTAAACGTTGATTTACTAATAGTAATAACATAATACTGCGAATAATTTCAGTGAGTCATTCATGGTTGTTCAAAAAATGAGTTTTGCCCATCACTGTTTGAGGTTTGAGATAACTATTCGTGAGAGATGGTGTTGCATATACAGTGATTTGAAGGCACTTTGTTTCAAACAAATCAAGCTCTAAAAGTGCCTTCAAATTAGTGTATATGCAACACCATCTCCCTCACGTACGAATAGTTATCTCACAAGTTACCACGGCACCAGCGGTTGGTTTTGCATGAACGGAATTTTGAAGGCTCGTTTTAGTTTTCAAGCAGCATGTTGGCAATGGCATGTTCATTCCCAAGCAAAGTTTGCCGTTACAAATTTTTGAACTCAAGGGAACTTATGGATGTGAAAGTGATCTTTATTCTGGGCACTCAAGAAACAGATTAAATTGAGGAATTTTTTTGGGAACTTTGAGGATTCACGTGAAATGTTGGGTTCATTCAACGATACTTGAGATTCAGGTCTGGAGGTTTCTGTTTTGGAGCTCCACAATACCGCCCGAATGCATTATTTTGGCGCATACTGATCAAAAATTCTGTTTGAAATGATTTTACTCACTTCTCTGTCAAGATTTGCTGTTTTTGCTTCATTGCCGTTACGTTCCAGCTTCCTCTAAAAATCTGCCGCCAAGGTTACCAGCCCCTTAAAAAGCCTCTAACTAAATCCAGCTCTGATTCTGGTCAAGAAAAAATTCTTCTCAGGGCACTTTTAATGGCCAACATTTCTTCAAGCGCAATGAAAACGGAAAAAAAAGCAGCAATTTTGTGGTACTGAAATAAACGGTTTGCAGTCAATACCCTCCATCTTGCTTCAAACTTTTGCTTTGGAAGATGATACACCCCTGCTCTTGTGGTAGGGTGGCTCTGAAGTAAAGTATGCATCAGAGGCACAGCATGCAATAGAACTAAAATTGATCACAAAAGCATAGTTTGGGGATTTTCTTTAATGATTGAAAGCCTACAACTCATTTTAATTCATTGGAATAAAAAGGGAAGGAAGTTTGTACTAACTATTCAAAAATGTTAGTATTTTCAAGATACTTAATCAGCATTAAGTCAGCACTTCATGCTGTCGATGTGTATTTAATTTGCAGCTTGTAAGTTAGAAACAGTCAGATTAAAATTTTTATTAATATATTTGAATCCAAAGAAGACTTTTTCTCCTATCCCCTTTGTGCAAAATGCCTCTGGAGCAGACGCAATACATAGAGTACCGGGCTTTGACAAGTAGTGGTGCTTACATCCAGAAACGTATTCATAAAAGGCAAGGGGGAGGTCAGTAACAATTCTAAATCATTTACTAGACTTCCTGAACAGTGGCAGATCCAGCAAACTTTTCTGGGGTGGGGGTTTGAACTCACCAATGAAATTTGTATTGTTGCTTGAAGCACTTTGCTGTTGAATAAAGGCAAACTTTGAGGCTTATAGGAGCGGCCCCTGGCTTCCCCTTGGATCCGCCACTGCTCCAGTAGACCAATACATCTTGATGCATTTTCAATAGCTTACCACTACTTCTCAAATTCCGAAACTCAAAGCACATCTGTTTGACCATTTCTACCACCCAAAACATTTGATGATAAAATAAAAACAATTATGACTAGACTCACTTGCATACATTAAATAAGAAGTGATAGAATGTGTTTCAGGAGCACGATCTTCCTTCTTCAGCGTAATAGCTGCCGAATTTTGCTAACCCTTTCAGTACCACAACCGAGTATATTCGTTTCTAAGGCCAGGTCTGTCTCACACAATTTCAGTTTTTAATTCACAGTAATTGTAACTCAACATTGTTTGTTACAATGAAAAAGTAATGTTTCATAGAATGCCTTCAATCTATTGTGTAGGCAAAATCAGCACCACGGTGTAGGCATATTTAACTGCTCACTCCATTTGTGCGAGCTAACAACGATTTATCATCGTAACCTGGCAGTTAAAGGGTTAAGGAAGGAAGGACGTACTCCCTAAACATGTCTGACCATCATTTTATTACTTTATGCGAGAGAATCTAATTTCAATTAATGATATTATGTCGTTTCAACCTTCGGCATTGGTTTGACTCTGTCTCAGCCTTTTTCAGCTCTTTGTCCTACGGCATTCAATGGTTAGCGAGCTGATCTGGCGAAAATTCCCTGTTTGAAATGCTAGCTACTAGCTAGTTCACAAGATGACTGCTATGAGGTGCTTCCGCGCTTGGTTAGCGTACGGTAAGCGATGACCGCGGTCTTTTTGAACTATCAAATGAGTAATTTCCCTCTTTTCTTTCCCACTTTCTGTCTTCTTCTCTTGTCTTCTCTTTTGAAATTTATTTCATTTTAGGGGAATTGTTACGCCCTTCGGGCGAATACGCGCGCTCCGCGCTGCGTTCACCTCCCGCTCGCTTTGCTCGCTCCCGGTCTTTTTTATAATCTAACTTGGTGTTGTCTGCACTCGGAAAAGGGGTTTCTTGGGGGGGGGGGGGGGGGGGGGGAATACAGTTTTTTCCGTTTTGTTGGTGATCATAAATCGGAGTTCGTCAATGGTTCGTCGAAATCACGTTAACATAGGTTCAAAATTGAACGTCCCCTTTTTTGTACAACACTGGAGATAATAATCGATGTGCAGGATAAATTGTTATGGATCGATACACATATAACATTTTTGTTAATTGGGGAATGGCAAAAAAGAATACGCACGAGCGAGAATCGAACACGCGATGTCACCATTTCAGATCCAGCACTATTCCGCTAAGCCACCGGCCGCCTACGGGTGATTTCACGATAACGGGAATATTTGAGCCTTCAACTTTTGTAAAACTGAAGTTCATCAAATTGATTTTTTATGTTTTTTCTTCATTATATAGGTAGTCAACATCACTTTCCCAGCTCCGGCACGAAAAATTTTCATTTTGTACCAAGTTGAGAGGAGAAAGGTGATTAACCCCAAAAATGAGATTTTTTTTCAGGGACTTGAGGGCTGCTAATTTCTCAGAACTGTAAAATTTGTACAGTTCAACGCTTAAAATGTTCCTTTGATTACTAGGAGAGACACCCATACCAAGGACTTAAAAAAAAAAAAAAAAATGATTTGAGCCCGTAGTTTAAAGGGCCTAAAGTCATGGCCTAATCTAAAATTTGCATGTACAGGGTGTTGAAGAAAATATGTACCTACCATCTCGAATTTCTCGCGAGCGGCTTTGAATTTCGAAAAATTGTGCCAAATGATAAGCAGAAGCATACTACACCTAGATACTACCTGTATATTAGCAGCTAGAATGATATTTAGATGATTTTTTATCAGCCGACTCAAACCCCTTTCAATTACGTTCATTTTCCTTCGTTACTCGTAGCGTAACAAAGTATCGTAACAAAGTGTACACTCCAAATTCGCGTATTTTGCAGAATGTCAAGAAAGGCAATAAAAATGAATTAATGTATGATTGGGCATTCAAACACACTTGCCGCCTACTTTTCATCCACGATTTGCTCAAATTGAATTTTTGATTGAAATTGGGTGTTTATTGCATTTTCTTGTGTTGAGTAATTAGTGCTACACATCTAAATCTGACGCTAAAAATGACTTTATCGGCCAATATTTACAAACAAATGTTACCTACCAGTATCAGCTGGTCCTGTTGCCATCTCCTTGACCTCTTGAGGCTAGGAGGATCCAGGGAATGACAGCTAGCGCTGTCTGTGCCTGATTTACCGCACATTTTTAATGCGTAACAAAGTGTACACAAGAGGTCGCCACCCGTTCTGATTATGATTTCCTCCGCTCCAATACTCATCACAAGTCCAGTTTTGCCGTTAAAGTAACTATTCATTTCCACTTAAAGATAAAAATTGGCGCTGCAAAGGTATTTAATTGTTTTTCGTAGGAAAATTACCCTTTTAATCTAAGACTCACTCCCGGGGACAGTAACAAAGTGTACGAATTCCGCCTGAAAAATGGTGATATATTCCACGGCATTGATAATTTTTTGCCCTGTTATTTTTTTTCCTCCCTCAGACAGAGATTTTCGATGAAAAATCACTGCTATTTATCTTTTTACTCTTTACATATAGTCCATCGCCCCTGGGGACATGCAATTCCCGTTATCGTGAAACCACCCCTATATGAATCATGAGCTAACTTTCAATATAAAAAGAAATCAAATGCGTCGAACCCGCCGTTTGTCTCGCACCAACACTCCGTAGCGGCCATTGCTTGAACTAGCTAGCGGTTTAATTAGGGCCTTTTCGTAATGGTGTAAACACCTTCAATGGTTTACAAAAGGATAAAATCATAGATCAGTAAGAACCTGTGCCATAAGGGTACTTATTTGTTGGTAAAATTTTTCTGAATGAGGATGAAAAGTCCAAGAGAAACGCAACGATGAATTTTACAAGAAATGTTTATTAATTACAAAATTACAAAGGTCTTAGTGGTGCAGGAACATCAGCGCAGTCCACTCTTTCGAGAAAAATAAGACCATTAAGTAAATAGCGCGGGTCTTACATGAGGGTACACGATCAATAAGGTAAACGAAAACAACGCTCGGAAAAAAAAAAAAATATCATACAAAAAAGGCTTAGACCTTTAGTTCATGACTTACAAAGAAAAAAGTTAACGGATGGGAGTCATCGGTAATTTTAAAATGTCCATGATGCAAGCAACGATCTTCGTCCTATTTTTTTCCAGATTTTTTAATTCCTCCGCCAACCATTGGCCCTTTTTGAGATGCCTTAGCTTTTGCTTCTTGCAGAGCCTTTTGGGTTTCTTTTTGTTTCTGCTTGAGGGCAAGATCATCATCGTCTATTTCTTTCGGGCCTTTCTTGGGAGCTTTCAACGGCTTCTTCTTACCTCCTTCTCGTCCAGACATGATGAAAACAGATGCTTAAATGAGGAGAAACGAGTGGAAAGTTAAAACAAACTAAAAATCTGGAGGATGGAAATAATAATTTACGAAACTCGTCAACTCGTGGTCGGGCTAACGGAAATTCACAATTTGCAGTAAACAAAAAGTTTGAGGTTAGAAAACCTGTTGTGTCGGATGACAGTTGGCGCTCAACGTTAGTTATCGATCTTTCGATCGATCGCTCGAATAGTCGCAATTTGATTGGTCCATTATTAGACCTGTTATCGGTCAATATTTTTGTTTTCGTTCTTCCTTTATCAAACTCCACTTGTTTTGTTTATCTCCACCTTTCCTCTCCACCATGGAGAACCAAGTGCTTTCTCTAACTCACTCTCCTTTCATAAAATATTGCTTACTTTACGCTTTTAAATTACCTTCCCCAATTTAAATTATACCCATCACTCATTGATTGCATCCCTTTTTTATCTCTTGTTTTTCAGCAGGAAAGATTTCAGCCATGGCCACGAGAGCAGCAGCATGTAAGTTAGCTATTTTACAGTCCTCATCTCATGTTTTAAAGACTTTGAGGAAAGATGGTGATTAGCAAGGAAAGTTACTCAAGTATTTTCTGAAGTTATTCACTTGGTGTTGGATGTCAGAAAGATTTCTTAGTCGGATACTGGAGGCAGTTTCCGGAGAGTTGGTGGATGACAGTTATCATACGATCAACGCTAAACTGATACCCAACTGTAGGTAAATTGATTCTGATGTGTAAGAGTCATATTGTTGCTCAAGAACTAAGCTAATGATCATCTACCAACGCTTGTAAAATCATCCGAGTGCAATTTTGTGAATGCCTCAAAATTGGGTCAAATAAACGCTCTCTAATCGATGTTGAAGAACGCACATTGAAAGCGCCAGAATTAATTTCATAATTTAAGTATTTTTTATTTTAGTGCAATCCAAATAAATTAAATGTGCTTTCTATGAGTCTTGTGGTTAAACTAGGATGGATAAACAGCCGCACTTTGAGTAGGTACCTATCATCCTATCGGGTTCTATCAAGTGAGCAGCAGTTTTTTTTTTTTTTTTTGAAAATTGGTCGTTTATCATCATCCATACTTGCAGACACATAAAATATGGGTACAAGTAGGAGTATGTATGTCTGAGATGTTACAAAACGCATCAGTGAGCGGTAGTTCAGCATCGACTTCAACTTTTTGCTTTTATATGAAAGCAGACTCTATATTCAATTCATCCATTGCCAAAGCTTGTGAGTCCTCTGAGAAGTGTATCTACAATTTTTAAAAAGAAAGCATACCTACTTGTTTTTGCGATTCTTCTTTTTCAAGAGAATTAAAAGACCTTTCATTGTCATAAACCAGGAATCAATTTTTGAGTTTTTTTGTTGTTGTTCATTCTAGTTTGAGTATAGTATACTTACGTAGGTTTTTTTAACTTCAACACCTAGATAGATAGAGTTCCTTTCAGAAGTAAAGACTGAGCTTAACTGATAATTTTTGGTGTACATATTTTCAATCCTTCAAATCAAAACAAAACTTGCCTCAGACTTGGACACTGAGATTTTAAAACACCCTTCAACGGAAATCCAAAGCCCTCAAATTCATTTTCATTCAATTTCTTCATGCCAGACGAAAAATTCTAAAGATTATCAGTTGAACTCCCCCTCCTCATCTGAAACAAGCTGTTCATGATTTTTGTCTTTTTAATCGTTTTATTTTTTTTTTCCATTGTTTGTCCGAGCAGTTACGGCGAAAGTGCGCAACTTACACGACCATCAGCTCAGGCTGCTCCATAGTATTGTTCCAGTGCCAAGTGGTTGTGATATAGCCAATACTCTAAAATACTTTTCAACAACTTTATTAAGTGAGTAGTTAACAATTTGTTCTTCTTTCCCTGTTTCATTTTTTTTTTTTTTTTTTTTTTTTTTTTTTTTTTTAGGGCGAGAGATGATTTTGATATTAGTTTGTAAATTGCTGGATCAACTTTAAGTTTCTTCCATTATTTTTAATGGCAAATTATAATTTAAAATTTTAAATGTTTACAGTTCCAAATTAAATAAGGAAGTAAATTTTTGCTGTATGATCATTCCAGGGTCGATTAGTTCCAATCGTGGACCCCATGTTGAGCTGCTTAAGAAGTCAACAGTTTTTGGCTTAAATTGGCGAATTCATGCTAAAAACACAAATTTAAGGAACGTCAGCACCTGCGAGCGTACTTCAGGAATATACCCTGAGAGTTTCAAGCTAAAACACTCAAAACTAAAGCTGGAAATTATGAAATACAAAAATTCCCAGAAGCCTCAATGAGTGTGAGTGAGGCAGATAGACGTATTTTATTACTTGCACTCGCACTCGCTCTCACTCACTAAGCTTATCGCGAAATGAATTTCATAATTTATGGCTTTAACTCTAAATCAATTTTGATCATTTTGGGCGCTTAGAATCCAAAAAAAATTTTGCTGGAGCTGGCATCATTGGATTTTGCGTTTTATCCATGGTTTCAGTTTTAGACGCAAAAAACAAAACTTTTTCGACGTTTCCGTGGCGCTATCCATCGGATTGTAATCTGGAAAAGTTTTGCCTGGAATCTCCTTAAGTCTTGGAACTGTCTCAGAATTTTTGAATATTTGTTGCTGATTTATACAATTTTTCTTTTATAGCTGTCATGAAGGATGTTCCAAAATCCCCTTTAGTAATGTTAAAGCATCCTGAAGAGGATGCAGCAAGGATGGCACTCTTCCCAAGCTTGGATTACAAAGGCCTCTACAATGCATTGGTTCAACTGATAGAAGTGGCGCCTTTGGTGCAGTTTGGATTACAAGGTAGGTACTTTTCAAAACATCTGACTTTTATGTAATTTGATAAAATGTTAGTAAAAATAAAAATAATCATCATAATAATAAGGATTAATGTTATCGTAGGAATCATCCTCAGAGGACGTAGACATTTTTTAAGAATTTGAATTATAGAATGGGAGTATGTAGCATTCGGCACAGGAGCCAACGACAATAGACAAAATCTGTACTTCTTTTTAACAATTCAATTTAGTCATTAATTTTAACAATGGGGCTGTTGCACTCTTTTGCTGCAAGCAATTTAATAGTTGGCTCTGGTGTAAAAACCTCCAAAACTAACGATGGCAGCACTAAAAACTTCCGAAATCTACTCCTAAACTCAATAAACGCTTTCATTTGCGAGGGCGTAATGGTGGCTGAGGGCAGTAACAATGACAGATTCCTATCTTAATTTCGTCACTCTCTCTATGCTGCCAAGGAAGATTCACAGAGTAACTAGTCATCAGAGTAGTGATCCACATCCGATGAATGGTACCGTGACACCTAGTGACACTGGTGTCAAATGAAAGTCGTCTCTTATTGGTCACTTCTTGATGGAGTTATAGTATTGTCAGATGGGAATCTTTCATTTTTACTACCCTAAACCACCATTACGCTTGCGCAAATAAAAGAGTATATTGAGTTTAGGAGTGGATTTTGGAAGTTTTTAGTGCTGACATCGTTATTTATGGAGGTTTTAACATCAGAGTCGACCACTATATCGCTGATAGCAAAAGTGTGCAACAGCCCCATTTAGTAATAACAATCACATAAACAGTTTAGTTTAATAGATTTTACAAACAAAAATTGAAAGCTGGCTGTGAAGCCCTTAGAGAGAGTAAATTCTTATTTGAGAATATTATGGGAGAATAAATTCCCTCGAGCTAAAAGTCAATACAATGCGCATGAACATTCCAAACTTTCATCAGTTTACTCATCTGAAATGACCTTTACAGTTTCTTTTTTTTCCAATTTGCTTAATTAAATCATTTGCTTAATTTTTCCAGCCATGGGAGAAGCAACTCTGCACTGCATTGGTTGCATCATGCCATTTTTAGAACGAGACAATATTGACTCCTTACCCTACATGACAAGTCTAACTATGGCAGTCTTTCCTCCTGCTTTACATCAGAGAATAGTGAATACTTTGTGTTTCTACGTTTTGCCTTTCACCATCGGTAAGTTTTTGTCTCAAATGGCGTTTCAACAGACTTAATAAAAATTCCAGTTTTGTTCTCGCTTCAAGAAAAACGATCTTATCTCAAAATCTTGCCGGTATTATTTTGGAAGGAAGTTAGATATTGTCAGTTGCTAGTCTTGTAATTTTCTGCCTGGACATTCACTTATGTATTTGAATTGTAAATCATCAAAATAACAAACAGACAATCAAGGCGGTTCATGGAAAAAGGGGACAGTTGTCAAGTAGTCAATTTTTGAAAATCGTGTTCTCACTCCAGTCGTTTGCTTTGAAATACAAGCATAAGGAATGCAAGGTTTGGGCGGCTGGACTTTACTACTACTGCTACTAAACTCCGATTTTTCTAAAACATACTATGTATCTTTATCTTCAAAATGCCTGATTTCTTCGCAATTACGATTGGAAAAAGTGCTTTTCTTTAAAGTTTTAAAAAAGTGTCTAATCTGTCCTTTTTCTGGAGACACCAAATTTCTGGAAAAAATGGATGATATATTACCAGTTATGACTTAGATATGCAAATGTATCTCTGAATACTTTTAGAATCTTCAAATGCTTGTGGTAAACCCATAAATATTTATTCTGATGAAGTGATCAGCAATTTGAATCAGCGTGTTTAAGGCAACATGTGGCTGTCAACTGGCAGGAAAAATCTTCTGCTGCCGTCAGTTTTCAAGTATCTCATCATTTTTTTTACATTAATATCAAATCTTTAACTGTTTTGAATGACTTATCCTCTTTAATAGTTCATATTTCATAGATATTTATTGGAACTTTGATGATCGCTGAAAAGAAAAAATTCTGGATACCCCTTGCATTCCGTGGACATCTCTCTTTTTAAACGTTTACCACGCTCACGATTTTCAATATTTTATTGGAAAAATTTGGTAGTTTGTTCTTGAGGGTACTGAAAGTTCAAATCATTTGTCTTGATAAAGGGCATATAGGCCAATGTACTTACCCTTTTTCTCGAGATGGTTGCTATCAAGAATACTCTTCATATTTCATATTTCATACAACTCAGGAGATGGGACTCGACTGGATAAAATTATTTTCTTACTCATAAAAGCACTGCTTAGAACAAGAATTTGATTCGTAAACGCCTACAACTTTTTTCCCCTACTCTTTCAGTTTATGAGTTACTCTGAATTTTTTTCAAAATCTTGTATCTTTTGGTATTTAATCATTTTCATTCTTATTCTTTCCCCAATTTCCCTCCCTAATTATCAATGTATACCTAATTTCTTTTTGATCCAATTATTTTAAAGATCAAAAGCACCCACTATGTGTTACATGCAGCTCGGATAGCAGGAGAGGAAAAAGATGGCTACATCAGTCAGTCTCTTGCGGCAGTCATCATGATGGTTTTCCAGTATTCTGAGGATATGGGTATGTACTCCATTACCATGATTTGAAGTACGCTGAAGTCCATGAAATGAAATTTTGAAGAGAAAAAAGATTGCGATAAGACAGAAATGATTTTTTGTTGTTCAAAAAAAATATTTCTTAAAAAGTTAAAGCAATGTAGTTCAACGTAAAGGGACTAATGCCCACTTTAGGCAAAATTCAAAGAGTGAGTCAGCCTACTTTGTGAACTCTTTACATACGCTACGCTAAATTCCAAAATATTTTGCTTAGCCCCGTTAGCCTACTTTGTGAACTTTTTACATACGTCACACTAAATTCCAAAATATTTTTGCTTAGCCCACTTTGTTAATTTTTTCTATGCATTACGCTAAATTCCAAAATATTTTGCAGAAATATGTAAAAATAAAGAAAATAGATGCATTTATAAATATGCAGTCATACTGGAGTTAAAGGTCGTTTCAGATAACTTTGGTACTTACTATTCTTTGTTTGCATGCAGGGAAGTACAATATTTCGTAATCCAAGCAGGTTTGCTCCAGCTTTATTATCCGCGTAAAAACATTGACTCTACTCACTGCGCAAATCATCAGATCTTTTACCCGCTAACAGACTTGAATAATTATCGTAACTAGTGAATAATAAAAGACATCCTATTTACGATGATTAATTTAGTCTATTTCATGGCGGGAAGCTGTGTTGATTCACACAGTGAGTAGAGTCAATGTTATCATGCGGACAGTAAAGCTGGAGTGAACCTGTGCGGAATATATAACATAGTCCTTCCCTTGCATGTAAACAAAGAACTGTCAAAACAAAAGTTTTATGAAAGGGCCTTTAAATGAGAAAGCATGACTATTTTAACTGCCTTGGTGTAGTGAGCTTTACTGTCGATGTATTATCGCATTATGCTTGATTTTACTTTGTAATTTGCACTCAACATGTCCAAATAGAGATGATTTTTTGTTGTGAGAAGAAATGAGAATCTCACAAAAATTTATATTCTGTTTATTTTTGCTCATTTCCAGCCCATCATTGTCAACTGCTTGAATGCTTGATGGGCATGAAGCCTCTCTTAGTCAAGGATCTTTTATGTGTCATGGCATATGGAACCTCCAATGCCAGAGCGTCGGCTGCTAAGCTACTTTTTTACTACTGGCCTACCTTCAATTCTAGTCTCTTTGAACGGAAAGGTGCTCCACCGAGGGTCACAAGTATGTTTTGCTTCTTTTTTTTAAATTTTCCATTTCATTTTAAAGTTTTTACCTTAAATGCAAGATTTAAACTTTTGATTATTTCTCTTCTAGGTGCTTAGAGAAAGTTTAGATTTTGAGACAAAACATTTTTTTTTTTTAAGTTCTTACATCATGTGAAATATTACCCTCTTTGGCACAAATTAATTTTTTTTTGTTGAAAAATAGGGATTTTTTTCATGTTGGCTCTTCTGGATCATATCTGGATCATAATCCCCCCACATCGGTCGTATTGTTACCTGCAGGTAACAACATGCAGAATGAATAGCACCATATTTCTTGATTTTTTAGAAATTAAAATACCGTGTGTTAGAGGTAGTTTCAGAAGTGTAGGCGCACCTAGACCGATAATCTTTGGAATTTGTCAATAGTCAACATTATTTTTGATATTACTCAATGAAAATAAAAGAAAATGAGTTCGAGTGTTCACTTTCAATAAGGAACACTGTAAAAGCAAACTAGTGAAGTCGTGGGCAAGTTTTGTTTTGATTTAAACGAACAAAATTTGAAACTTCGCCAAAAATTATTGTTTAGGTGCATCTACAGTTCTGAAACGAGCTCTACCTATGGGTAACGTCATGCCATAGAAGGTTAATATTTTGATTATTTCTCCACCATTTAGTGAGAGTGTAGATTTTGGGCTACAATCAGTGTAAGTTGTGTCATTTTGTATTTAGTAAAACAAATTCTTTATTTTTCTCTACTGTTTACAAAAAGTGTAGATATATTCTAAAACCTTTCACTTTTAGTCATTTCCTCTTTCACCCTTGCATTTATTCAGTTTTTCAATTTTAATTTGAATAATGATTAGATGTCTTAAAATTATTTTTCTTTCATCCAAAGATGATTGGGTTCCGTTTCGGTGCCAGCGAGATCTCTGTCCGAACGTCGGAACTGCGGAAGCTGTGAAAGTATGTTTCGATCATGGCATTTCGATAACTTTCTCAAATGACTCTGCTCCACCTTTGTACCTGTGTATCGAATGCGCCAATGAAATCCATCGTGAGCATCCTAATCAGTTGTTCTTTGATATCCTTCATCCGATGCAACAAGTCTCAGTCTCTTGCGAAAACAAGGTAACTTAACTTGGCACTGTACATCCCCCTCTCAGTAGTAGATCCACAAAATTTTGAAAAACTTTGGGCCCAAGCATCTAAAAATTATAAATTGCAAGTTTTTGGTTGAGCTTTTGTTTAACATTCAAATAGTCGAAACGAAGGGAATTTTTCTGCGTTTTTTTTTTTGCAGAAATTGAAAACTGATGAGTGATGACTGATTGTTTGATCTTGAAAACTGTAGGTATATGTTAGCTCGACACCTCCCCCCCCCCCCCCCCCCCCCAAACAGTTTTTAGAATGCAAAATTTTAGGGATTCACTACTAACATCCAACCTAATCGATACCCAGATATCAGCGAAGTATCTATGGAATCCAGCCATTGACGAAAAATGTCGATTTTGAATAAACCTCTTCATTGTGAAATGGGAAGTGAAAAATGATTAGCTGAAGAGGCGCGAGGTCAGAAAAAATCAGGGAATGTCAGGGAATTGGGTTTTGGAAAATTTTTGGTAACCACGATAAATGAAACTGCATGTATGCAATGTTGAAAATATGTAGCTTTTTAAAAGCCAAACAGGCAGATTGACCTGACAGAATGATCTATTGACTCCTCAAAAGCTGTGTGATTTCAGCGTATAGCTAACTTACTGAAATTTGTTTTTGTTGAACTTGCTCCTTGAGACACTTTTTGACAGAAATATTCATCCGTTTAGTAGCTTTCAATGTTTTAATGATGTGATTTCTGTGATAGTTATCGGCATCAGCAAAAAATCCTGTGACCATAGAATTACCCTTACCCACTAATAAGCTTTTATTCTTAACGGGTCTTAAATTACTTGTTGCTAAAGTTTCTAATTTTTTTTTTTTTTTTTTTTACAGAGTTGTCGCTCAACGGATAAAAGTGTTGTTTCTCTTTGTTTTTCTACGGAATGTGCCAGTTACAATTCAAACCATCCCATCAGATATTGTCAACAGTGTCATAACTCTCGTCATAATAACAGACGAGGAGGAGATCACATCGTTCACACTTGTCTATCGTCAGCTTGGCAGATGGATTTGCCCATGAGGAATTATCTAATCGAAGCCATCATTAGGTTTGTTTTTTGTAGCTTTATACTAATAACTTTTTATCTAATTTAATGCTATTTAACCCATTTATGCCCTGTCGTTGAAGACCCACTTTTAGCTACCCGCCTCCTGGAAATGTCTTCCACCAATCTCAACGAGTCGTGACGTAAAGAGAGAATGGTTTAAAGAACAAAGGTTGCCTGCTGTGTCAAACTTTCATCCGGTCCCCTTACGGTTTGACACAATGAACTTTTACTGTATTTTCAATTGTAATTGTCTCTGTCATTTTACGTTCTTGCATTTTTTGCTTTAATAAAAAGCTCTATATTATCTGATTCTCTGTTTTTTCAGTTTATTGAAAGAGGCGCGATCAACAACGCCAGAAATTCCGAAAGACATGACGGATATTCAGGCAAAAGCAGCATTACTTAATGTCCTAGGGCATTCAAATGTCATTTCTGTGGAAGAGAGGCAATTAATGGGTCGGTTTGGAGTATTACTTCTTGTTGGTTTGTGTATCCCTGACAAAGACACTCCTCCAGATGTGCTTGGACGTCTTCTTTCAATGCTTTTTCATTGGTTTCATGTCACTGCTTATTCTTTTGATGGTACGCACATCATCACATTATCTACCTCTTAATATTTAGAGCACTTTACCTCCTTGAGTGCTCTAGGTATTTCCTTCCCAAACTTGAGAGTCCCTGGCAGGTCGCCGTTACTCTCCTCTTTCCTATCCTTTGTTTTGAGAATACTTTGATTGTCTTTCCTACCCCTTCTTTTTTTTATGCAGTCCAGTCGTTCGCTGTGAAATATCAGCATAACGAACCACGTGTTTGGGCGGCTGGACTTTACTACTACTTATTTGAAAATATAAACAGGCAAAACTGCCTAAATTGGGCAGCTGCAAGGGTCCAAAAATTGTGTGGTTTTTTTTTTTTTTTTTTTTTTAATGAAAGTCTTTGATGAGCTGAGAACAAATGTGCCTTTAGTTTTTTCCTAAGTGTTCAGGTTTTGGAGATACACTTGTGTAAATTTGCAAAAAACTGTGTCAATTGTGACATCTCTTTGTGAAATTTCCCTTTAAAACGATGTATTTTGGACCGAAATGGCATTTCCGGAACTGTGAAACCTTGTTCAATGAAGCTATAGGCATTCTTGTTTTCAGCTCAATGAGTAATTTTATTTGCTTACTAAGAACACCAAAATTCAGACCCTTGCAATTGACCTGTTCCATACAGAAAAAACCAACAACAGAAAAGATGACCAACTAAACGTAAAAAAAAAAGTGAAACTGTAAATAAAACAATTAAAACTGAATAATATGACATTTTGTGTTCAATTTTCAATGAGACAAAACTTCCAAAACCTGGATAAAAAAGGGTGGACAGATGAAAGATATCTCTGAGCAGTTTCCCACGTGGAACTTGCAAGCAGATTTTTCCCAACAACCTCCCAAAAAAAATTACCACTGTTATTACACAATTTTTTTGTTTTCTCAGATCAAGCCGAATGCACTTTGGAAAGACTGAAAACGGATTACGTTTGCAACTGGCTCAACTCGGTTTGTGAAATGCATTTCAACGTGTTTATATCCTGCTTACTTCCACATCCTGCTGATTATGCTCGTGTCGGTGGTCATTGGTATGTTCAAAGATTGATGGATTTATAGATTAAGGCACCTGTACAAAATCTATCAGAAGTTTTTTTATTCATCATGCGATGAATAAATAAATTTCTTTTTAGAACTCTTTCTAAATATAGAAAGATCATAGGTGTGTATGCTTTCCTGATTCTCAGGAACGTTAGACGCAAGATTCAAGGAAATTTTAAGGATTCAAAAGATTCAAATCCTCAGTTTGTGCAAAATGCCAACAGGTTTTTTACGGTTGAAAATGCCTTCAAACAGAAAAATTGTGCAATTTACATTTAACTAGTTGGGAGTGTGGAAAATCCGGAGTTTCAAAAATGAAACTGGTGGAACTGGTTGAAATTTTTCAATTTCTTGCATCGCAATTGCAAAAATATTATTAATTTTATACGCATGCATTGTTATTGTCGCATCATTTTCCATGAAATTGAAGGCTCAAATTATCGCTGCAACAGACCTATGAAAAAGGAAGTAATTTTGTTTATTTTTTTACTAGGGATATGCATACCACTCGGACCTCTCACCTGAAAAACGGGTTAAATCGTTTGTTTTGCTTGGTGCCTTATGAAGTTATCTCTTCAGAAATTTGGGATGAAGTAATGCCGTTCTGGATGGAGGCGATCGTTAAGGATGTACCGGATAAGGACTTAAGTGAATTGAAAATGTTATTAAGGTAATTACACTATTATATATGTCAGAAAGTACGTACTGTAAAATCTTGCTGTGTGGATCCTCCGATTAGTGGAATCTCTTGCTGAGTCAAATCACGTACCAACATCTTAAATTCTCTTGTAAGAACAATGTAAAAAAATTATTCTGAGTGAAATTTCATTCAGTGGAATAGCATGAGTGTAAGAAATGCCCGTTACAACAAAATTTATTTTTATCTCTATTTTTATAATAAGAGGAAATTATTTACCAGTCATATATATGTACAACAAAGAAACCAATGTGTCATTGGAACAGTAATGTAAGAAATAGAACACCGAAGCATACCTACAATTAGCCGAATTTTAATATTTCCAACATCTTCGTAATGCATGAATATTGCACCGTTGATGTGTCTAAAGTATCTACAAATTTAGTAATATATTTGTCAATTTTCTTATTTTTAGTAAAATTTTAGATCCAGACATGAGCCCTCTTGGATTTGATGCTAAAAAAATGTACCACTTTGTGGCAGTAAGGTTCAAAAAAACTTCACCCAAAGTACAAGAGCAAGCTTTAGCTTGGCTTCAGGTATTTTATTTGTATTCTCTAATTTTTTGTTTCCTTTGAATAAGTTCTTGAGTTTTAACCCTTTCTGTATGTATGGCGAGTCCTACTCGACAAAATTGTTTTACGGGTTGCACTTGTGTGTCGAACTGTGCTCGACAAACTCTGTTCTTGCTTCTGTATCTTTCTATCAGGCGTCGTGTACCATTTAACATATGTATATATACAGTGCTTTTGTACCTTAGCGGCAGTATGTTGAACTACTAGTACAGGCAGTCACATAAGTCCTGCGTCCACAATTCGACGCAACCCGCATTGCACGTAGATTGAACCTTTCTTGATCTTGAGAAGGCAAAAGAAAAGAAAAGAAAGATGTTTGAACAATGAAAGGGAACAATTTTTTCGACCTGTGAAACTTTGTTTTAATATCTTAGTTCACAGCAAATATTTGCAATAGACCCATTGAACAAAATTCTAAAATAATTTTTCTTCAAGGTTTCTTTTAAATTTTTATTTCAGGTTTTGACAGCGCTGGAAATTGTCATACCCCTTCACTTATTATTTTCATTTTTTGAAGATGGTATTAGCAGTTTGAAAGAACACTTTGATTCGAAAGGAGAGCAGCTGAAAAAGAGTAAACTAAGTGAGTTTATTTAATTGTTTTTTCTAAGATTACGTTTTTTTTTTTTTTTTTTTTTTTTTTTTTTTCTGTACTCAGTTACTGAGCGTTTTTTATGCTTTTTGTTTGATAGAACTGTCACATTGATTTTCTTTGACCTGGTCTCATTTTAAATATTTTAATCTGTAGACGTACTTAATGCTTTTACTTTTTCTACTATTCATTTTTTCCCTAATTTAATCTTTCTGACAATATTGCTAGAGTTACTAACAGTTAACCATAGTGTGAATTAGTAATTCAAGCAAGCAATAGCCTGAGAAGATAAAAGGAAAAGAAATCAGACCTGGAAACCAGGGGGGGGGGCTTAAGCCCCTGAAGCCCCATACACGCTACGCCACTGTGAGAAACAATGAGTAAACGCAACCTTTGTGTATCACTGACATTAAGCAAATATATGAGAGTTATTCTGTCCACCATGACCTTTTGTTCTTAAAAACAAACAAAAATAAACTAAAAAAAGTTAGAATAATTATAATTAATTTAGACAAATAGCAAAACAGAAGAGATAGATTTACTATTCTCAGCTAGACCAAAGAGATAAATAAATTGTTCAATTTTTCGTTGTAGAGACCTGAAAAAAGCGTGATTTTGAAAGGGCAATAATCGGCGGTAAGTTGGTGTTTTCAAAAGCCCAAAAGCGGTACTTTCATTTTACGTCAAAAACCTCTATTTTATAGTGACAAATTAAGTTATGAGGTTATCAGTTCCTGCATCTACCTTTTAAACAACTGAAACAGTTGTTTTTGTGCTTTTTAAGTGAAATAACCTGACTTTACAGAGAAGTTACATCAGAAACCTGTGTTTGGTGGCTGACACGCGTAAAGTCGCACTTCAGGAGTTTATGCCACCAATTTTAAATCGATTTTTTGTAAAGTTCGCACCAAAAATTTGACCTGGGAGAGGCAAGACTCAGTGGCAAAACATGTTAGAACCGAGTCTTTCCTCTCCCAGTTCAAATTTTTGTTGCAAAACTTACCTACAAAAAATCGTTTTAAAATCGGTGGCGTAAACTCCTGAAGCGCAAAACTGGGCAGCTCCATCATAAGCTGATACATTATTGTTTGGCATGATTTAACAATTATTTGTGTAAAAAAGCACACAAAAACACAACTTTCAACTTCACACATTTTCTGCACGTCCTTAAAAAAACACGCGGATTCACGGAAAATCGTTGAAGAAACACGAGTCTCTGAAAATCGGTGTACCGAGCGCATCATCAGCTGATAGCCGTAGTTTCGCCAAAGAGAAATGAAAAATTATGATTTTTCATTTCTCTTTGGCGAAACTACGGCGCGCCGCCGGGAGTCGCGGCAACTTTTCAAACCCCGAGTGAAGCGTTTAGGTTATGATTGGCATGTGGCAACGCCGCTTAACGGTGCGAGCCGCCAGCTGTTTTATTACAATGTTGCCACGTCAAAAAAACATCGCGGAAATGATGACGTTCGGATGCCTGCCGCGATTATTCATGATTTCAAAACTCGGCTTTGCAGATGCCGAAATTCGCGATTTGAATCGTGAAATTCGCAGTTAGAAGTCGTGAAATTCGCGCATTAGATCGCGAAATTCGCGATTTGACCCGAAATTCGCGTTTTCAGCCAAAAATCCCGAAAATCGCGTTTTGAAATTTTTTAGATTTGGATTCAGCAGGTTGCCAGCATCATGTAGGTACGGGTCTCGCTTCGATAGGACGACTTTTAAAAAAATCGCGCGATTCGCGACCGCGATTTTTTCAGGTCTCTACTAATAACCCCAACAAAAAAAAATATACTCTCAAAACCCATGCACCTGATTTTACAAACTTTTTTTACTATATATTTGTTAAATCGTACCTCTTTTTGTTGAGGGAATGTTATATAAAATTGAAAGTACCTATATAATAGGCTGTATATAGAAAAAATAAAATACATGAAAATGTTGCAGTGGGTATTGCTGGCTTTAAAACCAACCATTTCTAATGAAGTCTGAGGATTTTGCACTTTCATAATTTTAAAGATTGAACTTACTTTCAATGTTTATTTGTGTTTGTCTTTAGCCCCTGTTTGTGGTGAGGGTACAAACAGAGCAGAGCATACTAGCCCTGAGAAGGAAACCACACAAGGCGGAAACATTGCAAAAACTGATGCTGAATTAACTCTCTCGTGCTCTGTATTCATGCTTGATATAATTCTTCGACAGGTAAACATCCCAGCTTCATTTTGATAGAATTAAAATATTTTGAAATATCTTATGGTCAATCTTTAGCTTTTAAAATAAATTTGTCACAGTTTCTTTTGATTCGTATTCACAGTCGTCCTGAGAGAGGAGGCGGGCATTTGGGGCTCAAGCCTCCACCCCACTTTTTTAGGAAAAGCTGCAATAAAAGAAAAAAACAAAAGTCACTAGCCCCTCCTGCCTCCTCTTCAAAAGGGAAAAGGACTGAAAAATACTCAGAAGACAAAGGAAAATAAAAATAAAGCAAAAGTCACCAAATTTCAAGCCTTCCCTCCTCCCCCCCCTTTTAAGTCTGCAGATTGCTACTATGTTTAATGTATTTGTCGCAGGCAAATCACAATCTTAGGGAAATCGCAAGCCGCTTATTTACTAACAGAAAAAATTCAGACCAAGTGTAATGGTGACTTGCAAAATAATTGTATCGAGATTTACTTTAGCTCATTTGAACGCTAATAAGCTGACGAAAATGGTGATTTCATCAGATTTGGTTTATTTTGATTAGTTCTTAAGATCTTTGGTGTTTTAAATGAAGTGTTTTTGAACACTGTATTCAATCACTTTAAAAGTCCATAAAAAGAAGACCAGTTGAGAAAAGCTTAATCTGTGGATACCAGTACGATCGTTAGCTTATTAGCTTTAGAATGAGCTAAATCAAAACTGGATGTAATTATTTTATATATCACCATTACGCTCTAGCTAAATTTTTTCTGATAGTAAATAAGCTGCTTGCTCTTTGCCTAGACAAATCACAATCGTCTTGGGATTTGCCTAAGATTGCAATATGCCTGCAACATATATGCATATTACTAGAGTACTTGTCCAAACAATTTGATTTCGAGGTACTTCGGAATCAGCTTTTGACTTTTTTTAACTATAACCATAGTTACAAGTTGCTTTCAATTGAAAGTAGATGAAAGGTTCAAAGCATTGCAATCCGTTGCCTCAAATTTGTCTCCGTTCTCAAGTTTTAGCAGCTGATAGATTCAGCAATGACGTCACTGCAATCTACCGCACTGTCGCATGCTATTGCCGACTGCAAAATATTTTAATTAATTCTCTCTTGTTTTCCTTGATTTATTTGACTCCTACTTACAGAGGACAAGAAATTAAATCTGAAAAATATTAAATTTCCTATCCACCCCATGAAATTACAGTTCTTCAATTTCTTCTTTATTTTCAAGTTCATAGGTCACGCAATCTTTCAATGTCACGCTCTACATTATCAATTTTCAGATGGAGCTTCATGAAGTTGAAAGGCATACTGGCATCCATACTGTTGTTGCGCAGGATGTGTGTCGACTCCTTCAAGACATGCTCTCCGCACCCTGGCTCACTTTCCACAAGTGTGTGACATCAGCTGATTCCACTGACTGCACTCTTTGCGACCTTTTGATAACTTGGCATCAGTTATCTTTGGAACTTGTGGAGTATATTGCGCAAGAGAATTTGGCGCATCCACCCGATGTAAGCAGTTTTATAATCTAAATTGTTCAATTCTTCATCGACTTGAATAATTTGCTTATTTATTTGCGTACCTTGGTAGGTGCAGCCGGGAACAGCAAGAACGTCAGACAACTCCTTAAGATAGGCCACTTGCAGTACTTAAATTCATTCAAATAAGTATTGTGGGTGGCCTACTTCTAGGAGATGCCTGACATTCTTTTTGTCTTCGGCTGCACCTCCGTTCTTTCCTATTCCCTTTTTGTATTCTTAGTCCAGTACTAGCTTAAAAAGTTTATGGTTTAGGCTACCAGACTATTTTTTTATTTATTTATAGAGAGCTGAGGGAGAAGAGTTGAAGAAAGAGTTACACAGTTGCATAGAGAGAATATGTAAAAAAAAAAATCCGAGTTACACAAATGGACAGTGAAACGAAGCAGAAACAGAGAGTGGAGTAATATACATGAGAAAAGAGAGAGAAAAAATATATATAGAGCACTTTACCTCCTTGAGTGTTCTAAGTACAACTTCCTGCCCAATTTGAGAGTCCCTGGCAGGTCGCCGTTACTCTCCTCTTTCCTATATCCTTTGTTTTGAGAATACTTTGACTGTCTTTCCTACCCCTTCTTTTTTTATGCAGTCCATTCGTTTGCTGTGAAATATCAGCATAACGAACCACGTGTTTGGGCGGCTGGACTTTACTACTCCTACTACTACTACTACTTATTTAAAAAAAATAAATAAATAATCCGAGTTACACAAATGGATTGAGAAACGAAGCAGAAACAGAGAGTGGAGTAATATTTTATATGAGAAAAGAGAGAGAAAAAATATATTTAGAGCAATTTACCTCCTTGAGTGCTCTAAGTACTTCCTTCCCAATTTGAGAGTCCCTGGCAGGTCGCCGTTACTCTCCTCTTTCCTATCCTTGGTTTTGAGAATACTTTGATTGTCTTTCCTACCCCTTCTTTTTTTATGCAGTCCAGTCGTTCGCTGTGAAATATCAGCATAACAAACCACGTGTTTGGGCGGCTGGACTTTACTACTACTTACTACTTATTTATTTATCTAATTAATTTCAACAGGACTAGTCCCAATTACATTATAAAAGTAACAGAAAATGAGAAACATTATAAATGACAAAGGTGGCAAAAAGTAAATGATTAAATTAAAAAACAAAAACATGCTCTTTAACAAGACACTTAAAAATAAAGATAGGTATGCCAAAAACTGTAATCCTCTCTGAGCAATTATTAGCAAGACCAGAAATTCCGGGAATAACCGATCTATGCCTACAAGTGTTAAGTGATTGAGGGATAACAAATACATGAAAGTTTGTTGTGTGGAACTTCCTCTCAGTGGAATATCTCACCAAGTGGAATTTTTTTTTTTTTTCAGCGTTGTGAAACATACTCTGACTGCAATTTCTTAAGTGGAACTTTCGCCAAGTAGAATTTTTTTTGGGGCAGGACCGAAGTTCCGCACAACGAACTTTCATTGTATACGGTATAAATTGCGAAGAGCTCTAGAAGGAACATGGTTATTTATGGAACCTAGAAGAACAGGAGAATCTATAAAATTATTAAGAAGCCTAAATAAAAACATGAGATCTTAATAATGCCGAAAAGAAACTAGGGGATATAACTTAAATGGCTTGGCAGTAGTATCATGAAAATGGTCTGGACTTCACTACTTTTTTAAATGACTTTTTTAATTCCTAGACATTTATCTTATGGTTCTTTTTTTTCCATTGACAGCCTCCTTTGGAAGAAGCTGTTGTCGAAGAAAGTGGATTTCAACGCAAAAGTCCTCCAGACAGCGATAAAAAATGTGATGCAAAGTCTGAGCTGGCCATGTCCTTCATGGATATTCCAGCTGTTGGAGGAGTCTTGGTCAATATGCCCCATGTGAGTAAGCCCTCACTTGATTTGTTTTGTATTGTGATGTTGAAGGGTTAAAGAACCAATATGACGAACTCAAAATTTTGAACCCAAAAATTGGATTTGCTTGCTACACTGAATTGATCAAGTCCACATCTTATAACTTGACCCCCTTTTTTTTCTTTTTAATTTTTGATTAGTTTTTTTTCAGTGCTTTCGGTTTGATGCAAATTGACGTCAAAGTAGATCAGTCCCAGTGCGCTTATGCGGCATGCCATCACATCAAAGTAAATCAATTTGTTAAAATGTTACTGATTCCATAAAAATATTGACTGTTTATTCTTAATTTTGAAAGCATAAAATTTTTTTGACTCGAAAGTTAATACAAGAAGGTAGCAGGCAAAAGCTCATTTCTATTTGGAATTGGCCTCTTTAAACACTTTTATTCACAAAAGTTCAATTTTTGTTGAGTAGAATTTTAATCGTGAGAGGAATGTAGTTCATCGCAATGAGCCCTCTCTGTACCTATTTATTTTGTCTCTAGTATCTGACGTAAAAATCTTCTCTTTCTGCCTATAACCTATATCCAGTGGTGGCTGGTGAAGTTTGGCAACCATGTGTTTTGCCATTTAAACCTATGCAAATATATCGATTTTTTGGGGGTGCAATGCACTTCCTAAAGATCGATTATTATACATAGGTTTAAATGGAGAGGATCCATTGTTGCCAAATTAACCGAGCCGCCACTGCCTACAGCTCACATTTTATTCTTAAGTTTTTTCCTCATTTTTGCTCCGTCAGATAATGACAGCCACTGTTGAAACTGTGGTGGAACAACTTGATCTAGCACCCATAATCATGCCTGAAAGAAATATACCACCGATTGCAAGAGCAGTAACCCTAACACATTCTGACTCAGGTAAGACAATTTTCCCCTCCTCGTTGCTTTCCTTTTCTTTCTTTTGAGCCAAGCGTTTAAGTCTCTTAATCCACAAAATTACAATCTTTACTTTTTGCTTGTTTCAATGAAACTAATTTTGAAGACCTTCATAAATTGAAACAATCAAATTTTGAGTCAAGAAAGACTCAAAGAAATTTCATCCATAAAAATCCCCAAAAATTTCTGAGACTTGAAGCCAGGCTTGAAAGTACACGCCTCCATCTGCGTTAAAGGGTTCTTTTTTTCTCCATTTGTTTGCAGCTACCAACACGGCCAAAGTCAGAAAGCCAACGTTAGTCAGTGAAAATGATGAACCAATTGAACCTGAACCAGAGGATTTGAAAAACTTTTGGCAAACATCCATAGGAAAATTTCGTTTTGTTCTATCTGAGTTGCCGCAACAGTTCCAGTTTATTCATCAGTTACTCATCGTATGTAATTTGTTGTCTTTTGTCTTTGTTCTGAAAAATTTCTTTGCAAAAAAACAAGCTCTAAAATTTCAAGCCAAGATAAATACTCACAAGAAGATAAAGATATTGAGTCTATGGGCTGTAGCTCATGACTCATGAGACATGATTTTCTCCATTTTTACAGATCGCATCGTCTACACATTTATCAGAAGAATGGGTCTATTGCAAACTTTTGCTACAGCTACAGGAAGGGTCTACTTTGGTATAAAATCACTTGAAAAAACCGTTGAGAGCACCAGAAAGTTCCAAAATTGACTCCTGGAAACTCAATAAATCTTATTAACCCATATGTGCCCATTGAGTCGTTAACGACCCACTTAAAATAGTTTTTTTTTTTTTTTTTTTTTTACCAAATTACAGTAAATTTAGGCCAATTTTACCCTAAAATCAATGTGTAATCTTTCAGCACCTATAATTTAGCTGGACCAGAAAATTTCACAATTTTTAAATTTTAAATTTTTTTAACTCTAAGATTGTGTTTTTTGAGAAAAACGCCAAAAAACACCCAACATGTTCAAATAAAGTTGGGCATATATGGGTTAAGAAAATTCCAAAATGGCGGTCAAATCAGGAGGTCTCATTGGGGGAGCTCCATCTAATTGCAACTTATTATGTATGTTGGAAATATCCGTTGCGAAATGATGTTTATCCAGGGCCTATTCTCATGATGTAGGCTGCAGTTTATCCTATCCTTTTAAACGCAGATTGCAAATGAACAGGCTGCTCATGGAAAAACATCCGATGACCAAAATAATTTTATTGAGAAGACAAATGTAAAAAAAAAAATAAAAATAATTAGCAAATTAAAAAATAAAAAATTGAAGAAAACTTCCCAAACAAGGGAAATAAAAGCAAGAAGCCAAGGAACAAGTCTGATTAGGACCAGGGACGCGGAGCCACCTCCAAACTCCGGCTCCGAACTGGAGCCAGCTCCGGTACGAATACTTGCTCCGGGGCTCCGGCTCCGGAGCGGAGCCGACATGCTTGGCTCCAAAGTGGAGCCGGCTCCGGCTCCATTGTACTGCTCCGGGCTCCGAGCTCCGGAGCGGAGCCGATGCGCTTTGCTCCAAAATGGAGCCGGCTCCGGCTCCATTTACTGCTCCGGGCTCCAAGCTCCGGAGCGGAGCCGATGGACTCGGCTCCAAAAAGGAGCCAGCTCCGGCTCCATTTTACTGCTCCGGGCTCCGAGCTCCGGAGCGGAGCCGATGCGCTTAGCTCCAAAAAGGAGCCGGCTCCGGCTCCATTTACTGCTCCAGGCTCCGGGCTCCGGAGCGGAGCCGATGTACCTTGCTCCAAAGTGGAGCCTGCTCCGGCCAAATGGATGGCTCCGGGCTCCGCTCCGGAGCCGGAGCCCGGAGTCACCAGCTCCGGAGCCAGAAAAGTGCTCCGATCCAATTTTTTTTTTTTTTTTTTTTTTTTTTTTTTTTTTTTTTTTTTTTTTTGTGAAGCAGCTTGAATCGAATTAATCCACATAAGTTAAGGAACTGGAACGAGGTGAATTGGCCACAAGAATGGTCGTATAAAAGAATTAGTTAGAGGTGATACTCTCAACATGGCGAATGTTTCGCACTCATCCAACCCGATATATTGCATTGTATTCTTCTATAGGTATTTCTGTTGATTGACAATTTTTTTTTTTTTTTTTTTTTTTTTAAATTTCCGCCGAAGAGTCAGTAATACCCCCCCCCCCCCCCCACCCGATCTGACACAAAAAGTATGTGTCCAAACGAAACATGAGATGAGAATGGCTCGAATTTTGTTTCCAATTTTTCATGCACCTAAGTCTCACAACTTTTCGTGAAACTTGCGTCGGGATCGCATTCTTTACGCACGGAATTAAAGGACAAGTGACGAGGTAAACATTTTGGTCATTCACAGTTCACACCAAGTCACTTGAGTCGGCCCACACATCACCGTTGCGGCGTTGCGTATTTCAAGTTTAGGTTTAAATCTTTTTCGCTCTGACCTACATCCTTCAGTCTAAAACGCTTTTGTCATTTTCTTTCTTTCTTCATTTTTTCCGTGTTTGCGTGTCTATAACTAAATCAAACCCCTTGATTTTAGCTTCGTCTCCGATGGAAGTGATCTCTGTTCATTGTCTGATTTATTTACTTCTACATATTTGTGCAAAACAGTTGTCAATGTAAATAACCCGACGATGGTCAGCCCGTCAGCGGCCTCACCGCAGTGGTGGTGAGGGGAGGGGAAAGGACACCGCGCTTTGCTTATGGGAACTGGCTCCCAGTCAAATTTTTTTAAATTGAAATATGTGTCGTAAAAGTGTCTCCTGAGAAAAAGCTCTCACGGGCGGAAAAAAAAATAATGACAGGATTTCGAGATATTCGCGTCTAAAGTTGGGGACTATTTGCCCTCCGCCTCGTATTCTCGTACGTAGCAGGCCGCTTAACTACTACGCCAACTGGAAACCTTCTCGGTCGAATCGCCCGACTCAGCGCGCATTGATATTTGCAGTCCCTCCCAACTGCTTATTTGTTTACCGCAGACCCACTGCTCTGCCTTGACCACTCCCTCAACTGATTACTTACCTACATCAACATTTTCTTTTTCTCTGCGAACTATCTGCTCTCTTCCTCTCTCTCCCTCTCTCTCCCTCTCTCTCCCTCATTGTAAATGTAGTTCCGATTAATAATAGTTCATTGTTGTTTCTCTCGCAATATTTGACACCTAGTTTTTGCGTCCTTTTTTTTTTTTGTTTATTTGTTTATTTCTCTTTATTATTCATGGATTTATTTATTTTGATTGAGGGGGAAGGGGTCGTTAGCACACGACGTAGTGGTTCATGAGCATTATACTATCGTTCTACTTCCAAAGCGATGTTTCAAGCGATGTGATACAAGTTTTCTAAAGAGTCGTCAAAAAAGAAAAAATGAAAAGAAATAAACAAAAACAAACCTCTCCCCCCCCCTTAAAAAAATCAAACCAAAGAAACGTGATTTTTGACAAGTGTATAGAGCCGTACTGAAGTTTAATAGGAAAGGGGGGTCGGAGAGAGAAAAAAAAAGTGTGCCACACGAACGCGGACAATCGTGTATCTTGGTGTATCGATGGCTCCTCCATAAAATCTACCAAAAGAATCGATCCGATGGCGACAGTGACAGCGGCGGATCGTGAACAATCAACTGAATTTTCCATCCCATTTGAACCTATGGAAATGTATGGATTATTCGGAAGCCCAAATGAACAGTCTGAAGATCGACTCTCTCTTGTAGGTTTAAATAGAGGAGATATCGAAACAAACATAGCTTTGGAAGTAGAACGATAGTATAATGCTCGTGAACCACTACGTCGTGTGCTAACGACCCCTTCCCCCTCAATCAAAATAAATAAATCCATGAATAATAAAAGAGAAATAAACAAATAAACAAAAAAAAAAAAGGACGCAAAAACTAGGTGTCAAATATTGCGAGAGAAACAACAATGAACTATTATTAATCGGAACTACATTTACAATGAGGGAGAGAGAGGGAGAGAGAGGGAGAGAGAGGAAGAGAGCAGATAGTTCGCAGAGAAAAAGAAAATGTTGATGTAGGTAAGTAATCAGTTGAGGGAGTGGTCAAGGCAGAGCAGTGGGTCTGCGGTAAACAAATAAGCAGTTGGGAGGGACTGCAAATATCAATGCGCGCTGAGTCGGGCGATTCGACCGAGAAGGTTTCCAGTTGGCGTAGTAGTTAAGCGGCCTGCTACGTACGAGAATACGAGGCGGAGGGCAAATAGTCCCCAACTTTAGACGCGAATATCTCGAAATCCTGTCATTATTTTTTTTTCCGCCCGTGAGAGCTTTTTCTCAGGAGACACTTTTACGACACATATTTCAATTTAAAAAAATTTGACTGGGAGCCAGTTCCCATAAGCAAAGCGCGGTGTCCTTTTATTACACCCAATGTATACGCGTACCGTACCGCACGCCTGCCTCACGGTCTCTGTTCTCCCTATTGTTTTTCCTGCGACTTCCGATTGTCTCCGAATTCGAACTGGAAGTTTCTTTCGGCCCGGGTATCGGGCGGGCGCGCGGGCTCGTACTTTTCAATCTTTTCATCTCTTACTTTTGATCAAGGCAAGGTCCGGGTCCCTCGCTTGGTCAGATTTCGGCTCTCGGCTGGCTTCCCTTTTTGCGGAGTAGTTCTTTTTCCTCCATGATATGTTGACGAGGATTTCGTCGGATTCGATTCGAACTCACAACCTGTGGTTTGCACTCAGCAAAACGAATGGTCAAAATACTTTTCGTTTTTTTTTTTTTGTTTGTTTGTTTGCTTTTTTTTTTTGTCCTTTTATTATTCTTTTGCGACATTTAATCCTTGATAATTTGTCCTATCAATTTTCGTCCTGCAGAACAAATGGTCCACTCATTATTTTCGTCCTCTACTGTATTTTCCATGAATTTTAGTCCAATTATTTTTAGGTCCAGACTCCAGAGTATGTCTTTTGTCCTGTAATTTTAGTCCATCCTTTTTTGTCCTCAAATAAAAGTTTGGTTCGTCCCTTGCACATTTTTGTTTGTTTTCGTTGGTTTAGAGGTCAACTTTTTGAGTACATAATAAATTTCAATACCAGAGAACGGATTCAATTGGAATTTACCATTTTATAGAAAGTCTTTTCTCAGCATCTCTTTTGGAAAGAAACAATTTCAATATTTTACAAGATTAAGTACTAGATTACCGCAGGAAAATACAAAGAGACTTGATAAAATCTGAATTTCTCGAATTCGAAGTACATAAAAATAAAATTGTAATTTGTTTTCGGCAAAATTCTACTTCATTTTATTTTACCTATAAGCCAACAAAAATGAGCATTGGACGAAACCAATTTTTTTTGTACGGATGAAAAAACTTGGATCAAAATTGCAGGACAAAAGACATATCCTGGACAAAAAAAAAAAAAACTGTACAAAAAACTCATGGACGTTGCCGTCGAGGACGAAAATAATGAAAAGACAAATAATTGTTCTACAGACCGAAATTTGATTCGACGAATTATCAAAGCCCAAAATTTCATAGGACGAAAAAAAAAGACAAAAAACCGATCGGACGATGAAAATAGGACAAAAATTCTTATAACCAAACAAATCGAAACCAATAAACACTCTATCCATTCAGCCACCAGGAAATCTACTTCTTAGCACCGAAATGAAAGCATTTCAAGCACAATTTTGTTCTATAATATTTTTTCCTATGTAAATGTAATATACAAATGTATGAAGAAAGCCTGCTGAGCATTCGGCATAATTAGATTCAACGGGAATAATAACCTATACGTCAGTGTTGAGCAGATTTCATTTTCGAATAGAGCAAAAAAACCTCACATAACAACCTTCGTTTAAATAATCTCAAGTTCTTCTCACATTATTCCTGCGTGTTTATCTCAAATGTGATCGTACTCAAACAGTAAATCTGAAGAAACGTACACAGCAACGCTCGTAAATTCAGTGGAAAACCCCGTAGAACTTATGGGGGGGCGGGGGGGCTAATAATTGTAATCTTCTGCATGCTTGAATGGATGATTTGAGCTATCTAATTTTAAATTTTCACTATCCTTCTCTCCTCCCCCTCCTCTTCATCTTCCGGTTCCTTGCACTTGTTGATTTTGATTGGAATAATATTTAAGAAATATGTCATATTTGATGGAAAATGAGCGAATGTATAGGTACATAACAGTTGTTGACTAAGGTGAGGGGAAAAAACAAAACAAAAAACTAACAAACCGATTCAAATACAGATTAAAGCATGGGTGCCGCGCTGGGCGCACTTAAGATTTGATTCGTAGAGGGGCGGGGGAGTGGGCACGATGACATTGCGTATGTCCCCATTTGTATATTGTATAAATGGGGGCATTTATACAAAATAGCATAAATCTGTAGCAAATGTGGGCCCTCCCTTAAATGTTTTTCAACGTTAAACTCTCTTTAGACGCCTAATGAAGCTATACTTATTTTCTTGAACTTTCCCAAAAAATTATCTCTCGAGGGAAAAAAATATTTATTTTTCACGCTGTATTATTGGATACTGATAAAAATACATACATATAAGGACGGAGTGCTCATGAGACCCGTCTTTCATTTCATATTTTTTTCATATATTTTGCTACTACTAATTGATGGAACATTGGAAGAGCTGAAAAATTGATTGTAAGATTCATGGGACGGGTCATACATCTCCTTATTTAATGATTTTCACTAGACGCAGAGATGAAGGTGATGTTAACACACCTTTTATGTAATTTTCCTCACACTACTTCGGATCATTCTTCAAGGAAAGAGACGCACACGGTGGCACTAGCCTCTTTTTCAGTATACATATACCCGGTGTAAATGAACCATATTCAAAAGCAACAGAAAAAATTCAATATTAGAGTCTCTGCACCCTGCAATGGTGGCTCGTGCTATTTGGAAACCGCATGTTTTTTTGCCAATTTAACATGTGCGAAACTAATTTTCTCTCGATTAGTTGCTTGCCGATTTATTTTCGACTGACGGATGGACCACCTAATTTCCGCCATCTTTATTCAAACGAATCAACTCTTAGTTTCAACTGATAGTGAAACTAATTTTTCCTCACAGTGTAACATTTTCTGATCTAGCGTGATCATGATTGGAACCCTTGGGGATGCATCGCTGTTGTTGAATGAGTTGATATCGTGCGTTGTTGTTGACTCAGTTTCCTATCGGCGCTCGATGCTTCACCTCACCCCTCCCCACCTCAACGTGCCCCGTCTTCATTTTTCAGCACTCCTTTGTCCCCTTTTCTTCTTTCTCTTGTTTTACTCATCGCTTTCGCACCTTTACCGGCCGGCCAATTTCCTACTCAGGTATTCACCCATTAGACTGCCCATTATTTTCTGCACCAGTTTATCGTACGGTTGCACTCACACTCACACAATCCTCGCCCCTTGGATCACGAATGTCGTTTTGATTCTCTTCAGTCTTTCTACTATGAATTACCCTTGTTTCTCGGTTCTTCCCTCGACGAGGTCCCAACTTTTTGTTTTACTGACCATCGCATCGCCCGCTTAAAAAAGGCAAGTCTACGACAAGGCGCATAAAACGCACGCTTGCAAATATCTCGAGATGAACTCAGATAATTTTTTTTTTTTATACAGGGTGTCAATTAAAAAAGGAACCAGGCTTAATACCTCGAAAACGGCTCCGAATTTCAAAAAAACGCTGAAACACGTGTTCGATTATTTCGAGGTGGACATCTTTTGAGGGGGTCCCCAATTTCGGGCAAATAAAATGCTCTACAGAGCAAGCACTTTTCAGAAAAATTCAATTTTAACAGAAATTTAGTCAAAATTTGGTTTTCAAGCCCCCAAGCATTTTTAACGTTTTTGGCCCCCACGAGGGGCTATCAGAAAAATTTCGAGAGACAACCCCTATCGAGTGATACATCAATCAAAAAGGCGCAACAAACTGAGCATTTTGGCGCAAACCGGAGGTCCATATAGTTTTTCATATTCGAGATATCGAATGTCAAATGTCGATTTACATAATGCGATATCTCGAATTTTAAAAACGACATGGACCTCTGGTTTGCGCCAAAATGCTCAGTTTGTTACGCCTTTTCGATTGATGTATCACTCAATGGGGGTCGTCTCTCCAAATTTTTCTGATAGCCCCCCATGGGGGGCCAAAAACGTTAAAAATGTTTGGGGCTTTAAAACCAATTTTACCTAAATTTCTGTTAAGATTGAATTTTTCTGAAAAGTGCTTGCTCTGTAGAGCATTTAGACCCAATTTGTTTGAAATTTGGGCTATTTAAAGGAAAAATTTCGAATTTCCGAAGATGGGTCCATATCGAACTTTGACCTTCGATATATCGAACACGAAAAACGATATCGACGTTCGGTTCGCGCTAAAAGCCTTAGAATTTTACCCTCTTCGATTATCAAATAAGAAATGGGGGTCCCCATTTGAAATATGGGACTTGACCCCCCGAAATTGGGGACCCCCTCAAAAGATGTCCCCCTCGAAATAATCGAGATGGACATTTCGAGATATTAAGCCTGGCTCCTTTTTTAATTGACACCCTGTATTTTCTAAACTCGTTCGTCTGTAATTTGGAATTAGTAAGAAGTAAAACTATTATACTCTGTTGAAGATAAGAAGAAACTTGGCGAGTCAGGTAGAAACTCACTATTTTGCAACGCAGCACCCATTGTCGCACCGATTCGTTGAGTTCTAGAGCCGTTGCATAGTGCGAAATTTTAGCAATCTAGCGGAACTTTAATCAATTTTTGAATTTCTCAATAATAGCTATACAGACACATTTTTCTCTAGAGGAGGGTCCATACTTTAGGTATTTTTCGAAAAACAAAATGAATATAGTGGCTGTAAGGCTGAGTAACATGTCATGTATGATCTGATGTTTCAACTTGCAGAAAAATAGACGCTGGCAGTGGGCACTCCTAAATCGACCGCATTTTTTCCATGCAAAACCAAGTTTAGTTGATCACAGGTGATCACCCAAAATTTAATGGTGGATTCCTGTGCAATATTCAGCATTCTCCAGGGTCTTCTTGTCCAAAACATCATTTTTGCAATGGTGACAAGTCTATACTGAAATTTTGTCATTTATTGATTATTTAAAGCGTGAAAAGCGTGAAAATTGCTCTCTACAAGTTTCATATGGACGTTTAACTAAATAAACCGTAATATACCGGGTTTTGGACCATGATTCACTGAAAGCCAGTGCTTTGAAGTACAGGGAAATGTTGTATTTTTTTTTTTTTTTTTTTTTTTTTTTTTTTTTTTTTCAAATCTGCGCAAATATATTTTCAGGACAGCATACGAAAATAAAACATATAAATCTAAAAACTCATCGCACAACAGTTGAATTGTACAGTTTTCGGATGGATCTTTAAATAAATATACCGTAATACACCGGTTTTGGAAAGTGATTTTCTGAAAGCCGGTACTTTGAAGTGCAGGAACATGTCCCATTTTTTTTTTTGCGAAAATTAAAGAAAATTTTTGTCAGGGCTGTGTGTAAGAAAGCAGCATATACGAAAATAAAACGGCTAAATCTAAAAACACGAAAATTGAACGGTACAATAAGTTTCAGGAGGACGTTTGACAAAATATACCATGATAAACTGGTTTTTGGGCCGCGGTTTTCTTTATGGCAGTACATTTATAGAGGAGGAAAATGTAAAGTTTGTCTTGCGCAACTTTGGGCAAATATATTTTACAGGGCGGGATTCAAGACGTCCATCTGAAACTTTTATAGTTCAATTTTCGTGTTTTTAGTTTTAGCCGTTTTGTTTTCGTATGCTGCTTTCTTACACGGCCCTGAAAATATATTTGCGCAAATTGGCGAAAGGGAAATATCACATTTTCCTACACTTTACAGTACTCTGGCTTTAACAGAATCAAGACCCTAAACCGGTATTTTACGGTATATTTAACAAACGTCAATTTGCCACTTTGAGAGTTCAATTTTTGCGCGTTTTCAGCGGATTTAATTAGAGTCCCTAGATACTATGAGAGTTGCGCCATTGCTGAATCCATTTCTCATTGGCTCTCAGATTTAGGTTGTCAAGTAAGCTCCAAGAGGCAAATGCAAATCATGGCGGAGGATTTGTTTACTTTTCGCGAACTAGCTTTCATTACACATTTGAAGTAACAGTGACCGCGGTAATTTTTGTGCATTATTCCTCTGCTTGAATGTTATTATGGAGAACACTATCTCTTTCAATAACGACCGTTATTGTCGAGAATCTGAACCTAACCTATAAGAGATAGCGAAATAGTGGCAACAGCGCAGAGGCAAATGGCCATCCGCCATTTGCAATTTGCCTCTTGGGGGCTCCCGTGATCCGCTTCTTCTTCTTCATTTTGAGAGTCTTGTCGTAACTCTCATAGTATATAGGGACTCTAGTTTTAATCTCTGAAGGTTCCTTTCTTACCCCACACTGAAAAAATATTTGCTTAAATTTGCGCAAAAAAAATATGACATTTTCCTGTTCTTCAAGGTACTGGCTTTCAGAAAATCACAGTCCGAAACTGGTATATCACGGTATATTTATTTAAACATCCATCCGAAAACTGTACAATTCAACTGTTGTGCGATGAGTTTTTAGATTTATATGTTTTATTTTCGTATGCTGTCCTGAAAATATATTTGCGCAGATTTGCGCAAAAAAAAAAAAAATAAAAAAATAAAAAAAAAATACAACATTTCCCTGTACTTCAAAGCACTTGCTTTCAGTGAATCATGGTCCGAAACCGATATATTACGGTTTATTTAGTTAAACGTCCAAATGTAACTTGTAGAGTGCAATTTTCACGCTTTTAACGCTTTGAATAATCAATAAATGACAAAAATTCAGCAGACTTGTCAACATTGCAAAAATGATGTTTTGGACATGAAGACCCCGGAGAATGCTGAATATTGCTCAGGAATCCACCAGTAAATTTTGGGTGATCACAAGTGATCAACTAAACTTGGTTTTGCATGGAAAAGATGCGGTCGATTTAGGAGCGCCCACTGCCCAGCGTCTATTTTTCTACAAGTTGAAACATCAGATCATATATGACACGTTACTCAGCCTCACAGCCACTATATTCAATTTTTTTTTTTCGAAAACTGAGGTTAAATACCTAAAGTATGGACCCTCCCCTAAAGAAAAGTGTGTCTGTATAGCTATTATTGAGAAATTCAAAAAATTTATTAAAATTCCGCTGGATTTATAAAATTTCGCACTGTGCGTTGCGCTCACTAGGGCTTTGTCCGACAGGACCATCATTTTGGAAGACACAATACCGACAATCTGCTGACTATGAATGTTACCTGCGCAAAAGTCGTTTTTTTGGAGGGTTATTTAACGGTAATCAGGGCTGACTTTTTACAAGTCGCCTATCATATTAGTTCCAGTATTATAGTTGTAATCGAAATGACCTAAAGTCTACTATTTATCTATACAGACTATAAGTTCCTCCATTCAATTAAATGGTTTGAAGATTAACAATACAGGGTGTTTTTTTTATCTCCCCCCCCCTGGTTTTTTTTCTTGCTAATTGAGATAAAATGTTGCGGTTTGGACTATTCTTCATCATTTTGGCTGAATTTTCTTTTTTTGGGGTCGAAACCCCCCAGCTCCCCTAGGGGGGCTCCCAGGGGGGGCTATCTCAAAAATTTCAAATGGCAACCCCTATCTTGTGATACATCGTTCGAAAGGGCGTAAAATTCTAAGACTTTTGGCGCAAACCGGAAGTTGATATCGTTTTTCGTTTTCGATACATCGAATTTCAAAGTTCGATTTGGACCCATTTTCAAAAAATCATTACTCCACTTTGGAAAGTCGGAATTAAAAAAATTTATGGGTCCAAAATACTCTAAAAAGCAAGTACTTTTCGGATAACGAAATGGTTTTGACATAAAATTAGTCCAAATTTGATTTTAGAGCCCCAAATTTTTTTTAAAAAATTTGCCCCTAAAAGGGGCTATCTTGAAAATTCCCTTCCACGACCCTTATTAAATGATACTTCGATCAAAAAAGCATAAAAAACTGAACATTTTGGCGCAATCCGGATATCGATATCGTTTTTCGTATTCGAGATATCGAATTTTGAAGATAGGCGAAAATTGAACTTTTAATATTCGATATCTCGAATACGAAAAACGATATCGATATCCGGATTGCGCCAAAATGTTCAGTTTTTTATGCTTTTTTGATCGAAGTATCATTTAATAAGGGTCGTGGAAGGGAATTTTCAAGATAGCCCCTTTTAGGGGCAAATTTTTTAAAAAAAATTTGGGGCTCTAAAATCAAATTTGGACTAATTTTATGTCAAAACCATTTCGTTATCCGAAAAGTACTTGCTTTTTAGAGTATTTTGGACCCATAAATTTTTTTAATTCCGACTTTCCAAAGTGGAGTAATGATTTTTTGAAAATGGGTCCAAATCGAACTTTGAAATTCGATGTATCGAAAACGAAAAACGATATCAACTTCCGGTTTGCGCCAAAAGTCTTAGAATTTAACGCCCTTTCGAACAATGTATCACAAGATAGGGGTTGCCATTTAAAATTTTTTGAGATAGCCCCCCTGGGAGCCCCCCTAGGGGAGCTGGGGGGGTTTCGACCCCAAAAAAAGAAAATTCAGCCAAAATGATGAAGAATAGTCCAAACCGCAACATTTTATCTCAATTAGCAAGAAAAAAAACCAGGGGGGGGGAGATAAAAAAAACACCCTGTATGTAATAATACCTGGTAATTACCTAGTAATTGCGTATAACCGATTACACTCCTCTTTGCCCAACTCTGATGTACAGTTGTTGTTCCGTTCGTAAAACAACTGCAGAATTATTTGACGATGATTGGTGTATCAACTGTTCACCATTTTCAGCCAATGAAACCAGGGGCGCCATTTCAGATTTTCCTTGGGGGGGGGGGGGGGGGGGGGGGGCAAGGCCCTCCAAAAATTTGGAGTGCTCATGTGACCTGACTCATTTTATATTTTTCTTCATATACTTTACTTTGCTACTACTGAATGAGAACATCTTAAAAATTGATGGTGACAATAATGCACGCGGAGTGCAGAATGTTGCTTTGATTCAAGGAGATATAACGATAAAGGGGGGCCACTTCGATGCAAATCCTTGCAGATGCATCAATTATATCGATTTCTATGTCCAGAAAGCCACTCTAAAGCACTTGCTTTTTCGTTATAACCAATTTCAAATGTATTTGTTACAATAATTTTTTCTAAAAATAATTTAAAGGTTAATAAAAAAGTACAACAAATATCCGCGGAGACTGTTTGAAAAAGGTCCATGAGAGATTTCGATCATGGCTGCCTCCGTGAAGTTTCAATATCATGCCCCACAAATCCTTTCTATCGCTACAGCTCGTTGCTTAGATTACACACGAGCATTTGCCGCTTATCTCAATTTCTTGACTGCCAAAACTTTTGTGTTTGAAAGTACGTGTGGGGGCCAGAAAAATCAGCGTGTTAGGATAAAGGCCTCCGTACACGTTCAAACGGGTTTGACCAAACTTTAGGATTGCCAACTTGACACTTCCAAAATATTAAATATAAACTTGACCATATATAGTACCTAAAAAACAGGTTTTATTGGTTTCATTCAGTGGCGCCATTTGAAGGAGGGCAGGGGGGGGGGGCAATTGCCCCCCAAGGATTTTCAATGTGGCCAAAAAATCAAATCAGAGAGATTTTTTAAAGATGCACGGCAAAAAAAAAAAAAAAAAAAAAAAAAAAAAAAAAAAAAAAAAGAGGTCATCCAAATTTATAGAGGCCCCCCATTCACGTCTGAGAGATAGAGAGATTTTTTCAAGATGCACGGCCAAAAAAAAAAAAAAAGGCCATCTCCTTGAATCAAAGCAACATTCTGCACTCCGCGTGCATTATTGTCACCATCAATTTTTAAGATGTTCTCATTCAGTAGTAGCAAAGTAAAGTATATGAAGAAAAATATAAAATGAGTCAGGTCACATGAGCACTCCAAATTTTTGGAGGGCCTTGCCCCCCCCCCCCCCCCAAGGAAAATCTGAAATGGCGCCCCTGGTTTCATTGGCTGAAAATGGTGAACAGTTGATACACCAATCATCGTCAAATAATTCTGCAGTTGTTTTACGAACGGAACAACAACTGTACATCAGAGTTGGGCAAAGAGGAGTGTAATCGGTTATACGCAATTACTAGGTAATTACCAGGTATTATTACATACAGGGTGTTTTTTTTATCTCCCCCCCCTGGTTTTTTTTCTTGCTAATTGAGATAAAATGTTGCGGTTTGGACTATTCTTCATCATTTTGGCTGAATTTTCTTTTTTTGGGGTCGAAACCCCCCCAGCTCCCCTAGGGGGGCTCCCAGGGGGGCTATCTCAAAAATTTCAAATGGCAACCCCTATCTTGTGATACATTGTTCGAAAGGGCGTTAAATTCTAAGACTTTTGGCGCAAACCGGAAGTTGATATCGTTTTTCGTTTTCGATACATCGAATTTCAAAGTTCGATTTGGACCCATTTTCAAAAAATCATTACTCCACTTTGGAAAGTCGGAATTAAAAAAATTTATGGGTCCAAAATACTCTAAAAAGCAAGTACTTTTCGGATAACGAAATGGTTTTGACATAAAATTAGTCCAAATTTGATTTTAGAGCCCCAAATTTTTTTTTAAAAAAATTTTCCCCTAAAAGGGGGTATCTTGAAAATTCCCTTCCACGACCCTTATTAAATGATACTTCGATCAAAAAAGCATAAAAAACTGAACATTTTGGCGCAATCCGGATATCGATATCGTTTTTCGTATTCGAGATATCGAATTTTGAAGATAGGCGAAAATTGAACTTTTAATATTCGATATCTCGAATACGAAAAACGATATCGATATCCGGATTGCGCCAAAATGTTCAGTTTTTTATGCTTTTTTGATCGAAGTATCATTTAATAAGGGTCGTGGAAGGGAATTTTCAAGATAGCCCCTTTTAGGGGCAAATTTTTTAAAAAAAATTTGGGGCTCTAAAATCAAATTTGGACTAATTTTATGTCAAAACCATTTCGTTATCCGAAAAGTACTTGCTTTTTAGAGTATTTTGAACCCATAAATTTTTTTAATTCCGACTTTCCAAAGTGGAGTAATGATTTTTTGAAAATGGGTCCAAATCGAACTTTGAAATTCGATGTATCGAAAACGAAAAACGATATCAACTTCCGGTTTGCGCCAAAAGTCTTAGAATTTAACGCCCTTTCGAACAATGTATCACAAGATAGGGGTTGCCATTTGAAATTTTTGAGATAGCCCCCCTGGGAGCCCCCCTAGGGGAGCTGGGGGGGGTTTTGACCCCAAAAAAAGAAAATTCAGCCAAAATGATGAAGAATAGTCCAAACCGCAACATTTTATCTCAATTAGCAAGAAAAAAAACCAGGGGGGGGAGATAAAAAAAACACCCTGTATGTAATAATACCTGGTAATTACCTAGTAATTGCGTATAACCGATTACACTCCTCTTTGCCCAACTCTGATGTACAGTTGTTGTTCCGTTCGTAAAACAACTGCAGAATTATTTGACGATGATTGGTGTATCAACTGTTCACCATTTTCAGCCAATGAAACCAGGGGCGCCATTTCAGATTTTCCTTGGGGGGGGGGGGCAAGGCCCTCCAAAAATTTGGAGTGCTCATGTGACCTGACTCATTTTATATTTTTCTTCATATACTTTACTTTGCTACTACTGAATGAGAACATCTTAAAAATTGATGGTGACAATAATGCACGCGGAGTGCAGAATGTTGCTTTGATTCAAGGAGATGGCCTTTTTTTTTTTTTTGGCCGTGCATCTTGAAAAAATCTCTCTATCTCTCAGACGTGAATGGGGGGCCTCTATAAATTTGGATGACCTTTTTTTTTTTTTTTTTTTTTTTTTTTTTTTTTTTTTTTTTTGCCGTGCATCTTTAAAAAATCTCTCTGATTTGATTTTTTGGCCACATTGAAAATCCTTGGGGGGCAATTGCCCCCCCCCCCCTGCCCTCCTTCAAATGGCGCCACTGAATGAAACCAATAAAACCTGTTTTTTAGGTACTATATATGGTCAAGTTTATATTTAATATTTTGGAAGTGTCAAGTTGGCAATCCTAAAGTTTGGTCAAACCCGTTTGAACGTGTACGGAGGCCTTTATCCTAACACGCTGATTTTTCTGGCCCCCACACGTACTTTCAAACACAAAAGTTTTGGCAGTCAAGAAATTGAGATAAGCGGCAAATGCTCGTGTGTAATCTAAGCAACGAGCTGTAGCGATAGAAAGGATTTGTGGGGCATGATATTGAAACTTCACGGAGGCAGCCATGATCGAAATCTCTCATGGACCTTTTTCAAACAGTCTCCGCGGATATTTGTTGTACTTTTTTATTAACCTTTAAATTATTTTTAGAAAAAATTATTGTAACAAATACATTTGAAATTGGTTATAACGAAAAAGCAAGTGCTTTAGAGTGGCTTTCTGGACATAGAAATCGATATAATTGATGCATCTGCAAGGATTTGCATCGAAGTGGCCCCCCTTTATCGTTATATCTCCTTGAATCAAAGCAACATTCTGCACTCCGCGTGCATTAAAGTCACCATCAATTTTTAAGATGTTCTCATTCAGTAGTAGCAAAGTAAAGTATATGAAGAAAAATATAAAATGAGTCAGGTCACATGAGCACTTCGCGTTTTTTTTTTTTTTTTTTTTTTTTTTTTTTAGTAATATCGTAATTCTCCCCCTCCCCCGAGATTTAAATCTTGGTAAAGTTTATAAAAATAAGTATAGCTTCATTTGGCGTCTAAAGAGAGCTAAACGTTGAAAACATTTGGGGGAGAACCCCGGACTCCCCATAAGAAATGTCATCGAACAACCCCCCCCCCCCCCCCCCCCCCCGCCCCTTCCCGAATCAAATCCTTTGTGCGCCCAGCGCCCATGCTTTGATATGTATTTGAATTGGTTGTTTATTGTTAGTTTTTGTTTATTTTTTTCCCCCCGCTGGAAGTCAACCATGTTTATTTACTTACATTTGCTCATTTCCCATTAAATATGACATATTTCTTAAATATTTGCATCAAAATCAACAAGTGCAAAACACCGAAAGATGGAGGGGGGGGGGGGTGAGAATGAGAGTGAAACATTAAAATTAGATAGCTCAAATTATCGCGATTCAATCACGCAGATCATTATTTTTAGTCCCCCCCCCCCCCAATAGTTGTCTATAGGGAATTTACGAGCGTGCTCTGTATATTTCTTCAGATTTACTGTTTAAGTACGATCAAATTTTTAATTAACACGCAGGAATAATGTGAAAAGAACAATATATTAATTAAGAGAAGGTTGTTAATTCTGTGAGGTTTTTCCATCTATTCGAAAATTAAATTTGCCCAACACTGACGGACTACCTGCTATTTTTCCCGTTGAATCTAACTATGCAGAATGCTCAGGCCATCATCGTTTGAATGTATGACAGATAGATATAGGGGGAAAAATATGAAACAAACTGACATGACGCTTGCAATGCTTCAATTTCGGAGAAAGGAAGTGCATGCCTTAGTGGCCGAACGCTTAAAGTGTTTGGCTCGGAGTTCTGGTTCGTTTTGCTGAGCACGACTCACAGCCCAAAGATTGTGAGTTCGAATACGACGAAATCCTCGTCAACATATCATGAAGCAAATAGTACTCCTCCGCTAAAAGGTGAGCCAGCCGAAGTCTGACCGAGTGAGGGATTGTGCCTTTATCAAAAGATGAAAAGTATTATGCGAGCCCGGGCGCACGGTACCTACATTCTTCATAGTCTGAAAGAAACTTCCAGTTCGAATTCGGAGACAATCGGAAGTCGCAGGAAAAACAATAGGGAGAACAGAGACCGTGAGGCAGGCGTGCGGTACGGTACGCGTATACATTGGGTGTAATAAAATTTCCCCTCCCCTCACCACCACTGCGGTGAGGCCGCTGACGGGCTGACCATCGTCGGGTTATTTACATTGACAACTGTTTTGCACAAATATGTAGAAGTAAATAAATCAGACAATGAACAGAGATCACTTCCATCGGAGACGAAGCTAAAATCAAGGGGTTTGATTTAGTTATAGACACGCAAACACGGAAAAAATGAAGAAAGAAAGAAAATGACAAAAGCGTTTTAGACTGAAGGATGTAGGTCAGAGCGAAAAAGATTTAAACCTAAACTTGAAATACGCAACGCCGCAACGGTGATGTGTGGGCCGACTCAAGTGACTTGGTGTGAACTGTGAATGACCAAAATGTTTACCTCGTCACTTGTCCTTTAATTCCGTGCGTAAAGAATGCGATCCCGACGCAAGTTTCACGAAAAGTTGTGAGACTTAGGTGCATGAAAAATTGGAAACAAAATTCGAGCCATTCTCATCTCATGTTTCGTTTGGACACATACTTTTTGTGTCAGATCGGGTGGGGGGGGGGGGGGGGGGTATTACTGACTCTTCGGCGGAAATTTAAAAAAAAAAAAAAAAAAAAAAAAAAAATTGTCAATCAACAGAAATACCTATAGAAGAATACAATGCAATATATCGGGTTGGATGAGTGCGAAACATTCGCCATGTTGAGAGTATCACCTCTAACTAATTCTTTTATACGACCATTCTTGTGGCCAATTCACCTCGTTCCAGTTCCTTAACTTATGTGGATTAATTCGATTCAAGCTGCTTCACAAAAAAAAAAAAAAAAAAAAAAAAAAAAAAAAAAAAAAAATTGGATCGGAGCACTTTTCTGGCTCCGGAGCTGGTGACTCCGGGCTCCGGCTCCGGAGCGGAGCCCGGAGCCATCCATTTGGCCGGAGCAGGCTCCACTTTGGAGCAAGGTACAGCGGCTCCGCTCCGGAGCCCGGAGCCTGGAGCAGTAAATGGAGCCGGAGCCGGCTCCTTTTTGGAGCTAAGCGCATCGGCTCCGCTCCGGAGCTCGGAGCCCGGAGCAGTAAAATGGAGCCGGAGCTGGCTCCTTTTTGGAGCCGAGTCCATCGGCTCCGCTCCGGAGCTCGGAGCCCGGAGCAGTAAATGGAGTCGGAGCCGGCTCCATTTTGGAGCAAAGCGCATCGGCTCCGCTCCGGAGCTCGGAGCCCGGAGCAGTACAATGGAGCCGGAGCCGGCTCCACTTTGGAGCCAAGCACATCGGCTCCGCTCCGGAGCCGGAGCCTCGGAGCCACCGGCTCCGGAGCTAAAAAGGGCTCCGCTCCGCATCCCTGATTAGGACTTATACAGACACTGCATCTTAAGAATGATGTACGCTCACAAAGTCAATTATAAAAAAAATAGACAACGGATGTTTTTGCATGAGTCTGTTGAAATAACGCATCTTTAAAGGTCTCCCTTCTTACTCACTCAGTTCTTTTGAAAATTCTCTTTCATCACTGTTCCAGAGTTGGTTGATTTATTGATTCTGGATGGATTTTTTTTTCCCCCATATGCTTTTGTCAAAATGTAATAGTCAGTAATTAAATCTGAATTTTCAGGAGCTGCCTACTATCGAGTCGTCGGATGTTCTTTACTACATGCTTCAGTGTTTGTATCGATTTGTGTTACATGGTGACGCGCTTAACAAAGCCCTGAAAGACCATCGAGGTTTTATCATTTGGTGTCAAGAAAATCTTCTCATCCGCAAGTAAGACTTTTTTTTGCTGTTTGCAATAAAATCTTGCAAACCAATCCAGCAATGTCACAAATTTACATTGTCTTCTCATCTGTTATGAATGGGAGGTATTGTAATACAAAGTTTAAAAGTCATAAGACATTTTAAGAATTAAAGTTGATTCAGTATAATTTTGTAAAAATTAGTTCAAATTTCAGGTCACAGTATAGTGTCTGGTGGAAGTTTCAAGCAAAAGCCGCAAACCAAGGCTTAAAATAAAACTCATTGGAAATGATGTGTGCCGGAAAACCTTGCATGTGTCTCTACCAAAATTTCAATTTCATAAACATTGAGTATTATCTTGTTTTTTGTCCTCCTTGAAACTTTGCTAAAATCAACTAGTCTCCTTTTCAAGTTTGCATCACAAATAAACTTATCGATTAACTACTTATCTCTCCTTTCTAAATTTTACAGCTTGTGGGAGCTTTGCAATGCGGAACATTCCCATATCTGCGAAGTTTGTGTTCCAATTTTACTTCACTGCATATCATTACCGGTGGGGTCTGATGTGTTTTGGAAGGTTATTCAGGATGATTTCCATTCATCAGATTGGAAAGTTCGTTTTGCCGCCGGTAAATATATTTTATCTCTTTTCATTATTTTGTGCTCTTCTGAAGTTTTTTTGTCAGTTAAAAAATTTTATAAATGTGTGCAAAGATTACTAACAAGACTTCACTAATACAGTAATTGTGGACCTTGCGGGACAAATGAAACAAAAGCAAAGGCTGCATTTTGAGGAACATTGCATCTGAAACTTTAAATGGTTGTGTTTTCTAGCTAAAATAAACCTTGCATGTAGTTATTTAAGATTGCATTTTTTTTTTTTTTTTTTTTTTTTCAATTGTATCCTATTAATAAAAGAACCGCTGATAATTAATGCTACAGCCCATGTTAATGTGATGTTTTTGTTTTTGACAAACATTTTAAAATGCTCTAACTTGCTGAAATAACATTTGTTTTTCTTTCAGTGGAAAGAGTGACTGTGATTGCACGTTTTATGGACACGACTCCACTAAGAAATAATCTACAGCTTCAAGCCGCGCTAGCCAATGCATTCTGTTACCTCATCTGCAGTTTAGATGATATTAATGTTTACACTGCTCAAAGAGCCACATTATTCATGGGAACTATTCATGATTCAGCAATAAAGGTATTTATCTACATACCCATTAATTCTGTGTAAAATATCTTGTCATATTTTGAATGTTGTATCATAAGAATTTTAAGAGGACCCCGTTCGACCTTACAGAAACTGGGCCTCACTCCAGGTATACTTTTTTTCTTTTTCAGAAATCGAATCTGTTACACCAAAATGAACCCAAAGAAATCCTGTGTGTAGTTTTAGGGCTATCAAAGCTTGTAAGTTGGACCTTGACATAAATTTGGTTCACTGTAGTGAAGTAAGTTATTCACAACAAGGCCTCTTAAATAATTGTATCAGCAGAAGCAATTTTTTAGGATTGTTTAAAAAAATTTTAAGCTGATGAATTAAATTGAAGACCCCTAAACCCTCATGAACGACTTTTTATAATTGTTTTTTTTTTTTCTAAGATGATGGGTTTGTCAAAAAAAATAATTTCCATTTTCAGTCGTTGATCCTTTGTTTTGAAACACAATTTGACACGCTCATTGTTGATCGACCCATGGTATTGCAGTCTCTGTACCAGTTACATAATTGCCTTAGTGACCGCCACATCATGAGCTGGGAGTTTTTCCTGAATCGTTTCGATACTCTCTTTATCGAGGCGCAAATCAACTTGGAAAAAACTGGTGAAATTTCTTACCTGAGAGGTGAGTTTTATACTTTGTAATTTGATGTGCTCCTCAGCGTCCCTTTCTCTCAGTGGCGAAATCTACTATCTCTCTTTTTTCCTCACTACCTGCCTTTCTTGAAAAAAGGACAACAGATGAAGCTTTAGTTCTATTGTCCATCCTTTACTTACCTGATGCACGTAATGAGAGAAAGAGAGAGATAGTAAATTTCACCACAAGCTACTGCCTTCCCTTTAATTTAACCTCAGGATTTAACATTGAATGTAATTCAAATTGATCATATATGCGCAAAACAGAACAAAAGTTGCAATACTGCCAAACAATGAAAGCACAATGAAACATTATTTCGCAAGTGTTTACGATTTGGAGCACCCTTTACTGTCAATGATCTTGCGAAATTCAATAACTGGTGCGTGGCACTGAAAGGGTTAATTTATCCGTAGTAAAAATTTGTAGCAGTCTCTTTATTCTTTTTTTAAATTTTTATTCACTGCTTGAATATGTGTACCCATGTTTATGAAGTAATTGAATAAATAATTAAATAATTTTTCAGATCTACGCAACTCAGACTTAACTAGTGAGGTTCTCATCAAAAAACTACATCGAGCCCAAGAAGCATTACTGATACAGTCTGACACAAGCTCGGCAAAAACTTTACTTGCAAGTTTTGGGCCAAAATGGCCGTACAAAAGAACAATGTCAGCGCCTGCATCTATGCTCTCCCGTCAAGACTTTAAATCAGGTAATTACAGTTCGTTTCTTAAAGTAAACTGGCCATACGCCCAATTAATCCGTTTTCAAATCTTTGAGACATTTGTACATTTGTAATGCTTAAAATTCAGTAAAAGAGAGTGGCGAAACACTAAGATTTTTTCGAGTAGATGCCTCATCAATGCATTAGGTAATTTAGACAAATGGTTGCTAGCAATCCAAAGACCTGAAAGCTTCTCATAACACTGGAGCTTAGCATCCTTTAGATTAATCGCTATAATTTTGTTTTCTTCATCATTTTGAATTTTTTTTACAAAATTAGGAGACTCAAAATGCCCTTAAGGTGACTGATATTTTCATGTAAGCGTAGGCTGTTTTCCCCCTCTCCCTCCTCATTTTCTATTGAATGTTTCAAGCCAAGGAGAAGAAACTTTGGCCTTTTTTTAGCGGTGGGAAACTAAGAAATTAAAGAGGAATAGGAAAAATAGGAGAGAAACCTAATTTTGTATTATTTTACTTTGAAGAAAAAAGTAAATCTGTAGCATTTAGTACCGATTTCTGCCTCCAGAGTGCTACAATTTGATTCATGTCTAACTGCAGACTGTAAGTAATTTATTTCTAAAGAAACAGAATGTCAGGTGTTAAACTGTTAAATAATCATCTCGAGAGTATCCCCGCACAACATCTGGTCAACGTTGTTAAATATAAGGCTGAAAGTACCAAAAAATGGAACTTAGCATTGTGATACTAGAACCGATTTGCGATTTGGTTCTTTCACAATAATTTTTACCAGTATTGATAAGGTATTTTGTGGAGACATTCCTAAGTTGATTCTGTTATACCTGATACTCTGTTAGCTTAAAGATAAATTACTTTTGGTCTGTAATTTAAGACAACTGAGACCACGAAGTGGACGGTTTTTTTCTTGCGGACTCCACAAATAACTCATGGAACAACATTCAATGTCTCTAATGTTGATTTTTGACCAATGACAAAAACTCTAATTCTTTGCTTTGATTGGCTAGTCTACAAAGAAGCCGTTGGATGTTGCTTTGCTGAGTCTTTGAAAAAAAAAAAAAATTGCCTTGTGCTTTTAACATGGGCCAGATAACCAGTGTGTGTTCTCTGCCTGTAATTTGATAATAATTCAGCAGCAGCGCTCTAGTGACAGAAATCGGCACTAAATGCTAAAGATTCACTCTAAGTTCAGTGATAAAATGTCCAAAAATGAATCCAAGGTTTTACTATTTGGTCTCAAAGAGGTATTATTGTGCAGGCATTTGCTCTCATTCCTATCATTTATATTTTTCTCTGCCCGCAAGATTATAAAAACATTAGTCTTACCAGGTTGTTTGCCTGAAAAAAGTATGTATGTACATGAAGAAAGAAAAAAGTTGGAGATGTGATTAACATCCGAGAAGGGAATATGCCAGGAAGACAGTATATCAAAGCAAAAAGTGTTAGATATTGGGGGAAGGGCTAAACAGAGATCTCCCATTTACTGCTAGCGGACAAAATGAAAACGAAAAGCGTACATTACATGTGCTTAACGTACCATTACCAGTCATACTTATGAAAGCTTTAAAAAACTACACTTCACTCCATACAAAAAGTATATTACTGTCAGAAATTGAGATAAACATGTTTGACTTGCACTACTTCGTCTCTATGCAATATCTCACCTTATAAGGATCTCATGCATGCTTGTACCGTTTGAAACTTAAAAAGATTGGAACACTTTCTTACAATGTTGAGTTGCAAGTAGGTAAACATTATGATCAGCGCTGCTAGATTTGTTGTGAAAGATACTAATTTTCCATATGATTTAATGCAAAGTATGTATTATTTTAGCCAAATATGGTAGCATTGATTGTAATCTTCTTTGTTCTCTCACTCTTACTATCACTAGACGTATTTTATTTTGCCTACAACTCGTTTTCGTCTACGGCATTCGTATTTTATTTTACTGTCAAAGCTCCTGTCAAGGTAAAAAAGTGGGAGTGGTTTGAAGTGTTGTAACAAGCTAAAATTAGGTTGCTTGCAATGGAAGCTAAATCACTTTATGTTTTGGTCATCTAAAATTGCCATTGTCCTATAAGCAAATTGATGAGGTGATATTATAGCGTGTTACACAATCACGCTTCATTGATGCTTAGTCCAGTAATTTTCAAGGCTTTTCTTTGGCGTGTTCATGGTACTAACAACAAACAGTTTTTTAGTAATACGCGTGCCATGTATGCCTTAGTTTTGTATCGATTTAGTTATTTAGATGCTTAACTTATCATTTAGATGCTTAGACCCTATTTTTTAGGCCGTTTTGTGTTCACTTCATTTTTGCAGTTGTTTCGTAAGAACTTTGGTTTGCTGGGAGTGCTGGAACCAATAAATGTTTGGTACTAAAGGTCCTGCCCCCAGATGATTGGTGAGCACCTACGGCCATTTAAAAGCACACGTAAATGCTCACCATCCAACATCTTTCGGGGACTGTCTGTACCGAACATGTATTGGTCCCTGCTGTATAACTGCATACCTACTGGAAAAATAAAAAATCATAGGCTGGTAAAAAGTGGTCAGAGCCAACGCTTCTAAGACAGTTGTCTGGGACAAAAATGAATTGTCGATGAAATAAAATACGTCTCGTAACTTTGTCGAGCAGTTCTTTGTTGATTTTCAATCTCTTTTATCTTCTTTCTCACGACTAGCCATGGGAGCAGCTAGAATCGTAATCATGCACAAACTCAAATCTTTGTACTATTAATTTTCTCAGTATTTCTAGTGGGACTATTGCACACTTTTGCTGTAAGCAATTTAATAGTCGATCCTGATCTAAAAACCTCCAATAATAACGATGGCAGCACTAAAAACTTCCAAAATCCACTCCTAAACTCAAAAAACACCTTTATTCGCGCGATTGCAATGGTGGCATGGGGCAGTAATAATGGGAGATTCCTATCTTAATTTTGTCACTCTCTGTGTGCTGAGAAGGATGATTCACAGAGTAATTAATCATCAGAGTAGTGATCCACATTCGATGAATGGTACCGTGACATCTTGTGACACCGGTGTCAAATGAAAGTCGTCTCTCATTGGTCACTTTTTGATGGAGTTTCAGTATTGTCAGATGGGAATCTCCCATTATTACCGCCCTCAGCCACCATTACGCTGGCGCAAATAAAAGCGCATAATGAGTTTATGAGTGGATTTCAGAAGTTTTTAGTGCTGTCATCGTTATTTTTGGAGGTTTTTACACCAGAATCGACCATTAAATCGCTAATAGCAAAAGTGTGCAACAGCCTCATTTACCACCCATCTTCTGTATTGTGTCTTATTTCCTTGCCATCTTGTCCCCTCAGGCATTAATTTTATCACAAACTCTTCAAACTCAATACTAGGTGTTTATAACTCGGTTGAATTTTTTTTTATCTCCTTTTGCTGCACGGAAAAAAAGATTAGTGAAAATAACCATACGGATACCTGATTTTGGCACCTGCTAGTTGTTATGGTAAACTTGATCAGAAGTATGGTGCATTTACCGATACTTTGAGTAAATTCGACATGCAATCAGGTAACATCACCTAGTACCTAGTCAAAACATAGTATACTTCTGGGTAACATTACCATAACTTCTAGCAGGTGCCAAAACAGGTATCCGTATGGTTATTTTCACCGTAGTTTTTTTCCGTGTGAAAGGTCTTTCTTTTTTTATTCAAGAAATCTATATTTTTTCAGCTTTTTCTTTTCCCCCTTCTCTGTTCTTCACTTGAACTCTTTGTGATGGTAAAAAATTGTTCAAACTATCTTATCTCTCCTTCAATTAATGCACCTCTGTCCATGATTTTTGTTTCCTCCATTTTCACAAGTAAACAGCCGAGAAAGCTATCAGAAATCTTTGATAAGTCAATCACTTGTAACTACCAAACTTCAGTTCAATTTTTCCGACATATTATTTTGTTATGTAGTCCTGAAATTCAGTAATAATACTGCCAGTTGAGTTTTTTGCAAACCTTTAAACCTTCATAATTAACCGTGGGGTCATACTCTATTGATACAAAGGCCTTAAGAAGGCTGGTAACTGAATCGAATCCCAACCTCCTTCACTCTACACCACTCTCATAATTGAATATTTAACAATTACCCAGCCTCTTACAGGGTTTTTTCTTAGCGACATTTACATTTTAAGGGGAGAATGCACTATTGTACTGTACTAAAATAAACATGTAAGCTGGAGGAGCTGGTTCTGTCAGGTCTCTCTACCAGGGTCCTTGGTGGTGACAACCAACATTACTAACCTCTGGATAGTTAAACTAAACACACAATTTTACCAAGTAGGGTGTCGGCTCGTTTCAATGAGATAGATAAAAATTTCCTTCAATAGTCAAATTGATAAATATTGCTCTTCAAAAATAGTGGAGTTATCAGTTTTATTAATTAGGCAGATGTTCGAAGAAAATTTTCTTTCACGATTTGCTTACCAGCTTGGTATCCAGATCATGGACTCACTTTATGCTTGATATATTTTTATAATCTTTTTCAAGCGTATTTTGCTACTTGATTATTGTTAATCGAATGCAGTTTGTTATTTTATTAATGGATTTTTTGCTTGTGATAGTTTGCAAAATTTTATACGAAGGTGGATTTTAATGTAAGTTTACCTATTTTTTTCTCGGGAACTATTAATGTTGGTAAAAAACAAACCCAGAGTTGAAACGTACGTACTCTCAGCTTTTTAACGAGCTACAGTTTTTCAAATTTGGATTATGCGTTGCGGAGATATCGTGGATTTTCCACACCCGTCTCTTCAAACGTGCCCACCTTTTTAGCCTCACAGAGAACATGAGTTTAAGACTTTGAAAAAGTAAAACAGAGCTATTATTTTATTGAAACAAGTTATAACCTTGTTGTGAGGCATCTCACCTCATTTTTTGACATATTCACCCGCTAGATTCTTGAATTTTTTATATCTGTGCAAAAATTTCTGTATACAGCCGTTGTAAAATTCTTTCCCCATACTCCTCAACCAGGTTTTGATGCAAGCTGTTAATCCAGTTTCAATTCATGATGACTGCACTTTCAGTACTGACCGCAATTCTGAAGATCGATACAAATTGGATCATTTTATCAGCCGAAGAGTAGTCTATTTAGTAAAAAACATGCATTCAGGTGTTATTGAGATGTCTGATCCGGAGATAAGCACATCGCCTGCCGAAACTTGCAGTTTTCTATAGCGCGTGAAAAGGTGGGCACGTTTGAAGGAGAGACGGGTGGGGAAAATCCACAATATCTTTGCAACGCGTCGACCAAATTTGGAAAACTAAAGCTCGTTAAAAAGCTGAAAGTACGTACGTTTCAACGCTGGGTTTGTTTTTTTTCTAGCATTGATAGTTTCTGAGAAAAAAAATAGGTAAACTTACTTTAAAATCCATCCTCGTAAATCAGATCTTGGTCTCGGTTTTTGTAACCAGGTCGCGATCCTTGAAACCTACCTGTTTAGATGAGGTCTCAAAAACCATTGCTGGACTTTTAATCTGTTCATAATTAACTTCTTAAGCAATTGAGTTGATATGAAATGCTTTCATTTAGCATTATTTGACCTGCAAAACATGCTTGACTAACATTATTTAAATATTCCAAGTGTAGTGACTTCATTAAATCATAACTTGGGACTGAATAATGTTGTGTTCTCACGGTTCTCTTTTTAGATAGTGAGCACTTATGACGGGTTAAAACTCCCACTTGTCCTGCGGGTTTGCCAAGCGGTAACAATATTCGGTCCCTGGTTACTAAGTTCTACAAAAATTGCTTAACAGATTCAGATTTTTAAAATTTTCTTCTATCTTACACAGAAAAAAATAGATTGTTATAGTGACACAATATGTAGACTCGATAAGTAGCCCAAAAATTATCATAAATATCTTGACAAAACTATATACTTAGTTGCTACGATGAAACGGATTGTTACAGTAACAAAGCGAATCAGTCAAATAAAAATACATTGTGATTTTAACTAGATGTTTTGCAGCTGTAACAATTTGTTTTGTTATGGTAACTAGAATAGAGTTTGTTTCAGACGTTTAGGCGTAGCTTGCCGATAATCTTTGGCAAATTTTCAATTTTCATTTCTTCGAATCAAAACAAAATTTACTTGCGACTTTAACTTTTTGATTTTAAAGCATTCCTCAAAGCTCAAATTCATTTTTATCATGTATATTGAGAAATAACATTGGAAAATTCCAAAGATTATCAATCTAGGTGCGCCTACACTACTGAATCAACCTCTACCTATGTTTGCTCCTGACAAAATATTTTGTCACCTTAACAATCTATCTTTTCCCTTTTCTTGAATTTGGCTTTTGTGATCCTAACATTGTTTCTTCTGTGGATGCTATTAGACAAGGAGAAGCAATACAATCGTCAATATTCAGCACCGATTCTAAAACGGAAAAGCTCACGATTTGGAATGGGTCAGTGTGTAGCCTCTGTAGCTAATAATCCCCCTAATTTGAGTAGCCAACCTCAACCAGGTAGTTGAATCATTTGTGGTACCTTGCACTAACCTCCTCCTAACGCCTTCCGTTTGCTCCTCCTTCTCAGTAAGGGCTCACACACTTACCCTGAATACTTTTCCTGTATTTTCCCATCTGACTTTGAAATAGGTAGACTGATTTTGGGCCAATTTTAGGTTCAGTGAAGTCAGTGTCAGTATCCAGCAGGGTTTGGCAAATTGGGTTTGATTACTTGTTTTTCGATTACTTTTAAAAAGAAATCTAGATGAATCTAAGCGGTAATAAGTTATACCAATTTCAATAAAACCAAGAGTTGCAATAGAATAAATTGCTGCTCATAAAATAACATCAGTTTCATTGAAATCGGCTAACATGATTACTACTTTGATCTGAAAAGTAATCGAAAAAGATGACTTGCCCAACTCTGGTGTCTAATGTTGACACAGGGTCAAAATCAAGTATCAGCCTGTCAGTGTGCAGTAAACCTTGTTTAGACATCCTGGCATCAATAGAGAGTGTAACAGAAGCTAAAATCGGCCCATAGTGTGATGTCAGAATGTGATTTGTCACTTAACGTGATAACATGGCAGTTATGGATGATTACTTTATGGCCGATTACTGGATTTGTTTTGAAAAATCGGATTATTAGGACCTCGGGATTTATTTTAACACAATGTCTGAAAAATCTGTAGACTCTAACTTGTAAAAAAGTGCGTGAATATTCTTAGAAGTAATGTCGCCAATCGATGTCTCTTCCAATAATATTCACGCTCTCAGAAACTTTAGTCACCAGATTTTGCGGACATTGTCTTACGGTACATTTCAAGGTCCAGATGATTCTGTTTTTCCAAAAATATATGCCTCAATCAAGTAATTAGTTGTAAATCAAGCAGCTAATCGATCACATCACGTGACTGCCATGAAATCACGTTAAATGTATCGTTCGTCTTCTTACAAAACAATGACCTCAAAATTTAAGGTCGAACCTTGGGGAGAATAATCTTTTTCATGAATTAATATGTTATGGTCCAACCTTTTTGATAGTCGGATTTCCCTATCAGGAAAATTAACTCCCCTATAAAAACGGTAGATGTTTTACATGGAATGAAACAAATCATCAAAACACGGCTTTTGACATCATCACTAAATCAGTTTTTCTACTTGCTGATAAAAATTTTTGTAACACCGTCTTCATACACTCAAAAAGTATGCGCTTCGAGTTGCTCAAATTGGGACTCTTGATACGTGGCGCACACCATCCACTGCCAATTATTAGCGGCCTGCAAATTTTTGATGGTCATGGATGTTTTCTGAGATTATTATCAACCATTACACAACAAACATACTCATTTTCTATCATAACCCTTGAAATTTTGAAAAATTTGAAGCTGCCAATCTTTGATGGTCATGGATGTTTTCTGAGACTATCATCAACCATTACACCATACTTAAACATACTCATTTTCTGTCATAACCCTTGAAATTTTGAAAAATTTCAAGCTGATTCTGCTTAAAATTAATGTTAGTTTATGTAGGTAAATGAATTTTGATGTGCGCATGTATTATCAAAAATTCCAATTTGAGCCAGAAAGCCCATAGGAAACTGACGTTTCATGGAACCTCAACTGAAATGCGCAAGGAATGTGCAATAATGCGTTCATGAGTCTTGACTTATAAATTGTATGCATTTTCTGAATGATTATCCTATCTTTGATTTCTTGGCATGATATCCCGTCCTTCTCTCAAAGTATTTTATCCATTTTTATGTGTTTCTCGCCCTTTTGTCAAGTCATTTTATCCTCTCTGTAAACAATAGTCTCTCCGTTTTTATCCACTGAAGCAGGGATTCTCTACTTGTTTGGGCTCAGGGCAATTTCCTGAAGTGTATTTCTGCCAAAGACCACAGAACTATCTATGTGAACTGTGAAATGATGACCTTTTTTTTTACATTTTTGTTCCAAACGAACGGTCCTTCTAACAAAGGGACTGCAGACCAAATGTTCAAAGTTGAGCATCCCTGCTCCCAAGCATTCTCTATATTTTTAATTTTGCATCCTAAGTTTTACTTGCTTCTATTCTTTTGAAATGGTAAAATTTACCCTGTCTCCTTAGAAGTTTGCAGCAAAATCTGATAAGTCATGGTCAGTCAAGATCATGGTCATTGCATGCATGTAGAGTGCTTCATTCTAAAACCAGGTATCAGAATTGAATTGTTAGCAGATTTGATCAAAGGGAAGTCAACGTAGACTTGAAGTTACTGGAAGGCTTGAGGTTGTTTCTGAAGAGTTTAAAGATCACAGCTCTTTCTACTCATGTATGGATGGGAGTACTTTTGTCTTGTGCACAGGTTGTTGTGACCAAAATCTATGGAAATAAAGTACTTCCAAATTTCTACTGATTGCAAGGACAGTAACTTGGGTAGAAGATGGAAATCCACCCCTTTACACTTGAGAACAAATAACTTTAAAATGACCTCCAGCAGCTTATCGATGAGAGAAATCAGTAAAGATCGAAAGAATATTTCTCTCGTTTCTATTTAGACCCTTGTGCAGTCGTTGAATTTTTTTAGCTCTTGTGATAAGTAGGCTAAGTCTTTGATATGTGGTTTTGGAACTAAGCGCTAAATGAGTTCGTTTGGTTTGCCAAGTAAGACCCTCAAAAAAATTGTCTGGTTCATCAAAATCTGCTGAAAAATTTGCTTTCAGTAAATTTTTACCAATCGTTTAATAATTGCCAAGGGATTGAGAGTCTTTGCAGATTCTAGCCCAGTTTTTTTTTTTTTTTTTTATGCAATGTAATAATGACAAACGTACACTGATATTCCTTCTGGATTTTTGTCGCATAGTATGACAGGAACAAACATCATATTTATGAAATAAGCGATTTAAAGTTCTATAATCCGCACAGATGTTTTTGAAAAGAAACTGACTCATTTACAAACTAAACAAAATTGAATTTTGCAAGCTTCATTTATGTTTTTACATGTAGTGAAGGGGGAAAAGTAGTATTGAAAAATGGAGAAACGGGAGAAAAATCATATAAAGTCGTCACTTTAAAAAAAAGTAATGTGGCAAAACAATCAAATTGGCGAAGTCTCATTATGATTGTGTGGTATTTCCTCAGCAGCAGAATTTCTCGCAGTTCTAGCTCTCTTTTGTCTCTCACCAACCTTTGTGCAATGTATATAATTTTTCTTTCAAGTATAAACTTTACAAGCAGATGTCACCACTTAAAGGGAGTTCGCACTTCCTATCCTTCCCAGGTAAAGCATGATCATGTTTAGGTACTTTTTTTTCAGGAACCAATAAAGGTAATTCAAGAAACGTTTTTTGTTGGATTTTTCTATTTAATGTCAAAAATCAGACGAAAGGGTTTTACTTTTTAAATTTTGCCAAAAAATTGTGAATTTCTAAAATTTTGTCTAAAAATTTCCAAAAAATTATCAATTTAATTTTTAATTTGATTTTAAAACTTGTCCGTGACAAAACAAAAAAATTATCCTGCAGAGGTTCAAAAAACCTTCCATCTAGTTGTTTCCATTTGATAGGCAAATCCAACGAAAAAAGTTATTTGAATTATCCTCATTTATTCCTGAGAAAAGCGTACCTAAACGTAATCATGCCTTACATCGGAGGGTTGAGGACTCCCCTCAAATGAATATTTTTCTTCCCAACTCTTTGTCTTTCACTGAAAAAAAAAAAAAATATATACCATTCACAATAAATACACTAAATTTAAGACTCCTTTTGGGACAAATATCAGCCTTTCCCTTTGTCATAGCCTGAAACTTTTTCCGTCTGAAAGAGCGATAGTTGAAGTCATCATTTTTTTTTTTTTTACCCTTAATAGTGTCAAGAAATTATAATCAGAAACTTCTAATCAATCTACTCCCGAAATCATCTGTTTTAGTTTTGTAATTTTGCATTCATGTTTTAAAAAATTTTCTTTCATGCTCTTCCACAGATGGTCACATTTACTCATTAAATTTGAATGAAGAAAACGATTCAACGATGACGCTCCATCGTATCATCGAACTGGAAGAAGCGGACAAGGAAACCATCCATTTGCTCATTTTTCTCTTCATGCAGTTCATATCTCGGTCAGATCAGGTAATTTCCATCACAATTCCTTATGGGGAGTCGCAAGTCAATTTGGTGAATTTTTTTTTCTTTTTTTCTTACCGATTATTTTTCTCCATACTCACACGGTAAACTCGGTAGCAAGTTTTTGACTTTTGGATGATTATTTGCAGAGATATGGTGAAATACGTTGAGTAAAGTGAGCCAACATTTTTCTGCTAACCCCTTTAAACTACCACTACTACTACTAATTTTACTTTTTTTTTTAAATTTGCTTTTCCGGACAATTATGTTTTTTCGACTAAAGGTACCGTTTTCTCAGCAACCACTGAAGATATTTTCAAAAACTTGGTCTCATTTGAATCTTCTTGATTTTCTCCACATTTTAACCCGGGGGTTTTCCAAAATTATTTACAGTTATGATTTATGAATCTTACAAGTCCAAATTTGTTAGTGATTTGTGGGTAAAATTTTAAAAAATTCTTAGACATTCAATTTTCAAAATTTTGAAAAACTCTTGCGTTAAAATGTAGAGAACAGTCATACAAATTCAAAAATTAAAAGTTTTTTTGATTATCTACAACGGTTGCTGAGAAAACGGTACCTAAAGTTGCACATGTTTTACATGGTGGAGATAGGGACTTGCAACATCCCTTAACAGTTCCTATCAAAACTTTCCTTGAGACCTCCTTAGCTTAGCTTTGACTTGAATCGTCCTCCAGATTCAATTTTCCTTACAGAAACACTCCTTGAGCCGAAAAGCCTTAAGATTTCTCAAGGAAGTTTCGAAGGATGTTCAATTAAGATGTATGCACAGGCCCGCAGAATTTTCCACAACCTCTGTATTCTTCTGCAATCCCAAAAATTGTTTGCCGCACGAACTCTGTTTTGCCACACTTATTGCAAGAAGGTTATTTTTATGCGGTCGATGAAATTTTGTCTCAAAATTAGCACATTTTTGCCACAATTTGCCACAAAATTTTCAATTTTTGCCACTCCGATCTCGCAATCCGAGATTGCCGGTTAGGGAATATTCTGCTGACCTGCAGGCACAAATTTGTAATGCAGAGACGCTGCAAAGACGCACAAACAATGAAACAAGGTGAAAAAGCAATTGACTGAAATAGTTCAAGTCTCATTTGAGCTGTAATAATTTCACAATTCTGTGCATTTTTGGAGAAACATTTGACTCAAAGTTCTTTCTCACTTGTCAATTTTTCAATGTTTAATCTGGGTCTCTTGAATGTTTCCAGGCATTTCCAAGTGAAGAAAAAGGACCATCAAAAACTCAGTATATTCTTCTCCGCCATCTATTCCTTCTTCTAGGATACAATCAAACTGAAAGAATTTTTCACATGTCAGCTGAAAGGATGAGGTAATTATATTGTTTTATTGATATTTTTTATCTAAGATTGAAGCTTTTCAATGCAGGAGAGTTTAAAAATTCTTATTTTCCAGCATGTATGTGTCATCAAACACCAGATTGCTAGCAACTTATAAAAATAAACTACCATAATTTTATCTAATCCTTTGTTTTGTGATAATTTGCATTTTCTTCTCTGTGATTTTGTAGGTGTTCAGCATCTATGAATGCATTTTTGTCAACTCTTCCGCAAGCTCTCGATCAAAACCATCTAATGGGAAAAATGATCCTACCAACCAGTCTTCTACTTTTGCAACATATCATTTTGCCGAGTCATACCTTATGGCTTCTGGAGCCTTACGCTAGACGATCCTGGCTCATGACAATGATAGTCCTTTTCTATAAGGTAACATTTATGTTCTGTGGCTGTATTCTTGCTTCACGTGTACCTATGCTTAGGTTGTATCAATTCAAACACTCAAAAGTGCAACAAGGAACAGTTTAAACCATAGTACATGCTTACAAATAGCACCCAAAATCGGTGCATGGATGACATCATGGGCTCATTATTTCTGATACCAGTTTCTTGCCTACCATAGAACGTAGATTTGTTTTATTGGCATCACCGTTTTCTTTGCAACAAACCTAAATGATTCAACCATTGGGTTCAGTTATTGAAGACCCATCCAGCTGACCCATTCTAGAAAAGTATATGTTTAAACTGGGAGTTGTTTGAAGGAGTGAATGATTATTTTTTTTTTTTTTTTGAAACTTGGTTTAAAACAACTTTTTTATCGTGAAAGAATAACTGAAGCATTTTAGTGTCAAAGAAAATCTATTATATTTTTTAATTGTACATCTTTGGTACATTTGCAGTATGATTATTCATCAGAACCATTATTCAGTGAAGTCATGTCAATTATAAAAATCGTAATGAATACAATTGAATCGCAACATCATATTTGTCGTCATATACCACCAACAGTCATCATGCCTGGACCACCTTCAAGATCGAGAGGTATGGTATTTTACTTTACTCAGTTTTGCCCATTTTGCTATTCTGCATGAAAAGATTACTTCCATCATAAATGTGTTAATGCAGTTCCGTTGACTCCAGGACCAAACAGGAACAAACATTTGATGTGGACAGTCCTCATTCTTCTCCCAAGTTTTGAATTTATTTATTTATTTATTTATTTATTTAAACGAGACAAGCCCTTGGACAAAAATAACAAAACATAGGTAAATAGGCAGAATTATTACTCTTAAATGGTTAAAGCCAAAGAACAAGGATTGTCTGTCCCTAAACTTTGTTGGGATTGGAATGAGGTGGAATTATATTTAATGATTTAGGATATATTCTAAAAATTGAGAAATTGAGTAGAAAAAATTTGTTCATGTAAGAAACCTACGTTAGCAATTTTACAACTATAGTGGCACCTGTTTATAACGGAACCTCATGGTAGCGGAAACTCGATGTTATCGGAAAATTTTGCCGGTCCCGTGGAATTGCTATGGTAAATCAATGTAAATCAGCCTGCTCATAGCGGAACCTGTCCAACGCGGAAACGGAAGGTTTTTAAGGCGTATTTAACGGAAAAATTGTGAGAAAAGAGGCAATATTATTAGAAAAACGGGCAACTTTTGTCTTTCAACAGTTAAAACTAGACTTTTTTTTCAAATCTTAAACAGTTCTTTTTTTTAAACATTATAATTTGTAAAGTTTCAAAGTTTTAACCATTTAATAAGTTTTAAAGATTTAATCAAGTTCCAAAGTGTCGAAGGTGAATAAAGGTAAGAGGCAGTTGGCCTTTCAATTTTCAGTTTTTCAAGTTATTTTTCTCCATTCGGTAAACCTGCCGATAGCGGAAACCTGATATTAACGGAAAAATGTATCCACCTTGTGAGGTTCCGTTAAAAACAGGTGCCACTGTACCCAATACCAACCAGTGAGCCAATGATATCCAACAACAAACTCGATTTATTGCTTCCCTGTTTTTTAGATACAAGTCAACCTTTGCTGGGAATTGACAATGACGGAGGTTTAAGTGGAGGTACCCCTCCTTTTTCTCCAGGGTATTCTGGATCAGAAGGAGCGCTAAGACCGCAGGCACATGAAAAAGGTGCTGGAAGCATGGAAACCCATTGGGAAGAAGACCTGTCTCATGATCACGAGAAAGACAAACATGCACCAAGGATACACGATTCAAAGTTTGTTAACTACACTTTTTTACTCGCTTTTGTGAATCCTTTTTAACTCTAACTTTGATTCTAATCAATGTTACAGTGAGTTCTGAACAATGGGGCTCTTGCAAACTTTTGCTACAGGGGATTGAAGAGTTGAATCTTGCATAAAAACCTGTAAAAATGAAGATAAGTACACTAAAAAATCACAAAATTCACTTTTAGAATCCGGATTAATGGTGGAGAGATGCAGGTATAATGGGAGATTCCTATCTAAATTGAGACATATCTCTGTGTTTCCGTAGAGAAAGTGACATAATAGACAGGAATGTCCCATGATACCTGTGGCGAACCGCCATTACCATCTTGCCGTTAAAGCAGTTATGGGAGTTTATCACTGAATTTTATACTTTTTTATTGTGATTTTCGTGATTTTTGCTGGTCCTTACAAAAGATTGGACTATTTCTTTGCTTATAGCAAAAGTTTGCAAGAGACCCATTACTTTGTATCCAAAGTAACTTTTCTAATTTTTTCAAGTTTCCTGAAAGAGGTTGAGTCAAAATCGACGTTTTTGGCCCCCCCTTGAAAACGGCTCAAATTTCGCTCATTGATTTAGCACCACTAGGAGCACCTTTTCCCAAATTTCCAAGCTCCTACGACAATTTGGGAAGGAGTTGGAGGGGGGCGAAGGGGGGAAAATGGGGGTACATTGGAAGTGAACCAAAAACAGTGTATCTTCCGAACGAAAAGAGATATGAAGGAGCGGTTTTCACCGATTAACGCTAAAAAATAAGTTCTTTTCGCTCGCATGGTTGAAAACGCTCGAATTTCAATTTTTACTTGCGGCGTTGCCATTTTTATCGTTTTTTCGGGTCAAAAATTACGATAAAAAAATTACAAAATCTGCATTTTCTCAAAAACCCATTCGACGATTTTGATTAAAAACTAGTATGTTATTTTCCTTTGAATTCTGCGTAAAATCGTCTAAACCGGACCCGGGGGAAACCGTTTGTATCCAAGATACAGGGTGTCAAACTGGCACACCTCTAATTCGGAAGGGTTCTTATTTCCCTCACAACTTCTGAACTACTCAAGATTTTTGAATGCGGTTTGCGCTGAAATGCGTCAAAAAGCTAGAACATTCGAGTTTTGAGCGCGCAATGGCTACGGTTTCAATTAGAATTAGCGTTGTTGCCATTTTTATCGTTTTTTCAAGTCAGAAATCACGATAAAAAAATTACAAAATCTGCATTTTCTGAAAAATCCATTTAACGATTTTGATTAAAAACTAGTATGTTATTCTCCTTTGAATTCTGCGTAAAATCGTCTAGACCGGACCCAGAGGAAAACGTTTGTATCCAAGATACAGGGTGTCAAACTGACACACCTCCAATTCGGAAGGGTTCTTATTTCCCTCACAACTTCTGAACTACTCAAGATTTTTGAATGTGGTTTGTGCTGAAAAGTGTCAACAAGTTAGAACAATCAAGTTTTGGGTGCGCAATGGCTCGGGTTTCAATTAGAATTAGCAGTGTTGCCATTTTTATCATTTTGCCTGGTCAGAAATTAAGACAAAAAGCATTTAAAAAATGCATTTTCCAAAAAAGCCATACAATCATTTGCATAGGAAAACTGACCATCGTTATTCTCCTTTGAAGTCCGCGTAAAATAATCCAAACCGGACCCGGGGGAAACCATTTCTATGCATGATACAGGGTGTCAAACTGACACCTCTAATTCGGGAGTGTTATTATTTCTCTCACAACTTCTGAACTACTCAAGATTTTTGAATGCGGTTTACGCTGAAATGAGTCAAAAAGTTAGACCATTCAAGTTTTGGGTGCGCAATGGCTGGGGTTTCAATTAGAAATAGCAGTGTTGCCATTTTTATCATTTTCCCTGGTCAGAAATTAAGACAAAAAGCATTTAAAAAATGCATTTTCCAAAAAAGCCATACAATCATTTGCATAGGAAAACTGACCTTCGTTATTCTTCATCGGAATTATCGTCACGTATCCTCTGACCTTGGCTTTAGCAGAGGAAAATGGTCGTTCAAGAATCCTGATGTTCTGATGGAAATGCAGTTTTTGTAATTTTTTCATCGTGATTTCTGACCAGGGAAAATGATAAAAATGGCAACACTGCTAATTCTAATTGAAACCCGAGCCATTGCGCACCCAAAACTTGAATGGTCTAACTTTTTGACTCATTTCAGCGTAAACCGCATTCAAAAATCTTGAGTAGTTCAGAAGTTGTGAGAGAAATAATAACACTCCCGAATTAGAGGTGTCAGTTTGACACCCTGTATCATGCATAGAAATGGTTTCCCCCGGGTCCGGTTTGGATTATTTTACGCGGACTTCAAAGGAGAATAACGATGGTCAGTTTTCCTATGCAAATGATTGTATGGCTTTTTTGGAAAATGCATTTTTTAAATGCTTTTTGTCTTAATTTCTGACCAGGCAAAATGATAAAAATGGCAACACTGCTAATTCTAATTGAAACCCGAGCCATTGCGCACCCAAAACTTGATTGTTCTAACTTGTTGACACTTTTCAGCACAAACCACATTCAAAAATCTTGAGTAGTTCAGAAGTTGTGAGGGAAATAAGAACCCTTCCGAATTGGAGGTGTGTCAGTTTGACACCCTGTATCTTGGATACAAACGTTTTCCTCTGGGTCCGGTCTAGACGATTTTACGCAGAATTCAAAGGAGAATAACATACTAGTTTTTAATCAAAATCGTTAAATGGATTTTTCAGAAAATGCAGATTTTGTAATTTTTTTATCGTGATTTCTGACTTGAAAAAACGATAAAAATGGCAACAACGCTAATTCTAATTGAAACCGTAGCCATTGCGCGCTCAAAACTCGAATGTTCTAGCTTTTTGACGCATTTCAGCGCAAACCGCATTCAAAAATCTTGAGTAGTTCAGAAGTTGTGAGGGAAATAAGAACCCTTCCGAATTAGAGGTGTGCCAGTTTGACACCCTGTATCTTGGATACAAACGGTTTCCCCCGGGTCCGGTTTAGACGATTTTACGCAGAATTCAAAGGAAAATAACATACTAGTTTTTAATCAAAATCGTCGAATGGGTTTTTGAGAAAATGCAGATTTTGTAATTTTTTTATCGTAATTTTTGACCCGAAAAAACGATAAAAATGGCAACGCCGCAAGTAAAAATTGAAATTCGAGCGTTTTCAACCATGCGAGCGAAAAGAACTTATTTTTTAGCGTTAATCGGTGAAAACCGCTCCTTCATATCTCTTTTCGTTCGGAAGATACACTGTTTTTGGTTCACTTCCAATGTACCCCCATTTTCCCCCCTTCGCCCCCCTCCAACTCCTTCCCAAATTGTCGTAGGAGCTTGGAAATTTGGGAAAAGGTGCTCCTAGTGGTGCTAAATCAATGAGCGAAATTTGAGCCGTTTTCAAGGGGGGGCCAAAAACGTCGATTTTGACTCAACCTCTTTCGACTATCTCAAGTCTCAAGAATAAATTTCATTTGTTAGAGAAAGGATGGAAAAGAAGGAGAAATCAAAGGAAAGAAGAAAAAATCAAATGCATGTGTAAAAAGAAAAGAGGAAAATTAAACAAATTAAACCTGTATCTCTAAGAAAAGATGAAACTGATATAAGTAATAATGATGAAACTCCACTAGCAGCTACATGGAAAATCTTGAGCATTGAAATTTAAGCATCATGAAAAAGAAAATAAAAAAGAGAAATGAAACAGAGACAAGAGAGAGAGAAAAACGTTAAAAGCAAAAAAATAAATCTGAAATAATAACGAGAGCCAATCATTGCTCACCCTTGAAAATGATGAATAGAAAAACGAAACTGGCACTTTATGTGAAAACTGCGGGATAGGGCGACATGCATTTGGTGAGAGGCGGGAGTTCTTTTATTGCGTACCAAACATCATTAAATCACAATCTTTAGTGATCATAGGTAGCCACTCAAAATTTGGTAGAAAGCTGTGTTATTTTCTTTAAATTTAACTTTTACTTCTAAAACTATAAAGTCGTTTTGCTTAAAACATTGATTCTGTTACATACTGCTCCACTGGCGCAGCCAGGATATCTACCATCTTTCTCATTTCCCATTTGAATGTACAAGTAGGAAAAGGACAGAAAGAGGAGGTTTTATCCGGTTGTCCATCCTTGTCTAATACGTTTTTTAATGGGAGAGAGATGAAGAAACTCTCGGTGCGCTACTTTACTGCTCTTATCCTCTTATGTCCAGTCATTTGTTGTGAAACAAAAGCACAACAAACCATGATTTGGGCGGCTGGACTTTACTAATTACAATTTATGTATTTATTTATTTTTCCAGTTACTCCTCAACGGAAGCTGAAGAAACGGAATCAGAGCTAGCGATTATCCCTGCAAGTATCAAGTCTGATAGCACAGCGCAGGAAAGTTCTCAAGTAAGTCCTCCAACTTTTAGCTTCGTGAAATCTCCTCAAACTGCTTTCTTAACAAGGGCTTTCCTAACACTTGAAGAACCTCTTAAATTCACCAGTTTGTCCCCCCCCCCCCAAGCTTTTAGGAATTCTTAACGTGTTGCTGAAAATTCAAAAAAATTTGAATTGATGATTTTATGATAGCAAGGTTAAAAACAGTGAGATTCAACATAGCTAAAGGTAAAAAGTGAAAATCACACAAGTTTAGAAACTTTTAACCCACTCCAACTTTTGGAATGCCAAACGTCTTTTGGCGTAATTCCTAACGGCGGGTTCAGCTAGCTGGGATTATCAGCTTGTTGCTTTACTTTTGTGTCCAGAAGCCTGAGAGGCTGAAATTTTGGTGAATAGGGCCTCTCCGTAGTGAAGGAGTCTGACATGCACCTCTCGATCATCAAAGAAGATGGTTATCAAAATATTTTTTGGAGCAAAAAAAAAAAAATGTACATATGCTTTGGAAACCGTTTGTCTCCTTCATGTTTCTTATCAGACAGGAAATTTCTACAGAAGGAGAATGCCAATCAGAAAATTTAGTCAGAAAGCCACCTTAAGAAGGAGACAGGCGGTATCCAAAATGCGTTTGAGGGTCCAAAAATGACAGTGATTTAGATTTAGTAAACTTGTCTGATTTTAGCTCTATACTAGCGGTTCCCAAACTTTTTATTGCCATCGCGGCCCCCCTGTAAAAAAAAAAAAAAAAAGTTACAAAAAAGAGAAATTGACAGTCTCCTCTTCTGTCATTTCTTCATGATCACCGCTGTCCACATCTTCTCACTTTCTTTTACAAATATTAATCCATCACCACCGTTAAATAAAACTTATAACTTTAATTTAATTTATTGCTGCAAAAAAAGTATAAAAAATTAAAAATAATAATGATGATAACTGATAGGGAGTTTTTGCCACTTTTGCTCTGTGGGTTTTACTTTTGGGGAAACTTCATTTTTCCTTTGAAAAGAAGTCATAGCATGAACAGCTGATGTTTTAAAAAGTTTCAGCCGGACTCTTTGCTGAATTTGACTTAATGTACGTTTTGGGAATTTTCCGTACGAGCCTTTCGCAGACCGGGGGGGGGGGGGGGGGGGGGCTACAGTTTGGGGACCGTTGCTCTATACTATCAGTTTTGGGAACTTTCTATTTTATTGAGATTCATCCTGCAGTTATAATATTTCTACTGGTTGTGTCACTGGCGCAACCAGGATATCTTCCATCTCTCTCATTTCCCATTTGAATGTATGAGTAGGAAAAGGACAGAAGGAGGGGATTTTATCCCCTTGTCCATCCTTGTCTAACATACGTTTCTTAATGGAGAAAAGAGAGATGAAGAAACTCTCGGTGCGCTACTGGGTTGTGTTGATGACAACTTGTGCAGAAGACGGAAATACACCTTCATGTATGTGTACCAAGAGCTTTAAACGGTAAACTCTTCTGAAACAGCATCTAGCTGTGCCCTGTCTTCTTCTATGATTTGTTTGTCCCTGAAACAGTCTATATCTGTTGAAATCCTGCTAATTCCTACGTTCTTTTGTGTTTCTCTAGGGCTCTTTTGAAGAAGTTCCTGAGGAGGATCTGAAGAAAAAAGCTGAGGTTTGTGGAAAATCAAGGCCTCTCTGGTTTCTTGGCAGCGATGACCATTCAGTTCAAGTAAACGTTAACTCATTGATGCTCTCATTCCGGTTTGGATTGACCATCCTAGTCCATATCTCTGCACACGCTACCTCTTATCTTATCAGTTTCTTCTTTATCTCTTTTTCCACTACCTAGCTACAAAATTTAAGAGTATATGGGTGATTCCACGGTAATAGGACTCTGTGCTGACATGAAAAAATTTCATAGATTTTGTATAGTAAAAACGCTTGTCTATTTATATTTTGAGAGTCCCTGGCAGATTTCCATCACTATCCTCTCTCATATCCTTTGTTTTAAGAATACTTTGATTGTCTTTCCTACCCATTTTTTTTATGCAGTCCAGTTGTTTGCTGTGAAATATCAGCATAACGAACCACCGTATTTGGGCGGCTGGACTTTAGTACTACTACTACTACTACCACTTATTTATTTATTTATTTATTTATTTATTTATTTATTTATTTATTTATTTATTTATTTATTAGAGCACTTTACCTCCTTGAGTGCTCTAGGTATTTCCTTCCTAAACTTGAGAGTCCCTGGCAGGTCGCCGTTACTCTCCTCTTTCCTATCCTTTGTTTTGAGAATACTTTGATTGTCTTTCCTACCCCTTCTTTTTTTATGCAGTCCAGTCGTTCGCTGTGAAATATCAGCATAACGAACCACCGTATTTGGGCGGCTGGACTTTAGTACTACTACTACTACTACCACTTATTTATTTATTTATTTATTTATTTATTTATTTATTTATTTATTTATTTATTTATTTATTAGAGCACTTTACCTCCTTGAGTGCTCTAGGTATTTCCTTCCTAAACTTGAGAGTCCCTGGCAGGTCGCCGTTACTCTCCTCTTTCCTATCCTTTGTTTTGACAATACTTTGATTGTCTTTCCTACCCCTTCTTTTTTTATGCAGTCCAGTCGTTCGCTGTGAAATATCAGCATAACGAACCACCGTATTTGGGCGGCTGGACTTTAGTACTACTACTACTACTACCACTTATTTATTTATTTATTGATTTATTTATTTATTTATTAGAGCACTTTACCTCGTTGAGTGCTCTAGGTATTTCCTTCCTAAACTTGAGAGTCCCTGGCAGGTCGCCGTTACTCTCCTCTTTCCTATCCTTTGTTTTGACAATACTTTGATTGTCTTTCCTACCCCTTCTTTTTTTATGCAGTCCAGTCGTTCGCTGTGAAATATCAGCATAACGAACCACCGTATTTGGGCGGCTGGACTTTAGTACTACTACTACTACTACCACTTATTTATTTATTTATTTATTTATTTATTTATTTATTTATTTTTATTTATTTATTAGAGCACTTTACCTCCTTGAGTGCTCTAGGTATTTCCTTCCTAAACTTGAGAGTCCCTGGCAGGTCGCCGTTACTCTCCTCTTTCCTATCCTTTGTTTTGACAATACTTTGATTGTCTTTCCTACCCCTTCTTTTTTTATGCAGTCCAGTCGTTCGCTGTGAAATATCAGCATAACGAACCACCGTATTTGGGCGGCTGGACTTTAGTACTACTACTACTACTACCACTTATTTATTTATTTATTTATTTATTTATTTATTTATTTATTTATGAGAGCACTTTACCTCCTTGAGTGCTCTAGGTATTTCCTTCCCAAACTTGAGAGTCCCTGGCAGGTCGCCGTTACTCTCCTCTTTCCTATCCTTTGTTTTGAGAATACTTTGATTGTCTTTCCTACCCCTTCTTTTTTTATGCAGTCCAGTCGTTCGCTGTGAAATATCAGCATAACAAACTACGTGTTTGGGCGGCTGGACTTTACTACTACTACTACTACTACTTATTTATTTATTTATTTATTTATTTATTTATTGATAATACGGGGACAACAACATCCAATAAAATAGAAATACAAGAAAAGAAACAGCAAGATAAAAATAATAAAGGAATAGCAACAGTGCAGAATCCTCAGAAATAAAAGCATACTAAACGTCACAGTTTAAGCAAATCCTAGTGAAGTTAAGGCTAAAATCATTGCTAAATAAATCCTTGTAAAAGAGCAGTGAAAAAAGGTCTAACAAAGTGGGTAATACTTTAAAACATGATTTTTGGCTGCTGTATGCTCACAACAATCTAATACATCACGACTGCACAAGTCTAAAACTACCAATTGAATGAAAGTTTATGTTGAAGGCGTTTCTTTTTGCAAGTTTTATAATAACAGACCAATAGCTCAATAAATCGTTGAAATTATATAGCTTTTTAAGAGTTAAAGCAGATAAAATGACCATAGTCATTCCTCTGTCATGGTAGAATGACCTTTTGACTTCTCAAAAGCAGTGTGATTTTAATGTATCATTAACTTTACGGTTTGTATTAATTTGTTGAACTTGCTGAAAGATACTCGTTTGACAGAAATATCCAGTTTTTTGTTTAGCTTTCAACGTTTTAATGGTGCGATTTCTGTGATAATTATTGGCATCAGCAAGAAGTCCTGTTGCCGTGGAATTACTCATACAAGGTCGTAAGAAAGTTCTCTGAATGTCTGTTTTCTTCCCTATAGAGTGCAAAATGCTGTAGAAAACTGATATAATTTATCTATTGTACCTAGTTCAGGGGCCTCTAATTCCAAACAAACTCTGGTTCAATGTACTTTTCCCTCAAGCACATTTCTAATAAGAATGTTCGGCTGTTAAAGTATTGTAATACTTTTGCAATAATGAATTCTATGTCCTCAAAATTACGTTGTTCTAGCAAACGCTAAAGTATTGACCGTCAAGATTGCATGTGAAGCGAAGAAGGTTGCTTTGATTACCCGCGGATTTGCCGCTTATCTCAAATTCTTGACTGCCAAAACTTTTACTTTTGATAGTACGGTATGGTTTTGGTATAAAAATTGTCCAAGTTGATGAGATACCGCAGATTTACCCAAACATTTTTACGTCAGATTTGTCAGAATGTTATTAGTCTAATTTTTTATTGAAAAGGAGATGATACAGATTGGGATACTACTCTTTTTCAAGTGCAGTTTGCCAGCATTGTTCTATTACAGTAAAAGCTCGCTGTGTCGGACGCTCAGTTACTCGGATTTTTCGCTGAGTCGGATTTTTTTCCCGGTCCCTTGAATTGCCCCATAAGACCAATGTAAAAAACGTCGGCATAAGTCGGATTTTTCAGAGTCGGAATTTCGCTTGTCTCGGATTTTTTTCCGGTCCCGAGATGACTTTTTTTTTTGAGTCGGACAAAATTGCAGATAAACGAATAAAAGAACCCAAGAACAGATTGCCGAGTTCAAATTTTTGTTTGCGTGTTCATGTCATATATCAAACCAGCCGACCCACCTTTCATCTCTACCACACGCCGACTTCGCGGCGGGGCAGTGAGTGTCGTTAGTGATGCGTCGCGCGTCGTCGTGATAACACTGCAAGGACCCCAAAGAGAGTTTCCAATACGATCGGCATTTAATTAAAGACGACTCCATGCCACAGGGCCGAAAAAATGTTGAGTCCTCGCTAAGTCGCTAAGCAAGAGGTACGTGCTATGTAAAACGTACGGTCGGCAAACGTTCGCTCAACATTGAGGTTATGTAGCACTCCTCGTACACCCTTCCATGGGCGTCATTTAGGGGGGGCTGGGGGGGGAGGCAATTGCCCCCCCCCCCCCCCCCAAGGATTTGAAGGGTGACCCTTCGCAAGTCTCGGACGTAAAAGACTTCGAGGATTAGAAGTCTTTTGGTCCCGGAAAGGACCGACTTTTTTGGGCCCAGCAGTGTTGCCATGGTGGCATCATTATGCTAGCCGGAAACGGAAGACGAAATACGACAGGGTGACAAGATGAGGAAACTGATCGGAAACAAAGGAAGAATGGCACGCAACACCAAAGTCTTGGCGCGACACGGCACACTTGGACACTTAGGAGAAGAAAAAGGGGGGGATCGGTGAAAAGTAAACAAAAAAAATGCAGAGTTCAGCAGACCAGATGATTCATCAACGACACGAGAAAATCTCTTGCGTCGGTGTGATATTGTGATGCCTCCCCCCTCTCCTTCATACTAGATGCTGCGTCCGAAAAGACCAATTCCTTCAGACACCTCCAGCGCGAGCGCCAACCAGACTCAGCCGCGAACCGCTGTCGTGCTCGTGGCGCCGGTTCAGCGGCAGGCGGCCCGCGGCAGTCATCGTGTCGCAACGAAGAATCTCTATTGTTTCGCGGTAAAATTGATAAGACACCCCTCGGGAGTTTGTTTAGTTAAGCGCAAAACCTCTTTTCCCACATCCGAGTTGCTGACACAAGTGTTGGGTACGAAATCGCCAAGAAAATACTGGTTTTTTCGGGAAACTTCGCGCTGAGTCGGATTTTTTGGGGAAAAATCCGACTCAGGCGTAATTTTCATGAGTCGGACTTTCGTTAAGTCGGATAAATGCCGTGGTCCGAAGACGATCCGACACATCGAGCTTTTACTGTATTTCGTTTTGTTATAGATGCATCCTCTTTGTTAGAGTATGCACTTTAAGATGTGTACATGCAGGAAATTTTTGAAGGGTGAAGATATGGACATTTTGATGACATTTGCAAGACTTTGTGTTTGCTCCTTCGATTCTTCAAAAACTTGTTACGCTTGATTTTTTTCCCCCTCCCCGTAGAACATATCTTTTCTTATTTTACAATACATCATTATAATAGTGAGCCCCTTTTGCAGTAGTATCAGTAGCCTTCTTGGTCAAAGGAATGATTTATGCGTGCACTCAAAACTGAAAGCATTTGTCAGTGACAGCTTGATTTTATCTTTACTTTTGGACTGTCCAAATTCACTTATTGGATGCTTCACTTTCATCACTATATTCTAAAAACATTCACGTTAAGTACACAACAAGGCATGTCATTTGGAGTGGGGGGGGGGGGGTGGCAAATTGGGAAAAGGAAGAATTTTGCAGGGAAATCTTTCAACTTGACTTAAAAATCAAAGAAAATAGAAAAAAAACAAGGGTCATCAGATGTACTCCCCTTAGGAACCCCCGAAGAAAGTTCCAAGAAAGTGGTAAAATGACGTGCCTGGGCTTAGCTTTCATTTTTCCCAAAGTAGCTGTTAGTAAACCTAAACATCACACCAAGTTAAAAGGTAGATTGATTTTTTTTCTCTGATATTTCTTACGAGTATGAAGTTTGGTCTTGCTGCTGAAACTGGCTTTGAAATATTCTGTATCGTTCAAGATTTTTGTAACTTTTTTTCTGTTTGTATTGCGTTTGAAAAGTTGCAAGGTGGTCTATAGTGGCTCCCTCGCTTGTCAATCAAAAGTGATTGAAAGCCTTAGGCGGAGGCAAAGCGTGTAATTTGGCAAAAGTGATTTTTCTCCATTCAACTCCATATTAAATAGTAATCGATCCTTTTGAAAGCAATTTTTTCCCGAAAAATTTATTGTTTTGCATATGTTTAAATGGAGTGAAACCACTGTTGCCGAGCTACACGTTTCACCACTGGCTTCCTGCTCAGATTCTTAAAAATAGTAAAAAATTGACGAACCTCTTTTGTCCTTAGCAATATCATTCAGCGCAAAGTTAAAACTAATCCTGATATTAAAGGACTCTACCCACACCCTTATCCAAACCACTCTATAATGAGCTTTTAATTCACTAGATAGTGCCACTGGTCTCTGTTACAGATTCTGACTTTGATGGTCCATAATTTTTCTGTAAGACCAAAAATAAAGGGAATCAAGCCCATAAAACATGCAAACATTTTTTGGCCCATTTTTTAGCTTACTACTGCTACTACTTAATTCCTCCAAAACTGGTTGCGATTTGAAATAGTCGTGACTGATATTGAAATTTTGCTAAATTTAAGGCTTCTGAATGCACACGCCAACTATTGCCTTGAATTCAGCCGAATATTTGTTTAACCACAAATTGCAACCAATTTTGTTGGGACCAAGCTCAATAAATTGAGCAAAAAATTATGCGAGTCTGGTGGGCTCAATTTTTTTTATTTTTGGTCTCAAAAAAAAATTATGAAGGAGTGTCAGGAGTATCATAAAAGAGAAGTTTACTTACACTCTCTGAGAGCTTATTTTTTTAGCGTTAACCCTTTGTGTCATGAATTATGAAAGAAGTGTCACTGTAATCTGAAACCTATACCATTAAATTGAACGAACTTTTCTCATATGATTTCATGTGTGAGTCAATTTTTCCGAATTTCCATAAGGCTCCATGTAAAATGGTCGTCCGTTACAATGGACACTGTGACGGAAAGGGCTAAATTAGCGCTTGTTTCCATTGATTAATATGTACATATATAAAATGGAACAAATAATTCAAGATGTTAGCTGTGCGAAATATGCATAGATGAAAAAATAGCTGAGGATCAGACTGGTTGGAGATGTGCATCAAACCAGTCAGGAGACTGACAACTTTGAAAAGAAAAAAAAAAGATATCGCATTTTAATCTAGATCAGCAAGATATTTTCTAGCTTATTTGTTTGCCTCAAAAGCATTTTTTCAGCATCTCTTTGGTTTTAATTTTTTTCAGTCTCAATCAAGCAGTGTGAATGGTAAGCGGGGTATTCGAGAAGGTATGAAGATGCTTGTTGCTTCGTCTCTGTTTGGAGTTGGCCGGCCAGCTGAAGCAGCTCCACCCCCAGTCATACCTCCGCCACCCAGAAACACATCTGTTTCTCCTTCAACGCCAAAGTACGTTTGAACATATTTAAAGGACACTGGACCAGTGTTCGTTGCTTGTAACTACTGTTTGAAATCTCGCAAAATGGGGCAGTTCCAAGGGTCAGAAATTTGGTGTTTTTTAGTTGGCAAATGAGATTACGCATTTAGCTTAAAACAAAGATGTCTTTGGTTTCTAGCTAGGTTCCTCAGTTCCGGAGATTTAATTTTGGCCCAAAATACTTTGTTTTAAATAGGAATTCTGTGTTGTAACATCAGAACACACGGTTTTTTGCAGCTGTACCCAAGTCCATCTCTGAAACCAGGACACTCAGGAAAAAATCAAAGGCATCTTTGTTCTCAGCTCATCAAGTACTTTCATTTACTCAATAAAAAAAAAACGCAATTTTAGATCCTTGCAACTGCCCAAGACTGCACAAGGAAAAAAGTCGTTGGGCGCAAAAACTTTTAACAAATAGATTTTGAGATATTTGCATCATAAGAAGGGAACTATCTGGGCTTTACTAGCAATAATTTTAATTGGAGCAAAAATCGTTTGGCCCTTTTATTTAGTTTCAAAAAATGCTCTTTTGAGGATCATTGAAGAGGGAAATTTTATTGCATGTTTCACAAAGTAAAAGTAAAAAGTAACATTTCATCATTCATTTTTTTTCAACCAATTTTTTGCGCAAATTTTTTCTCACTCCAGTATCTCTTATCCTCTCTCATTTTGATTTAGATTCATGGACAAAGAGGCTGTCATAGATTGGTCAGATCATTACATCATGAAACCGAGCATCCCAAAGTCAACTCATCACCCCAAGTGTACCGTCGACCACACGATTACAATCACAACTCCTCCTTGGCAGTTGGAATCGATACACGGAAAACACAAAGGCTTCCCCACTGCGAGCGAATTGCGACCTCCTCAAACAACCGCGCACAAAACCAACAATGCTGTTTCAAAAACGGCACCATCTAGATCACCAATTCCAAAGGAGGAAGTTTACGCGTCTCCTGAATCTCCCCTTTCAAAGATGGACATTCACATGGTTGGATGGCCAACAGACAAAGATACGGAGCCGGCCTCTAAACAAAGTGTTTCGCCTTTAGAATTACCTCCGCCAGAACGTCTTTTGCCGATAGGAGCCGCTCCTCAGACAAGAGAAGGCATGATTTCACTCGTACGACATGTCAGCAACGTTCTTGGATTATCAAACGAATCTAAGAATTCTGAAAGCCTCTCGGGAACTGTCAGCGAATCCCTGTCTACTTCTCCTCTCCCAAAACAAGACAGCTTGGATAAGCCAGGTGTCAGTCAAAGTAGCTCAAGTGTAAGCCCCAGGCGCTTAATCAAACAAGTAGCGTTAGAGTCCCCTCCTCCGCAACTTCAAGACATTGTATTCTCCTCTGGTATAAAGTCAGAGGAGTCCAAAAACTGTCGACAGCCATTACGAAAATCGACAAGTCCACATTCCCTATCCGCTGAGCACTGTAAGCGTCAAGATGGTGGAAATCAAACAAGTCGCACGCCTCTAGATCCAGCGGTGCAATTAGCTTGTCACGCAGCAACTGATTTGAAACTAAGTGCTTCGAGGACGGGAGACGAGTGTGTAATCAACAGATGTGGAGAATGTGGCACAGCCCTGGAAGAGTACTCCGAGGAAGAGTTAGGTGAGCAATAACACTAAGATTGTTAATTTATTTGGATGTCAAAAGATCATGCTAGGAGCTAATTATAAGTGATCAAACATTGACTAATACAGGGGTAGCAAAGGGGGGCGATCGCCCCTCCAGTTTGGCCAAGAAAGGGGGAATAGAGAGAGAAAGAAGGTGGAAAGAAAGAGAGATAATTGAAGAGAGGGGTCATTGGGGGCAAAAATCCTAAGTGTGAGCAAAAGGGTTAATAAGTTTCAAACTCAATATACAAGCAAAGCCATTAGTCCTGCGTCGACAATTTGATGCAACCCGCACTACTTGTAGCCGGAACCTCTCTCAGTCTTCAGAGAACAAAAGAAAAGAAAGATGAGAGAGCGTTCATTTTACCTGCAGTGCTAGTTGCGTCCAATCATCGACGCAGGACTAATGACTCTGCTTGTACATGTGTGAAGTATAAAAGAAACATCACCAGGTTTAGTAACAAAACTCAACAAATTATTACTCTTCAACGAAGGTTCGGTAAACTGCAGAGTATTCATCCTGATAACGTTTTTAAATTCACAAAAAGGAGCAAAAATTTCAACTGAAGTTGAGATCTTGTCCCCCATTCAAAATGATCTTATCACCGTTGTTTTACATTTTTCGGACACTGGAGTCCTTTGAGATATGAGAAGTACCTCTTGGGACTCCTTCAAGAGTATGTAGACTAACCTTGGGTAAAATTGACGATGAGTCCACCAATCCATTAAGGACCTTAAGAAAAGAAATAACTAACCATTATACAGGGTGTGGCAGACCACCCGTCCACTATCTTTATCTCAAAAACGGCCGAAAATTGAGCTCCGGGGGCAAAACTTTCATTGGGTATATCGACCCCAAGGAATCCAATGAAAATATTTTCAGCCCCCCAAAACCACCCCTTGGGGGTTATATAGGGGGGTGGGTACCCGTATCTCGAAAAAATCAAATGGAAAGGGTATGTTTTGACATTGGAGTCTTATACGGCATAAAAAAATAAAACTTTTTTATCCCTAAGTTTTTTTTTCTAAAAACCACTTTTTTTTTTAGTTAGGGGTGGTTTTTGAAAAATTTTGGGGTAATCTTTGATTGACCGCTGTGACCCTCCAAATCATTGGATTTCAAAAAACTAAAAAAGTTAAACTAAAAGTTTCTGAAAGGGCAGACCAAGGGCTTTCTTTTGATGTATCACATGACTATTTTTTGTGAAAAAGGGTACAAGGCCCCCTCACCCCAAAATTTTGGGGCTTCGGGGGGCCCTACGTAAAAATTTTCAAATGTAAAGGTATGGCTTGTGATACATCATTTGAAAGGTCTTTCAGAGACGAAAAAAGTGATACCCCCCAAAAGTCGTAAAAACAACCCCCTTCCAAAATGGCGGCCGTTTTAAGGTTAGGGGGCTCAAGGGGGGACCTTCAGAAAAATGATCCAAAAATGAACGATACATGGCTAAAAGGGTCTTAAAAAGAGAAAAATAATGGTTCAAACCGCGAGTTAAACTGACTTTTCAATCCAAAGTTACGGCCGATTGAAATTTAGGGGTAGTTGGGTTTCCCAAAAAAGCATCCCTAAATTTCAATCGGCCGTAACTTTGGATTGAAAAGTCAGTTTAACTCGCGGTTTGAACCATTATTTTTCTCTTTTTAAGACCCTTTTAGCCATGTATCGTTCAACTTTGGATCATTTTTCTGAAGGTCCCCCCTTGAGCCCCCTAACCTTAAAACGGCCGCCATTTTGGAAGGGGGTTGTTTTTACGACTTTTGGGGGGTATCACTTTTTTCGTCTCTGAAAGACCTTTCAAATGATGTATCACAAGCCATACCTTTACATTTGAAAATTTTTACGTAGGGCCCCCCGAAGCCCCAAAATTTTGGGGTGAGGGGGCCTTGTACCCTTTTTCACAAAAAATAGTCATGTGATACATCAAAAGAAAGCCCTTGGTCTGCCCTTTCAGAAACTTTTAGTTTAACTTTTTTAGTTTTTTGAAATCCAATGATTTGGAGGGTCACAGCGGTCAATCAAAGATTACCCCAAAATTTTTCAAAAACCACCCCTAACTAAAAAAAAAAGTGGTTTTTAGAAAAAAAAACTTAGGGATAAAAAAGTTTTATTTTTTTATGCCGTATAAGACTCCAATGTCAAAACATACCCTTTCCATTTGATTTTTTCGAGATACGGGTACCCACCCCCCTAAATAACCCCCAAGGGGTGGTTTTGGGGGGCTGAAAATATTTTCATTGGATTCCTTGGGGTCGATATACCCAATGAAAGTTTTGCCCCCGGAGCTCAATTTTCGGCCGTTTTTGAGATAAAGATAGTGGACGGGTGGTCTGCCACACCCTGTATACTCTCGGACTGAATACAACAACAAAATATCCTGTAACACCCATATTACTGTTCTCATCTTATAGTTTGAAGAAGAAATAATTTAGTTTTATCAAAATTAGTGCACTAATAGATCACATTTCTTCCTTCGTCTCATGTGTGATTTATTATTGATACTCAAAAGTGTCAACGTTTTATAGGTGTGAAGTTAGCCAAAGAATGACCCTAATGCATCCTACAATGTTATAAATTAATGAAATTTTTTGTTCGGGAAATTTCTATTAATTTGTTACAAAATGTTCTAAATTTGTATGGTAACCCAGCATTGTTATAAAGTTGTTATTTTACTATTTTACAAGAGTATAATGAGTGTCTTGATCTGATTTTTAGGTCTGTGCATTGTAATTCTGGGAACGTTCATCCACCGTGAGCCAGCCCTTGCAGCACCCCTACTACCTCACATTTTAATCACCGTTGGTAAAATGGCCACTTGGCACGGAGAGAGCACACCCAAAGGAGCCACCAGCGTCGCTCGACAGTTCCTGCGTTGCGTCTTGCACCAACTAGCACCAAACGGAATCTTTGTTCAAATGTTCCATACTCACGTCTCATCTTCAACGAGGCATCACTTCTTCCGCAGTGTGGCGCAAGCATTACATGATTTTAACGAATTGAACCCGATAGCCCCGCTTCAACTCCTGTTCGAGAGTTTGAATTCGCGAAAATCACTCGTGAGTACAAATCTCAAAGAAGTATTGGGCAACGTTGCCTGTTACCTCGATTGCCTTCCGCTTGAAATAGGACTAGGATGTTCCGCGTGGAGTGGATTCCTCACTCAGTTGGACGTTCTGTTACGCAAGCTGCCTACTCCTCCGGATCCGTCCTCTCTTCTCCGTATCATGAGCTCCGTATTAAAAGTACCTGGGATCCCCGCCTCCAAGAGCTTGTTAGAACCCTTCTCCAAAATATTGAGCTACAGTATACAAAACTTCTTCCTCAAGTACAACAATTTGATTGACATCTGCTATTATTGTTACAGAGGTTACACACGAGTAAGTTTTGATGATTATTATTGCTATTCTTTGTTTTGCTGGCTGTTCACCATCCACCAAACGATTGCTGCAGGCTGATTGATTGATTGATTGATTGATCGATAATTAAAAAAAATTGTAAAAATAAAAATAATTTTTTTAACATGGTAAATAAATCAATAAAGAAAAACTAATAATTATATAATTAGATCGATAGTCAAAGAATAATTTATAAATATAAATAGATGAATAAATTTAAATTTAAAAAAAAAAAAAAAAAAAAAAAAAAAAAAAAATGAAATTTGAAGATGGATGGTGAGCATTGGCGCAGCTAGGATCTTTTCTATCTCTCTCATTTTCCTTTTAATTGTACCAGTATGAAGAGGATAGAATGAGGGGGTTCCTTCCCCTCGTCTATCCTTGTCTAACTTACATGTTTCAATGGAGAAAAGAGAGAGGTAGAGAAATCCTTGTTGCGCTACTTATGATGAAAGTGTCTCGTCATTTTGCTCATACGTTGTTTGGAATTTGATCTTGTTTTTGGTGTTTTAAAGGAAAAAATTTTATCCTTGATAAACCTGTTTATGATGGAAATACCAACACAGTAACTCAATAAGGATGAAAAATCATAATTCTTAGCTCATAAGTATAGTTAAATTTCAATTTGCTATCAGGAGTTAGTCTTGAGCTTGTATCAGAAGTTTAGGTGGACCCCAGCCGATAATTTTTGTGGTTTATTCAATTTACACTCCTTCAAATCAGAACAAAACTTGCCTAAGACTTGAAAAGTTTTGATTTTTGATCGAAAATTCACAGCTCAAGTTAATTTTAATTCTAATTTCCGTTATGCATTATGAGAAATAACGTTGGAAAAATTCCAAAGATTTTCGGTTGTTTTTAGCTGACACTTCTGTTCTGAGCTCTTCCTTGTTGAACCTGGACTATTCAAAGCAGTATCTGTGTTCAGTATGCTGCGTTGTTCAAATATCTCACAAAAAAATCTTTAAAAAAAAGTTCAAAAGTTTAGTTTAATGAATAAACAATTCAAATAAACACTGACAGTGGAAAATTGATCCGCCTGGAAATAAGAAGATAAGAGAAAGGCAAGTTTATGAACCAGGTTGATAGCAAGTTGCGTTCCATAACAAGATGGAAAATTTAATTTGCAACAGAATAAGATGCAAATTTGAACAAAATAATTCTAAGCATTTGCTTTTGCTCAATTAAACTTCTTTTCATGCAATAATCAAGTAGGAAAAGGAAAAAGTATAACATTTGTTCATTCATATTTAATTTTATCTGCGAGAAGAAAGATTTTTATCAGCTCTTGTTTAAACACTCTTTTTTCCAGGAACGGGAAAAACTCATGCTCACAAGAACTGTTGTTTTTGAGCTTGTCCAAGCTTTGAAATTCAAAGTAGTCATACCAGACTCAAATTTCCTCGTTCTCATAAGTTTTATTTTACAAGTAAGTTTTTCGTGATCTTATTTTGATTCCTCTCTTTTTTCCATTTTGCCCTTTACCATTGTCATTAGAAACAAGTATCAAAAGTGAAATGTTTCACTCAGATGGTGAAATTTCTTTCAAAAATGTGTTCGAACCCATCAATCATCTTTGACCACCATTTGGTTGTTCTGTGATCTTTATTTATATGTTACTGCATTTTATCTCATTCTATTTTTATCAATTTTTAATAATTCTGTTCTCCATCAAGTTCTAGAAATATTGTTGTCTGTCTGACGTAAAGGTATAGGCAAGGCCGAATTCAACGTTTCATGATCATATTCCACGTTTTAAATTTTTCGAAGGACAATGCATGTGCGAATAATCAAGAATATTTTTGCCTATGTTCTTAATGAGCCATAGAATCATAGAAAAATATTAATTGAAGTAATTGAATGATTGAGCGTGGTTGAAAAAATGAAAATGAGTTGGGAAATTTTGAAACGTTGGATTGGACTAATGCCTTTATGTCGTATGGACGACGATGTGTAGTTCTTTTATTTATTTTTCACCAGGATGTTGGAGGTGTTCTCCCCCATGTACCCTCCATTGAGCAGGGCAAAATACAATTTCAAGAACAAAATCCAATTTTGAACACGGGAGCTGCTGAATGTATGCGTCAACACTTAGCGGATGCCTTAGAGTTTTTGGCGGATTTCCACACGCTGTCAAAAATCAAGGTTTGTGCTCTTAATTTTCCATCTCTTTTACTGCTTTTTACCTCAAAGAGCTTTCTATGATTCTTTTTTTTTTCTCCACGGTCTTTTAAAGCCACTGAACAGTGGGCCGAAGCATGTTTCATCCGCAGTCACGCGTTGTATGACGTGCTCATGTCACGCGGAACAATCGCGCTGCGCTTATCTACTGAGCATTGTTATTTGGCATGTCGAGGTTGATCTCGTTTTTACTCTCTTGTGAGCAACTAAGTGATGCAATGAAAATTTAATGAACACGATTTTGTAGCTCTTGATATGTGCTTTCAGAATATATGTAGCTATCTACACTTTTTTTCAATCGTATAGCCGCCATCTTGATTTTAGCGAGGGACAGAACTTATGGCCAGACTGTGTATTAATACACTTTTTTTTATATGTATGTATATACTTTTTTAACAGAGCTATGGAAAGGATCTCAGCGCTGGCTTAAATGAGGACACTTTGGGTGGCACTCTGAAAGCAGGAATAGCACAATATGTTGCCCTAGAAATGACTCGAGGCACAAGCCGAGACAGTAGAGCAGTTGCTCGATATTTACCATGGTTATACACTGTTCCGCCAACTGTTGCTCAATCTGGGTATGTCTTTTTTCTCAGCATTTTCCATCCCGGTAGTAATTAGGTTCTTCTTTAACTGAAGTTAAATTTCTTGATTCAGCCTCAAAAAAAAAAAAAAAAAAAAAAAAAAAAAAAAGGTTTTATAACGGTTTTACTCTGTAACAATTTTTGTTTTTTTTTTTTTTTTTTTTTTTTTTTGCTTTCTCACTCCCATTCATAAAGGTTATTAACAAAAGCCATTCCAGCAAAACTAGATTGAAAAAAATTAAAATTGATAAGAAAAGACAGTTTTCTTTGTCTAATTTTGTTCGAGGGGTCTTCACGTCTTAATAGTCCTCCAAACGAGCCTACAAAGTCCTTAAATTACGATGGGAAATTCCTCATGATATGTATACCCAAATTCATTCAAATGAGCCGAAAAAGTTCCTTAAGTCAATCCTAGAAGCCCCTAAAATACAACGGAAAAATCCCTAAAAAAAATACCTGGGAACTTCTCAATAAGCATGCAAATAAGTTCTCACAGTCCATATAACATCCAATTGTAGGCTGCTGAAACTTTTCAGTATTTTATAATTGATCTACATTCAAGATCAGCGAGGGAAACAAAATCGTGACGCCACTCCTTTTTTTCAGAAAAAGTGCAATTATTACAGAAATAATCACAGATTTTCAGATTTTTAAAGGCACTTGCAGTTTGAACTTTGAAGAGTTGATTTTGGAAGTGCTTAAATCTGCTTTTGGTGTTATTAACGTCCATGAAAACTAATGCTCCATGTTCCTGTAGCAAAATTTTGTAAATAACTAGTTGTGTTGACAAGGAAGCAACTTTTTGGTGACTGCTAGTCACCAAACTCAGTCGCAAAAACATTGCTGAAGTTGCATTTTGCGTGCGATGACTGGACTCAATGACTAACAGTTGCTTGTAATTATTGCAAGTGTGCTGTTTGAATTTTAGGATTTTTTAAAGGTGTTCACAGCTCAAAGAGTGAATTTTGAAGACTCCCAATGTATTTATCAGTCATTCAAACTTAAAATACATGGGATTTCATGCTCTATATTACTTCAAAAGAAATTTTCAAGAGACCCATTCTAAATCTAATTTTTTACCCTACTCTGACTTCTCAAAATTATATCCTTTCTGTAGACCTCGTGACTTGGCGGAATGTATTAACGGAGTACGCTTGGCATCTTGGTTATTGCTTGGAAGTTTAACCCATTGTGCCCTTCAGATGTCACCTTGCTTACCAATTCCTCAAGAAGTATCTTGTCATGTGGCTGACTGTATTCAAGCAATCCTTTCAGGTTTCATTGATCAATCGAAAACATCCGTCATTCATATGTCATCTTTGTTCTACGCTTTTGTTTTATGCCAGGTAATTGAATGATGATAAGTTTAAATAGTTCCACTGAAAATTCAGATAAAAATGTGTGTAACGTCAGGGACGAGTTAGATGGAAATTAGTTTTGATTTTCTTATCTCTAGACACCACAATTTTTCTGATGAATCAGGTACCCTTGCTTTCAGTGATCAGTGGCGAACCCACAAAATTTTTCTGAAGGAGGGGCACACCCATGAAATATGAATGTATGAATTTCAAGCGTTGCAGCAAGAAATTTTTGGCTATTTTCTGTTGAAAAATGGCAAAATGTGAGACTTCGGGGGGGGGGGGGGCACATGCCCTCTTTCCCCCCTCCCTCCCCACTGGTTGATCCGCCACTGTCAGTGATACCGACATTTCTAACTATACTTTCTTTATATTACTCCATCATTGATAGTAATCTTCATGTTACTCTGAGAGCAAAGCCTATTCAATGAGTTAATCTGGTCCCTCTGAATTTTTATTATAAATACTTTTTTTCAAATTATTCATTTGTCCTCAAAATCTGATACTTATGATAGTTCAGTATACATAGATAGCAAGAGACATCCTCGAATGAATTGGGATGATTAGCGGAGCAGCAGGCAGATTCCCAACATCCGGGCGGCATGAGACGAGATAGTGGGAATTGATCAATCCCATTGGTTTAAGCGAGATCACTAAACTATGTCAACAAGATTTGGAGTCATTTGTCCTGAAACGAATGACTTTGTGTTTTATTTGTATTATTCGATTCCCGCTATCTCGTGTCAAGTCATCCAAAAGTTCGGAATCAGTTTGCAAGTTCTTTTAAAACATCTTACTACTAGTGTTCATAGAAGCGTTTTGGTAAATTTTTAATAATTACTGTGCCTTAATGTTCTTGAAGTTGAGCCCTAACGGGTAAGCTATAGTAATTCTTGAACTTTGACTTTCTTTATCTCGAAATGAAAAAAAGTCTTCTAGTACTCCTTTTACTCCCGAACTCACCATAAACTATTTGTCCAAAACCATATGGTGAACCATAAACCATATAGTGGACTATATGTCCTCTATTATGGCTGTTTGGAAGAAAGCTAATGTGATGTGAAATGAGTGGCATTCTTTTTGTGTATTTCTGTGCCAAAATTCCTTCAAATTCCTCTGATAATTGTCTAAGAGCTTTAAGCTGTTTTTAATTTTGTTTTTTTGTTTGCTTTTTTCTTACGAAATTATTCAATAGCTGTGGACTGTCTACATGGAGCAATATGCAGAGATGAATCCACCAAGAAGCGAAGCTCATTCCCTCTCAATGAGTATCTTGTATGATTTCTGGTCGAAAATCACATCAACCGTCCTTCAACTTGTCTCTTATTCCAAAATGGTATGATTTGTAACTATTCGCATTACCTTTTCAGATCTAAAATTATTTTTGTCCAGAAACGGTTGTTTGACCAACGTAGTTGATCTTAGAGCTGTCTCCTCGTTTAAATTGCTGCGCTTGTTGTATTTTTATATTTTCCATAAGATTCAATGTTATTCAGATGTACATTGAAATGTATACCAGGTCTGAAAGGGTTAGTGTGATTCTTCTCAGATTTTAAGTTGTACTTAGCATGCTCTCTGGCTCATGATTCAAATCTGTAAAATGTCTCACAGTGTTTGAAAATTCTGAGATGTTGAGCTCTCTTAATCAGCAAATGAATGACTCTGCAAAGAAAGCTTTGAGGAACTCCTGATTGAAGCAAAACGGAATGACTTTAGGGAAAACCATGGCTGAACAAAAACTCAATTCAAGTTGAAGTGAAATTCAATTCTTTCATCACTATTTTGAAGTTATCTTTGGACTCTCAAAATATGTCTTCATTTTTTCATAATGAGTCTTTTGCGATAGTACCATTGAGCCTAAATTTCCATTGATCAAACCCAAAAAGATGGATAAACCTTTTAAGGTGATTCTATGGCAAACTCCCGAAAATTTTAATCCGATAGATGGCGTCACTTGTCGCTGGCTCCGAAAAGAGCCGTTTTTTGACGGTTTTCGGCTGTTTTCTCTGATCACACGAATAAGAGACAAAAAATCGGAATGTCAGCACCTGCTTAATTTTTTGAGCCATGAACGGGCCAAATTGGTTCTAAAATAAAGGCGTAACTATGCAAAGAAAAAATCATGTGTAATTTGGAGTTGTATCGGTAAAGATTACAGGTTTCTGTTTCACCTGTAATCTTTACTGATACAACTCCAAATTACACATGATTTTTTCTTTGCATACTTTTACCTCTATTTTAGAACCAATTTGGCCCGTTTATGGCTCAAAAAATAAGCAAAAAATTAAGCAGGTGCTGACATTCCGATTTTTTGCCTATTATTCGTCTGTTCAGAGAGAACAGCCAAAAACCGTCAAAAAACGGCTATTTTCGGAGCAAGCGATAAGTAACACCATCTATCGGATTAAAATTTTCGGGAGTTTGCCATAGAATCACCTTAAGAACTCTTAAAATGTACTCATTGTATTGTGAATGCTTTTCAAAATCCATAAGCTCTAACAGCATGCTTGCATTTGTGTTCCAAGCAGTTCCATGTTCAGTGACTGGACTTGGTAGCTAGCAGATGCTTTTTCGATGATATCAAATATCAAGTGTGCTGTTTGAAATTCTAAATTTTAAAAAGGCATTTGACTTTAGTAGTGGATTTTGAAGATTCTTAGTGTGTTATTTGTTTTTTTTTTTTGGATTAAAAGCTATGATGATTTATGGTCCAGATTGCAATAGCAAAAGTTTTCAAAAGAGCCTTGTAACCAATTTTTTCTGCCTTTATGTTACAGATGGCAGAAATGGTCAACTTGCATTTTCTCAGTCTTCTGGAAGCACTGCTAGAAGTTCATTCATCTGTTCTTAGTAAACTTTTACCCATATGGACTCCAATTTTATTTGCTCATCATATTCAGGTATGCATACTGTAACTTCAACCTTTTCGGGTTTTTCAGCCGTATTTAAGAAGTTAGAAGCAAAAGTTTGCTCCCACGCTGCTTCTGAATTAGATACAGTTGCGCCTGCAGCAACATAAATTGCCTCAAATGTCTCGTCAAACTCAGCATCAAACAAACTGGATCAACTTTAAATACATTGAGGATGTGAATGAAAGATTTATACATACATGCTTACAACTTTCTTGTTTGCTTATCATAGAAAAACTAACCAACTTTTCCATATTGCTCGGAAATTTATTTCTTGAAATGCGTTGTACAGGAAAAATACTGTGGACTAGGTTTATCTTTAAGGATGCTATTCCAACATAACCATCCATTTTTTAAAACTTCTTTGGGGCTCTGGCTCCCACTCAAAAAGCTGAATATTTTTGGACCCATGTTTTCAGGAAAAAAAGTCTTAGGTATTTTGAACTCAAAAATACACTGCAAAAGTTTGGCATATGAGTTTTTAAATAATCGGGATTCTTTTATAATCGGGCTCTTGCAAACTTTTGCTTCAGGGGACTGAGTAGTTGATTCTTGCACTAAACCCTGTAAAGATGACGATGAATACACTAGAAAAATCACAAAATTCACTCTCAGAATTGGGCTTAGTTAGTGGCAGAGCAACGCAAGAATCATGGGAGATTCCTATCTAAATTGAGACATATCTCTGTGTTTCCGTAGAGAAAGTGACAAATTAGGCAGGAATCCCCCATGATACCTGCGTTGAACTGACGTCACAATCTTACGGTTATAGCAGTTTTGTGAGTTTTTTACTTAATTATAGACTTTCTTAGTGTGATTTTCGTGATTTTTGCTGGTCTTTACATAAGATTGGACTATTTATTTGCATATAGCAAAAGTTTGCAAGAGCCTCATTGTCATTTTTGCAGGGTTTAACATCCGGATTGACTATTAATAAGCATGTAGCAAAATTTTGCAACCGCTCTATTTGTGTGCATTTCAAATCAAAGTAATTACTACAAAGTAATTAAAGTAAAAAATGATGTGGCCATATCCAGTAGGCAAAAATATCAATTCCAGAAAAAAGAAAAAAAATTACAAAAACCAATTGCTGAAGAATTGACGGATTTTTTACGTTTCTCCAACAACTGTTTTAAGGTTTTTGGTGGAGCCCCTCAATTAACTTGTTGACCTCTTTGTTGCAGTTACCTGGACATTTACAGTTGCGGTTACAAAACTGCTGTAATTTTCCGCCAACTTCTCCCTCTCAATCTTCCAACTCGCCTGAAGTCAGTGAAATCAACCCAACATCTCACAATATTCTCCTTCTGCGCTGGTTGAACAGGCTTCAATTCAAAATGGGCCAGATCGAGTTGCAATCTTCAACCGCCACTCAGTTTTATTCTGTCTAATTCCTTATCAGTTTCTTCCTCATATTGTGCCAATTGTTTAGCCAGTTTTTATTTTATCTATTCATACTTGTAAATCTTTGATTATTTATTTACATGTTCTTATGTTCTGTACCATGCAACCCTGTATAAGAACCAGAAATTTTTAGAAAAAAAAAAAATGGATGAAAAGTGAAATTGACACAGAAAGCACAATTTTTTAATTTTACATAGTGTTTTTAGTAACTGAACTGCTGCTGTCTCTTTTATTATTTTTGTCATTTTTATTGGTTTTATTGTTAGATTGTTGGTTTTTAGTGCTCTTTTAAATCGGTTCGCAGTGTCTTAAATTTATTGAGTGTTGTTTTTGTTATTGCAAAAAGTCTAATAAACCTGAACCAAATTTTTTATCTCCTGAATATCAGTTCTTGTGTTTTTTTTTTAAAGTATGTTTAATTATGATCAGTCATAGATTCTGACCCTTTCAGTGTGAGAGTGATCAGTCCAAAATCCTGATTTAGAGGAAGTCCCCCTTGAAGTTGGTGATTATCCCTAAAGGTGCTCAATGTATTCTCTCATTTAAATGCAAAAGTTGATCAATCTTTCATAATTTTATGAGACAGAGTAAATTATTAATTCATTTGAGTCACGTTACTTACTCAATTTGTCAAAAATTGGACTTCTACCATTCTTGTTTGCAGCAATTTACTTATATTCCTTTCCCTTTGATAGACAGTTGGACAAGAGAAAGGACCAATATCTAAGTGGTCCATGAAATGCTAAATTATTCACACAAATAGTCTCTCAACTTGATTGAGAGCTGGCTTTAAGGTGGAGGGCTAAACAAGGCTGAGAACCGCTGGGACGAGGAGCCTAGAAAGCTCCAATTTCATTGACGACATAAATAATTGGGTAAACTTTACTCTAGATAAACGTCCATATTCAACCACTAATATAGTTACATTCCAGTCCTGACCCGTACCAAGTAGGTACCTACTTACCCCAGAGTGCTTCGCTGAATTCAATAACGCTGCGCGACAAAACGTGTAGTCGGGGCTTTTTCCGCAAAATAGCGAAATCGGCTAATTATTTAGCGAGTTGATGAAATTTGCGATTTAGCGAGTTTGCAAGTGTAAGAAAACCCGCGATACGTTTTTCCTTCTCAAGCGGCCGCATCACACTCGATCTCAGACGTCATCTCGGCAGTTTCCGTCAGTATTCGTCGATCGCGATTCGCGCCAACTTCAATTGAGCGGATAGGCAATCCGCAGTACCATAATCTCGCCGCGCCTTCGGCGGAACGTATAGGCAACCTGCACTGGACGGCAGTAGGGTAGATCTGATTTGATCCAGTTGTGGTTTCAAATTGGACCTTCCAAACTCAAAAATTCTTCGCAAAAAGTGCATACAACAGTTGAATTTAACTATAGGAAGAAAATGGTAAAAACCCTAGTTTTGTAGGGCTTCAGACCCTGCACCACCGGTCCGGACCCCTGCTTTAGCCTGAACCTGGACCCGGATCCCGGTATGTTTTCTCGTCTGGACCCAGACCCCAAATGCCTTCTCTTTTGGACCCGGACCCATCCGATGGGTCCATTCAGAACCCGCCAGGACCGGTCCTCGATGGGTCCGGTGCGCACATGAAGAAAGAGAAGAGAAAAAAAAAATTGAAAAAAAGAAATAAAAAAATAAATAAAAAAAAAAAAAAAAAAAAAAGATAGAGTCAGTGAATCCCTTATGGGCCAAGCCCGAGTATTCTCGACTCAAGTCTATTTCATATTATTCGGGTCTTCATTCCGGATCAAAGTAATTATCGATGAAAACACAACATAAAATGTCGTTTGGCGCCTTCAATTCTTCATATAGGCAATTCCAGCTCCCCCGAGTACGAACAGTTAACTACTTCTCTTAGTAAACGGATTAGCAGGCTGATTCTGCTCATTTGGACGAGACGAGACGAGACGAGATAGGAAGAAACGATGAATCCCATTGGTTTAAATGGAGTCACGTGACAGATTTGAAGTCATTGATGCTCCGCGACGACGATCGCGAGTCATGAATTCGAAATGAATGACTTGCGATCGTCGTCGCGGAGCATCAAAGACTTCAAAATCTGTCACGTGACTCCAGTTAAACCAATGGGATTCATCGTTTCTTCCTATCTCGTCTCGTCTCGTCCAAATGAGCAGAATCAGTCTGCAGGGGCGTTATTCTGAACTAACCTGGTCGTTGAAGGGTTAATTGGACAAAGGAACAAATCGACTGAAAATATTGAACGAATAATAATTGTGGACGTGACTAGTCGTGGACCAAGACGACTGGACCTGTGTATGTGTAGACGAAAAAGACTTGAGACCTTGGGAACCATGATCTAAGTAAACAGGTCGGTCCGATAGCGATTCACCGGAAACGCCAACCCCTATGTTTGCACTACGGCAGCTTTGCTCAAGAGGCGATTTTTTTAACATTGAAGCTTATGGAGAAATGCCGACTAGTTGTCGTTAAATCCGAATTTCTCTCTTATGGTTGATCAAAACGTCCAATATGTGACTGAATCTTCTTCACTAGGATATAAGGAAGATATTCATGCCTATTAACATTATATTACTGCACTTGGGACGAAATACGTAGCTTTGCCCAAATGAGAATTTTTTTATAATGGGGGCTTATGGAGAAATACCGACTAGCTGTCGTTTAATACGAATTTCTCTCTTACGATTGATCAAAACGTCCAATATGTGACTGAATCTTGTTCACTAGGATTTAAGGAAGATTTTCATGCCACTTAACATTATATTGTTATTCTTACAACGTAATACATCAGCTTTGGGCAAAATGAGAATGGGGGCGCAAAGCCGACTAGCTGTCGTTTAATACAAATTGTTCTCTTATGATTGATCAAAACGTCCCATTAGTGGCTGAAACTTGTTCACTAGGATCTAAGGAATATTTTCATGCCACTCAACATTATATTTTAACTTTTATAACGTAATATATCAGCTTTGGGCAAATGGGCAAATGAGAATTTGACAACGGCGCAGCGATATCATTATCATTCATTATTTTACACAAAGCACACATTAATGAACAATGAAACAGCGCCAAAATGCATGCAATTCTTTCTAGAACCCTAATAAATAAGTTTCAGTCATTTATCGAACATTTTGATCAACTATATGAGGAACTACATTTCGAAGACGACTCTGTCAGCGTTTTTGTTTACTCCACCATATTGGTAGTCGAAATATACGCGATGGCACACTCAACCCCGTTTCCGGTCGGGACGGACCGACCTGTTTACTTAGAGCATGTTGGGAACTGTTTTCCAGGAAAGTTGTTATTTTTGTATCCTTCTGCCTTATCTCTTTTCCTTTTCCCTTTTCTCTCTTTTTATTCTCTTCGTCGTCCCCGCTTGAATTGAGTTTAAGGCCCCATTAGGTCTAAGACCCTTTGCAGTTGCGTATTTTGCGTAATGGTAGATCCACCCCTGTCCATGCTGAATAGAATAACAATAATCTCTAAAGACGCCATGGAGGGCGAAGGAAACATAGGCAACACTGTCCCAGACATGGACAATGGACTCTCAATTAAACTCGACTTCACTTAATTCCCAATAAATACAGAAAAAAAGTTTCTGTCTTTCTTTTTCAAACCACAAGAGGACATAATAAAACTAATCAAGCGTCCTCACTCATGTCGAACAATTTTTCCGCCCCCTCCCCCTCCTTCCCAGCCTCCTTCACTCCCCCTCCTCCTCCCTCAGACGCCACTTGTGAGTCCACTTTATTTCCTTTTTATTTCTCCGTCGTGGTAAAAAGCAAGACCTATGTTGTCAGGTCAAACAGAGAAAGAGTCTCGAATTCTAAAAAAATTCCGAAAACCCTCAAAAAATCACAAAAAATGTTGGAGATTCCCTCAATCCTTTCAATACCACGTCCTTGTTTCGTTTTCATAACTCGATCTCCTATTAACAATGTAAAATTCATTCATTGTTAACTTTTGCATACTTAATAATGTTTCATTGAGCGCCTTCGAATATCGGGATAGGCAAAATGAACACCTCAGAGTTTAGGAATATTTAAGGTGATTCCAGGCGAAACTTTTCCAGATTTCATCCGATGGATAGCGCCACTAGTCGCTTTTTGGAAAAGACGCGTTTTTGGCGTTTTAAACTGAAACCATAGATAAAACGCAAAATCCAATAACGTCAGCACCTGCAAATTTTTTTTATGGATTTTTTGAGCCCAAAATGAGCCAAATTGGTTTAAAATTAAAGCCGTAAATTATGAAATTCGTTTCGCCATAAGCTTAGTGAGTGGGAGTGAGCGCGAGTGATGATACGTCTATCTGCCTCACTCGCACTCATTGCGGCTTACGGGAAGTTTCGTTTTTCATAATTTCCGGCTTTATTTTTGAGTGTTTCAGCCTGAAACTTTCAGGGTATCTTCCTGAAGTATGCTCGCAGGTGCTGACGTTTCTCCAATTTGTGTTTTTAGCGTGAATTCGTCAAATTTAACAAAAAACTGTTGACTTTTTGAGCAGCGCGACGTGGTGTCCACGGTTGGAACTAATTGACCCTGGAATCATCTTAACCACTCAGTTAAGAGCGAGTCATAGCTTTGATTTCCTCTGGTAACCTGGAACTGGTGGTTAAAGGGTGGCGCTTTTGCTCGGTGGCGGCTCGTGCGATTTGGCAACAATGGTTTCCCTCCATTTAAATCGTTGTAAAACAATCGATTGCAGGTGGAAGCGCTGCTTCTCTGTCAAATCGATTGTCTAACATCGAATCAAGTGGAGGGAAAACATTGTTGCCAAATCGCACGAGCCGCCACTGCTTTTGCTGTCTCCATTTTATATGTTTGCTCACCATACTCTTTGCTCACCATGAGCATTGAGCAAGATATCGCAAAATATCGCTTAGAAATCGATTCACTTCGAGCCAATGAGCTTCGAGCTATGTAGCAATATTAGTAGAAGGGCTCTGCTTTCACTTCTGAAATGGCCTCTAACACAGTATATGGATCTTGTCTAACATCATAAGATTAAGTAGGTATAATCAGGCTCAAACTATGGATAAAGCTATTTTGCGGTCGTGTTGAAAATTTTACAAACCGCCTTCAATCAGTTTCAACGCAACACGCTGTTCAGAAAGTAAACCGCATGGCACATGATTTTCTTACTTTACTCTGATTTGCTGTCTGACCTTCAAATTCGTTTATTTGAGTATTTAGAACTATGGTTACCAATATTTTTATCAATAAATCAGGCTTTCTAATATTCTCTCTATCCTTCTTAATTAATTGAAATATAATTGCTAATGCTTTATCATTGCCATCCGTCGACCGCATGTTTTTTCAACTGCTTAGCTCACAAAAAACCTACTTTTCCCTATTTTTCCCTTCTAATCTCTATTTTCCCCTGTCATACCTAATTCATTACAAACACTTTTTCTTCTTTTTTTTTTCTTTTTTACTTATTTTCCCATTGTTACCCCGATTTTTTCTAATTTTTTTCTTTCTCTTTCATTTATTTTTATATTTTCTCCAACTTTCCATATTTTTTTCTATTTTCCCCTATGCATGTATCTCAAGTTCGCTCCATTTTTTCCTGTTGTTCCCTACTTTCCCCTTTTTCCTATATTTTTACCTCTATCATTCCTTATTTTTCTCTTATACCTATTATATTTATATATATTTTAATCTATTTCCCCTCGTTCCTGAATAACCCAATTCCCTCGTGTTTTTCCGATCTACGCTATTTTTCTCAATTTTCCAATTTTTTCTCTTTATTTGTATTTTTCCTTTCCTTTATTTTCCTCCTTTTTTCTTTCATGTCTATATTTATTTTTCCGCTTTCGTATTTTGTCTATATATATACCCTCTCTATTAACATCATTTTCCCTCTCATCCGTTTTAGGAGGCAAGAATCAAGTTTGGTGTCCCGACAACCCCCCCCCCCCTCCGGTGAGACCACTGCAGCGCTTTCGTACTGCCTTGTTTAAATAGACCTTGCCTAAATGCCTATGCCTAGTCTCGAGAATTCTCATCTATATGTTCCACTGATGTGAGTACATAGCGTTATTATATCCTGCAATATTCAAACGCTTTTGCTTTTGGTCGCTAGCCATGCGACCGGCCGCCGTACACGTCGTGACGTCAGGGTGGAGCCCGCTCTGACGTCAATAAACTCGTTTAATAGGTCTTCAGTGGACAGCGCTACACTATATGCACTCTGTTATCATTTATCATTATCATTATCGTTACGATGAATCGTAAATTGACGGGACGGACCGACTCAGCTTTAGCCGCACTGTAAGCACGGCGCGGCGCACTAAAGTCTGAGATTGTAAAAAAAAAGAGGCAAAAAATCAGAAATTTAACTTATTTTCAACAATTCATCATTTTTATAGATTTTCAAGACCAATTTTAGTCGCAGAGAACACTGTTAACAAGTAATTAAAACCTAGAAATGTCATTGATAAGTATTAAATTAAGCTTATATGGTCGAAAACGATGATTTTTGATGACTATTTTTCATGCTGATTCTTTGCCACTTTTTTTTTTTCGGATCTCAGACCATTGTGCCGCGACGTAGTGGGGCGGCGATCTGTTTAGCGGGAACAGGACTCAACGCGCGACGATCGCTCTTGCTCTTGACTCGGTCAACAAGAGCTTTTGAAATCTGTGACTGACACTATAGTGTTTTGTGACTATGGCTATATATATGCTCGTGTGCCACGCCACACAGTAGATTCGAATGCATTGAACGGATCTCTTAAAATGGGAATGGGGTTCTTGCAAAATTTTGCTATAGGGGATTGGAGAGTTGATTCTTTCTTGCATAAAAACCTGTAAAAATGACGATGAGTGCACTAGAAAAATCACGAAATTCACTCTTAGAATCGGGCTTAATGGCGGAGAGACGCAGGTATATAATAATTTCCGGCTTTATTTTTGAGTGTTTCAGCCTGAAACTTTCAGGGTATCTTCCTGAAGTATGCTCGCAGGTGCTGACGTTCCTCAAATTTGTGTTATTAGCGTGAATTCCTCAATTTTAGCAAAAAACTGATGACTTTGTGAGCAGCGCGACGTGGTGTCCACAGCTGGAACTAATCGACCCTGCAATCATCTTGAATTTTCTCCTGTAGTTTGAGCCGGTTCAAGAGTCGTTGAACCGGTGCGAGCCAAACCCATTGTCCTTGTCATTGTCATTTCTTCCACACAAAAAAAAAAAAAAAAAAAAAAAAAAAAAAAAAAAAAAAAAAAATCCGAAGTGTTAGGTAATACGTAAATAATTGATCTCGAGAAAGTCTCTCTGCAATATATCTCAACTGCTTTAAAAATAAGGCTGAAATTATACCGAAAAATTTAATATCGCAAATCGATTCTTCTATCCAAATGTGACATTCCGTTTTTTTGTGTACACTGTAGATTTGCTTTCAAAATAAGTAATTGACGAGATATTTTCCAGAGACATTCTTCAGATGAGTACTGAGTAGGTAGCTAGTATCTAACTTTCCGTTTTATTAACCTCTTATAGGCCAAGCCCGAGTTTACTCGTCTATCTCCTCTAGTATTTTTCACATTGCTCCAATATCACGATTCGCAGAATAAACGCGATTCTGGGTGTAGACTGTAGACATTTACAAAATAAGGTTTCGTTCGGGCGCCTTCAATTCATCGTATAGGCAATTCCAGCTCCCCCGAGTACGAACAGTTAACTACCCTCCCTATGCTAACGGAAGGGTGGTGTTCTTTTGATCAAACCTGGTCTGTAAAGGGTTGAGGGTCATAAGCGGCGCGGCGGTAGCCGCTACTCCAGATTATGACACCCTGGCTATCTCGCCAATGTTAACTTTTGCTGAGCGTCTTCATTCCGCCCTTCATTGCTAAAAGTCATACGCTGACCCACGGTTTGTTTACGTTTCGGGGAGCGATAAACTGGTGGGCCGGTGGGTGGGCAAGTCAGCTGGCCTACGACCGTCTCGACTGGCCCACGCGATTTTCATACTTCGGATTGTTAACAAACCGTGGGCCAGTGTATGTCTTTTAGCAATGAAGGCGCTCAAAAGGAACTGAGTCTGAAAGTCTGGAACCGCAGGTCAAAGTATAGGACTTTCTAAACTTCCTTTGATTCCTGGTAACTAGAGCCGAAAACGGTTGGGGAGAAATGGTCACTCTACACTTAGGTGGATGGTAAAAGGAATTAAAGGAATTAAAAGGAGGGGAGTACCAAAAGGAATTAAATGAGAAAATATTCTTTTAGAAAATCGCCCTCACCCCAAAAGCATGAGTCCCACCCAAGCCGGAAAGCTAAGAGTTATTGTATAAACCAAGTGAGACGAGCTAGAAAAAACGTATGTACCATCGACGAATTAAAGATTGTCGCGAGATTTTCACACATTTTCAGTTACAGATGTGAGTGTGGAACTGATCTGCAACGGCTTTTTCGCCCCACCCGCACTGGCCTCTCACCAGCAAGGTGTGAGGAGTATGAAGAGTGGCCGAACCAGAACCTTGAAGGCGAAACTTGGCTCGTGAAAATCTCGCGACAATCTTTAATTCGTCGATAGTATCTGTATGGACCAATTTTGTCAGGGAAGTAATTCATGCTAATAAACAACCAGTTCTTTCAAATTTTATCGAACCAAGATTGCTCATATCTTTTAAAATATCTTTAACTTCTTCTTTTTCTCCCAAAGATCACAAGTTCATTTCCAATCACAGGGGCCGAAAAATGTTGGGACGAAATGGTACCTACTCATCCTAGATGTATGGTGAGGCCGTAATGCTCGAGTTTGGAATTTTTGTGGACGGTTTTTCCAGTTTTAATTATTTTTACACTTGCTTTTCCTTCTATTCGTATTTTGTATTTGATGGACGAAATAAAAAATCCTACACTGACTTTTAAGGCTTTGGGGGAGCACTGCCCATAAAACACACCAAGACGATTAAGAGTAAAATTAAGCTGGTTTAATCGACCAGGAACCGCATCAACCTTGACTCCCAAAGAGGGAACCGTCCAAGAATGTAAAACATCAAAAGATCTAATCAATAGACGAATTTTAAAAGTTTTTTTTTTTTTAAAGTCAGTGTAGGATTTTTTATTTCGTCCATTAAATACAAAATACGAATAGAAGGAAAAGCAAGTGTAAAAATAATTAAAACTGGAAAAACCGTCCACAAAAATTCCAAACTCGAGCATTACGGCCTCACCATACATCTAGGATGAGTAGGTACCATTTCGTCCCAACATTTTTCGGCCCCTGTGATTGGAAATGAACTTGTGATCTTTGGGAGAAAAAGAAGAAGTTAAAGATATTTTAAAAGATATGAGCAATCTTGGTTCGATAAAATTTGAAAGAACTGGTTGTTTATTAGCATGAATTACTTCCCTGACAAAATTGGTCCATACAGGTACTATCGACGAATTAAAGATTGTCGCGAGATTTTCACGAGCCAAGTTTCGCCTTCAAGGTTCTGGTTCGGCCACACTTCATACTCCTCACACCTTGCAGGTGAGAGGCCAGTGCGGGTGGGGCGAAAAAACCGTTGCAGATCAGTTCCACACTCACATCTGTAACTGAAAATGTGTGAAAATCTCGCGACAATCTTTAATTCGTCGATGGTACTTATAAGCTCCATAACCAATTCCCTACACAGAGTATGGAGATATATGGATCAGGGCTTCCGTTTTGCGTATAACTAATGACATTTTTCTATTCACCGATAATTCCACCGGTTGAGAAAAAATTACGCAGTTCAGTTCAGTGTATCAATGTTCGCACTGCTCGAAAATACTCTGATCCGTAATATTTTCTCAATCGGTGCAACCGCTGTTGAATTATTAAAATATCCGCAAGTTGTTTTTAAAGTCATCCATCGATTGAGAAAAGATTACAGATGCGAGTATACATTTTCGTTTATTACAGTCATACATCGAACTGAACTTTGTAATCGTTTCTCAACCGGTGAAATCGTCGGTGAATCGAAAAAATGTCATTCATTGTGTACGCAAAGTGGCAGCTCTGATATGGATATGGAATATGGATATTGTACGGGTATACGTGTTGGTATGCTTACGATCCAAACAAATCCATACTTTGTACTGGGAATGAGGCTCTTGCAAACTTTTGCTACAGGGGATTGAAGAGTTGATTCTTGCATAAAAACCTGTAAAAATGACGATGAGCGCACTGAAAAATCACGAAATTCACTCTCAGAATCAGGCATAATGGCGGTTCGACGCAGGTATCATGGGAGATTCCTATCTAAATTGAGACAATTATAATCTCTGCGTTTCCGTAGAGAAAGTGACAAGTTTAGACAGGAATCTCCCGCATGACACCTGCGTTGAAGCATCATTACGATCTTACCGTTGGAGCAGTTTTATGCGTTTATTACTGAATTTTAGACTATTTCAGTGTGATTTTCGTGACTTTCGCTGGTTTTTACATCAGAATGGACTATTCATCTCCTAACAGCAAAAGCTTGCAAGAGCCCCATTGTTTACCTTATGGACCTGTATGGACTATTTTTGCCCAGGGTTGCTCTTGAAAATGTGGATCCGATTTTTTTTTTTTTTTTTGCGGAAAATTGTGTGATGAGGTGGGCTGCGAGAGCGAGTGAGACAGAACATTACGTCACCCACTCTAAAATCTGTCTATTTCTGGATCCGCTTTATTCTGAACTGGTTTTTCCGATTTATTATAAAATGCTCGCTCGCGTTCAGCGTTATTTCCAACCACAGTGCTCCGCGGTGTCCTCTGGCATGACGTCCGCGTTGTCCCGATCCTCACCAACTTGACGTCTGAAATCATCGGATCGACTTCGGAATTCGGAGATTCCCGCCTCCTCATTCCGTTGGCGCGGCCGCGGCGGCGGGCGTGCGCTCGTGCCAGAGCCAGTGTGCCACTCACTCACTCACTCACTCACTCACTGCTGAGTGCTTCTTTTCATCTAAACAATTAGTGCGCGCTCCATTTGCATGTGGTGATTGGTCATACTTACGCACGCTCATCGCGTCACCGCGTCACCGCGCGCGCACATTCAGCAAGGCTCCCCATTATTGACTCCAGGATCATTTATCTGTTAAAATCTACTGGCGGATTCTGATTTGCGGATCCTGAACCAATAGACCTGTTTAGTGATGACGTCACGATCAAAATTGGTTCCAAACAAATGCTTTATCTCGCTCACTCTGGTGGATTTACCCTTAAGAAATCAGATCCAAATTTTCGAACGCAAATTCATGCTAGTTCACCACCAGTTTTCTCAAATTTTATTGCACCATTAGATTCCACGTACCTTAAAGTATATTTTCACTCTAACACAATTCCTAAAAGATCACAAACGAATTTACAATCACAGTTATACTGAAAGCTGTTCTACGTTTCGTCCTTGTGTTACTCACGGTCTCTTACAGGAGTATCACCGCCATGACACTCAATCATCCTAACCTCTCTTCGTGTCGAAGCTTGTTCGAGGTATAACACGTGGTGTGATGGTGCCGATGAGCCTATATTCTAGAATTCTGTGTGCATAAGAAACTGTGAGTGGGTGTGGGACAAGGGCAAAACATAGGACTTTCTTCGGTAGAACTGTGTGGTGTAAATTAATGCGTGATGTTTCGAAAATGTTAATGCAGCGCGTTTGTATTTTAGGGTACGAGGAATCCGATGGTGAAATAAAATCTGAGAGAACTTGTTGTTTAAAAGCACAAATTTGCATTTGAAAATGTGGATCCTGTTTCTTATGGGAAAACCCACGAGAGCGAGTGAGATGGAGCATTTGTTTGGAACCAATTTTTTTCGTGACGTCACACTAAACAGGTCTATTGCTTGTTTGTCGTTTTAACATATGCACAAGCCACAAGTATCGATGTCTTGGGGCGGTGCAATGGGGCTCTTGCAAATTTTGCCATAGGGGATTGAAGAGTTGATTTTTGCATGAAAACCTTTAAAAATGAAGATGAGTACACTGAAAATTCACGAAATTTTCCCAAAACTTTTTCCCAGGAAAAAATTCGGGGGCCCCTTAAAAATTTTAAAGGGCCGGGGGGAGAAGGTTTCCCCGTTTAAAAAGGGGAAAAAATAAATGGGAGATTAAAAATTGGAAGAATGAAAAAAATACTGTTGTGTTTTAAGTGGAGAAAGTGCCTTTAGACAGGAAACCTCCCATGAAAACCTGCCTTTGAACCGCCATTGCTTTTTTGGGGGCCGGGTTACAGCAGTTATGTGAAAAAAACTTCAGACCTCTCCTCAGAGTGAACCCCCTCTGATGAAACGGCTGGTTTTTATAGCACATTGGACTGTTCAAATTGCCCCCACAAGCAAAACTTTGGAACCAGGCCCCATTGCACCGTCTGGACATCGATTATTTTACCTATAGGTTTGAATGGATAGAATGCGCCGTTGCCACATTGCACGAGCCGCGTTATTGTACTATCGACGAATTAAAGATTGTCGCGAGATTTTCACACATTTTCAGTCATGGGTGTGAGTGTGGGACTGATCTGCAACGGATTTGGCGCCTCAACCGCACTGGCCTCTTGCCTGCAATGTATGAGGAGTATGAAAAGTGGCCGAACCGAAACCTTGAAGGCGAAACTTACTATCTCGTGAAAATCTCGTGACGATCTTTGATTCGTCGATAGTACTGCGATCAGAGATTCAGAGCTCGTTTCGAATGATGGAAATCAATTCGCCCCGCCCCCAAAATTTATCCATCAAAAACGGATTGCGCCGATCAATGCCTATAAGATACCTCTATCAACGGTGATCAAAAGGCATATATTTATTTCAGGATCTTCGAGGGGGGGGGGCGATTTCTGAACAATCTCTTTATTGACCCATTATCGAAAATACCACGAAGAGAAATATAAAAGAAATAATATATTATTCATTCCTATACTAAAAGCTGTGAAGAAAACTCGGGACTTCCCCACAAATTCTTTGTGACGCAACCTTATACACTCACTCGGGAAAAATTAGATGGCGTGCGTGCAAGTTTTGTGACACTAAAAGGAACATCGTTAAGAATTGATGAATAATAAACGTTAAGGGGAGTCGAGCGGGGATATAAAAATAATGCTCTTTTATTTTATCTGCAGAATTTATCCGCCCCCCCCCCCCTTCGCGTAAAACACTTCGTCCGAATATCGCCCCGGAAGTGTTGCTAAATGACGACAGAAGAGGCGATGACTCTTTTATGTATACGTAAAGTACTTACCTACATTGACGTAACGGCTTCGAAAAATTTAAGATAGATATCTAAATATGAACGCAAAGAGACGACCTCACCTCTCGAATGGCTCTGTTCTGTTGTGAATTTTTGCTATAGCAATAAAGAGGGAAATGACATTGTGTAGCGTGAAATTTTGCAACTTTGCAATTTGTTCATTTTTTAAACCCATGAAAAAGATCAAACTGTTAGGCGTTTGGTGAACTCCTTTGCATTCGACCTTTTACATGGGTTTAATTGACACAGTAAAACGTTGCCAAATTGCATGCTACGCCACTGAAAGAAGCACGATTATTGTACGTACAGGCAGTGGCGTCGCGTGCAATCTGGCAATATTGAATTTTTCCCATTTAAACCTATGCAAAATATCTATTCGAGGCAGTGCACAGTGCGCACTCCCATCAGTTCGACCTTTTACATGCGTTTGAATGGACAGAGTGCAGCGTTGCCAGGTAACACGCGGCGCCACTGCGTACAGGGTCCAATCTTTAAATAATCATCACCAAGTATTTGGAGCATCAAGAAGTTCCATATTAGACTCACATGCGGACAGAAATGCTGTAATCATTGAGTGCTTCCTACATCAGAGGGAAGAAGACGCGTGTTAAATGGGCCTCTCGCGTTGATCTCATCTCAAAAACCCTTCCACTGCTGAATTATGATGAGTGACGTTTCACAAATCTGGGACCTTTCTCCAATGTGAATCGAATAACTTTCATATAATTTGATTTACATGCCTATTAATTTAATACGCACATTTTTTGAATCCCCCAGGGTGTAGATTTTCAAATCCGCACTCTGGCGTAACTGGTCACCAAAGATCACCTAAAATAATTGTTCCAAAAGTCAGCTAAATAAGGTGATATCACCAAAATTCTTTTATTTTGGAACAATTTTAAGTAATCTTTGGTGACCAGTTTTGCCGAGGTATAAAACCGTTGTTATAACAAAACGTCCTCTTTGTGGGACTGAGGAGTGGAAGGGTTATTGCATTTTTCGATTTTTTTCTCGAAATGCCTATTTCTCGAGTTTGTGTGTTTTTCTCAACTGATCTTTTTTTAAAAAAAAGAAAAAGAAAAAAGAAAAATCCGCGTCTCGCGCAATCTGGCAACAATGGATTTCCTTCATTTATACCCGCAGCCGCGGGTTCATTTAAACCCTTGCAATCTGGAAACGCTGTATTTGGTCCATCTAAACGCATGAAAAATATCGAACAGTGAGAGGTGCACAGTGCACCTTCTCGAGTCGATATTTTACGAGGGTTTGAATGGAGGATGCACAGCGTTGCCATATTGCATGCGACGCCACTGCGTTTAAACCGCTGAAAAGGAATGATTCCAGGAGGAACAGAGTAGAATCGATTATTTTATATAGGTTCAAACGGAGGAAATTCATAGTTGCCCTACTGAAAGAGCCGCTACTTGAGCCGTTTTCAGCGAGCGTTCTCGGGAAAGTATCTCGAAGCAACGCGCATCAAAAAAGAGCTCAACTCTGTCAACACTGACAATACTGAGTGGGTGCCGTTTTGAGCTTCGCATCCCTGCAGCTCTTTCGGTTTTTTTTACGCCTCTGAGAGGAAGGTATCATTTTCGAACGCTATAATTCGGATGAAAGTGGGACAAGTAGGTGTTTCTTTGCTCGGAGACAATATATCTGATCACGCCTGTTCAAGTGAGCAATTGAATAGTATTCATTCCTCCCCCCTCCTCCCCCTCCTACCCCCTCCCCTCCCCGTCCCCCCTCCTTATACTCATGCTCACCCTCCTACCCCCTCCCCGTCCCCCTCCCCGCCCCCCTCCCCGCCCCCTCCCCGCCCCCTCCCCGCCCCCTCCCCGCCCCCCGTCCCCGCCCCGCCCGTCCCCGCCCCCGTCCCCCGTCCCCGTTCCCCTCCCCCTCCCCGTCACCCTCCCCGTCCCCATCCCCCCTCCTTCTACTCCTGCTCACCCTGCTCCCCTTCTTCCTTACTCCTTACTTCGATAAAACTCCCTTCCCACCTCCTATATATTATGCGTATTTCTCTTCGCAACGCCACGCAATATTTATGGCCGCGAATTAAATAACATTCATAGCATCGGGAATCCTGAAGGGACGACGTATTTCATCTCTAAATTTTGAATGAGCTTGTATACGCACCCCCGCACCATTTCAGAATCCCTCCCTTGACTTTCAATCGTATACAGTCGTAGTTAAATAAGGCGGTTTTCAGGGTCTGCGTAGGCTTTGGTACCGCCTCCACCGCACTAAATCGTAGACCAGGTACGTCGGAAATTGGACAAATTTTGCTATGCCAATGTTTGTTCTTGCATATTTACATACAGCAGTTGACTTTCTCACAAGGTAACGATGTGTGTATATTGTATACAGGGTGCCTGTAAAAACAACAAAAAAGTCCTCACTTAGAAGTCTTTTGCAACCGCTGCTTCAGAGATTGAAGGGGCATTTCACCACAGGCGGACCAATTACTACACAAACCTGCGATGAAGTTGACTAAAAAGTAAAAATACACCGAAATGAGGTACAATAGTCAAAGAACTTAAATATTGAGGATTGTGTTGAAATTGCTCTGTACTATGTAAACGGAAGAAGCTCCTTCAATTTCTCGAGCGGCAACCACCCTACCTTCAGAGAGGAGACTTTTTTTTATAGCCACCCTGTATGTTTATATTGTTATCTAGGACGAGTTATATGATGATAAAGGAGTATTTCTAGGACGTGATTTTCCAGGAGACTCCACGAAGACAGCAGTGGCGTAGCGTACAATTTGGCAGCATGGTATTTTGTTCATTTAAACCCATGTAAAAAGTCGAATGCAAAGGTGTTCACCGAACATCCAACACTTCGATCTTTTCCATGGGTTTAAATGGACGAACTGCAACGTTGCCAAATCGCACGCTGACAGCCATGATGGAAATCACCTATGGACATTTTACACGGGCTCGCGATTTCTTTGCCTTTTATTTTTTAACCTTAAGGTAATGAAAGTAACCATGATGCCTATCACGGTTACTTCCATTCATAATTAAGCCAGTTTCTGTTCTGTTATGAATCAAAATAGGTCAGCATTAGGTAACCCCTGGCAGGCCGATTTCTCTTGTTGAACGACGCGAGACGAGTTAGAGGGAATCGATTAATCCCATAATTCCCATATTGGTTTAAACGGCGACACAAGACTACGTTAATAAGATTTGGAGTATTTTAAGTCCGATAAGTCGTTTGTTTCAGACCGAATAACTCCAAATCTTATTTACACAGACATGTGATGTCATTAGTAACTCAATGGGATTAGTCAATATTCGCGCTATCTTGTCTCGCGTCGACCAAAAGAGCGGAAGCGGTCCCCCGGGGCAGGGGGGGGGGGGGATCAATGGGGTTTTTAAACAATTTTGCTACAAGCGATTCTGTCGATTTTTGGTGTAAAAACCTCCAAAAACCGGTGTAAAAACTTCCGAAATCGCTCCTGACTGAATAAACGATTTTGTTTGCGCGAGCGTATGGTGGCGTAGGACAGTAATTACGGGAGATTCCCATATGATAATACTGTAACTCCATCAAGAAGGGCGACCAACAAGAGACGACTTTATTCCTTTGACACCGGTGTCACCAGATATCACGGTAGGTACCATTCAAAAGATGTGGATCACTATTCCGGTGACTGATTATTATTATATACTCTGCGAATCATCCTTATCAGCATAGAAAGAGTGGCGAAATTAAGATAGGAATCTCCCAATATATTACTGCCCTACGCTACCATTGCGCTCGCGCTAATAAAAGCGTTTTTTAGGTTTAGGAGTGGATTTTGGAAGTTTATAGTGCTGCCATCGTTATTTTGGGAGGTTTTCACACCAGATTCGACTGTTAAATCGCTTTTAGCAAAAGTGCGCAACTGTCCCATCTATGAGTTTTTTCTGATTTTTTTGAAGCGATCTATGGACTATTTCAACGAAGGTAGGCCTTTCCAAATGGACCTACCTATCACGCGCAAATTTGAAGATCTAGAAGTTAAATTGTCTAATCGCACTACTGGTTCAATGAGCGAGAGATTTAAATAAACCGATTAGATGTTGGCTCAGTGATTCAATTGCGTCATTCCTATAAAACAGTCTAGAAAGAATTTGTTGGTCTTCCACCCATCACCCATCTTCAGTATAGATCAATAAATGCAAGTACTGCATTCAGTTGTTGTGTAACTGAAACGCGTGTGTCCAATTCACGAGACTCCGCAAGTAGTGAATTGTACATCAGAATAGAGAGGGAGGCTCTTTAAGAAAGAAAAAAAAATAGATCAGTGGCAAAGCGCGCAGTCTGGCAACGTGGCATTTCGAATTGATTGAAAATTTTCTTTAAACAAAAAAAAGTTTTATGTACCTAAAGTAAACACCCCAGTAGCCGGTACCCCTAAAATTTGCACCAGTACCCGGCTTCCGGCATCTATCGACTTCATTTGCCAAGCTGAATCGATTGAGGGGTCACTCGGGGGGTTTCTGTGATATCACCATTTTGCCCATGTATGATAAGTCGTGAGTTCCAATGAGAGAAAGAGCCACGGTAGCAAAAGATATATGGAAACCCTTGAAGGCGATCGACTCCATTTGCCAAGCGAAATGGATAGAGGGGTCACAAGGCGCCGTTTTGGAGACACCGCCTTTTTGCCCATAGAGAGTCATAACGTGTCATGAGTGAAAGAATCACAGATTCAAAATATATGGAAACCCTTGAGGGCGATCGGCTCCATTTGCCAAGCTGAATCACTCGATAGAGGGGTCACAAGGGGGACAGTCCTGCACCCAAGGGGAGCGGGGTTATCGGGCCTAAGCCCCTCCACCCCCCCCCCCCAAACCGAGACCAAATTTCCGGGCCGGTCAATAAATAATAACGCCGCACTGCAAAATTTTGTGATGCAACAAAAATTAATCAAGAATCTATGACACCCCCCCCCCCAAATCCTGGGTGCGCCACTGATTAGACCTACTTGACATAATGTCTACATTTCGGCCTTTACTTCTTTAACGCCGTCGTTTCAAGTGACGCCTGAATGAAACTCCTCAGAAACCACGAATGTAAACATCGCGATGTATGAACTGAAAGAGATGAGGGGGCGAACAGCAAATGCATGGATACGTATATGTTTGTATCAAGTCACTAATTTAGAGTCTACTCGGGAAAGCTGAATTTTGCGCCGTATCATTTTGATGCACGCCCCTCTGATTTGTGAGAGCGTAGGCGATGAACCCCTCCCCCCCTCTACCTCCCTCCCTGCGCCCTTCTCTTTCCCAATCTCCCTTCTACCTTCCATACGATTTCAAGTTCCTCTTTTGTCTTCGGAAGGAGCTGAAAGCGCGTTTATTAGAATTTTTAGAGACGAGAATGTTGTGGAAGCCTCAATAAGCCATCGTTCACTCGAAGCGTATTATAAGTCGATCTTCGGTGACCTTATAATACAAATGGAAACGCGAATAATACGTGCATTTTCAATGAATCGTCATAGCGTACTTGACTTTGCAGTGCCGCCAGATTTGCACAGAAAATATATACAGTTTTCCCCCCGTATTTTAAAATTGAGCTCTGGCAAGGTTTTGCTGTAGGAATTTAGACTATCATCAATGCGGGGCCCTTGCAAACTTTTCCTGTGAGCAAATGAATAGTCCAATCTGATATAAAAACCAAACGAAATCACGAAATTACACTAAAGAAAATTTATAATTCAGTAAAAATGTAAAAGTAGAAATCAGTAAAAATGTAACATTGCTAAATGGGGCTCTTGCAACCTTTTGCTGTAGGGGATTGAAGAGTTGATTCTTGCATAAAAACCTGTAAAAATGACGATGAGTAGGTACACTAAAAAATCACAAAATTCACTCTTAGAATCGGGCTTAATGGTGGAGAGACGCAGGTATCATGGCAGATTCCTATCTAAATTGAGACATATATCGCTGTGTTTCCGTAGAGAAAGTGACATAATAGACAGGAATCTCCCATGATACCTACGTCGATCCGCCATTACGCACTTGCCGTTATAGCAGTTGTAATATTACTGAATTTTAGACTTTCTTAGTGTGATTTTCGTGATTTTTGCTGGTCTTTACACAATATTGGGCAATTTATTTGCCTATAGCAAAAAATTGCAAGGACCCCATTGCACGTTATGTCGCTGATTTGCCTGCAACCAAATTCTTTTTGCTCCATTTAAAATTTATAATGTATAAAAGGATGTACCTTTTTTTTCGCGAAATTTGGCGGCACCGTATTTACTCTAGTTTCCTATATTTGTTTCTTTTCTCTATAGGTACTCACAAACGGTGTACTCAGCATCAACTTTCCACGAGGGAAAAATACCGCAGACCTATTTACAAAAAACCAAGTTCAGGAGCTATTACAGAAACAATTATACTTACTTGAGAAAAGACTGAGATATTGTGTACTTTCTCCGAAAATCTGAAAATCTCAATTCTGTTCCCTCGCATAGAAGAAAAGAAATACTGATGAAATTCACTGCGCTTAAAGTTTGTGGTGCTAATTTTGGAAATAACTCCCTCTTTTCTTGTCAAAGGAAAATACCTTAAAATTAAAACTATTGCTTTTATAGAATCAACAGTGGCTGAATCCATTTTATATATTCCCAAAGAACAAGAATATATTAAATTTTGTGTCCGCTCTTGAAAATTTCAGGTGTTTTTTTTTATCATCCTTTTCAACGGATTTTTTCTCGATTCTGCTGTGTCATATTTACGTACATTTTTCCGTCTTTTTGACGGATCAAAAGTAAAAATGTAAAATTGCCATCATCTCGTTTCGAAGAACGTGTTTTCCACACAAGTTTTTTCTCATTTATTTTGTCCGTTTTTCTACGCCCTCCTTTTTTCGAGTTTTTGGCAAGTTGATGCTACTTGAAGGGATAACGTTCGTTGTTGTAAGAAAGAATGAACTCGACCCGAATAACATTTGAGCAAAAGAAAAATAAACGATAATTACCACGCGGTCATACGGACGTCACGGTGTACGCCATACCCGAAGCTAGACGAGGGCCAGCCCCCTTGAGACCACCGTTCGCCCCCCCCCCCCCCCCGCCCCTGGAACTTCGGGAAGATTTTTTTGTCAATTACACAAGAAAATATATAATTACAGGTAACAACTCTGGAAATATGCGTGTTCAAACAGGAACATTATCTGCAGGAATGCGTACCTACTCGTTTTAAAGCGCGTGATTCTGGATTCGAATAAAAAACAAGCAGGGAAAATTCCAACACGCAGGTGTTGGAAAAGCGTGCCACTAAAGTCTGAACAGCTTTATTGCTTTTGCTAGCAATGATAATAATTAGACAGCATTCAACATGGAGCTGATCTCGAGAAAATTGAGTCCAAAGTTGAAGAGCTAGCATTTAAACAAAAAACTTGGAATTACTTACGCTTTGATTTCATTCAACTACCGTGTTGTGTTTTTGCATTTCAACACCGGAAAAGTGGAATTTACTACGTAGGAAAGGTACTTAATTTTTAGCGTTTAAAGTGACTTGGTTCCTTTCTTCTTTTTTTTGGCATAATCACGAAAAACGAAACTCTAAGAGAAACCAAACGGCAAAGTTGGTTTACACTGTTGATTATTTTAAAATCCGTTAATCCGGACTTAAGTCCGTTCCCAATTCTATAAAAGGAACCAAGTCGGAGTTGGTTCCTCACGTGACTCGGATTAAGGTTTAACCTAATCAGAAAAAGGAACCAAGTTCTCATTATATTTCATCATATGGACAATGACATCAATGAGGCTCACCAGCTCACTTTTACCTGGAATTTTGACGGGAAATAGTTGTTATTATAGAAGAAGCACTTGTTGCTTCGAGATTCAGTATTGCTAGCTCTATCAATCAATAACTCAATTTTATCAAAAATGTCACTCGGTTCTTTTGTGACAAGTGCTGTCCAATTGAGCTTGTTTGGTGAGAAATTATGAAAAAAATAAATTTAGATCAGATGTATCTATAAGGAGATGAGTCAAAGGCGTTGTTTTTTTGTGTTTGTTTTGTGTTTTTTGTTTTCAAAACTGGAGGGCTCTAGCTCAGAAGAGAAACATTTGCGGCACATACTCATGTAGGAAAATAAAGTCTTATGTATATGTATGTTGACCCCAAAAGTACACTCCATAAGTTTGGCACTTAAGTTTTGAAACACCCTGTTCTTGATATTTTGCTCCCCCCCCCCGCCCCCTTCACAAAAGACAACATCTTGACCATGCACATTTTTAAAATCACAGTTTGACTGTAGAGATATTTTCTTCCCCCCCCCCCTTAACGAAAAAGGGGGAAATGGGTCACCTATCTCTGATGTTCGTCGTGCGCGTGCACAGATTGTTCGGCTTTACGACTGCCATTTTGGCTTTCTTTATAATGCGTTTTTTGGGTTTATTACTGGATTTTATGACTATTTGATGCCGCCAATGTAATTTTCAGACAATTTTACATCAGAATCAAAACTCTATAGCACTGTAGCAAAAGTTTGCAACAAACCCATTGAAAGCTGAAAAGAGAAAATTATTTGATAAGGCTCGATCTTTTTTACCCACATAAACTATAGACAATAGATATTTCTAAATCCCTCCACCTTTTAAACGGCTTGTTCAGGGATCAAAAATGAGGTTGCGTTCTTTTGAAGTCAAAAAGTGTCATATTCGGAAAAGCCGTGATTCTAAATAATAAACAGTTTTTTTTTATCTTTTTTTCCGTTTTAGGTGCTGTCAGCACTTGTTGCGATTGTCACGATGCAGATACGTAATATGCATAAATGGAACACTTGCGAATTCATGAAAAAATAATCCTTTAATATACAGAACTAACCATTTCAAGTGCCCTTTACACATCAAGCATTCTAGGGGTATAGATTAGTAGGTGTGGAGGTTTAAGACGTTTGTGGATTTTAATTCCCCCTCTCCCCATTTATTTTCTTGAAAAGTATCGAAAGTTTACAGTTAAAACTATGCCCATTATTCACTATAACGCATTGTCATATTATTTTTTTTTCTGTTGCCGTCGGTCGATATAATTTTTCGCGTTGGAAAAGCAAAGTTCCATATGGGCCTATAGTTTCCAAAATTTGAAGAAGCTTCCAGTGAAAAATACTGTACACGCAACGAACTTTTTAGGATAGGTAAATAAGTTATTCCAGAGTCAATTCCATAGCCGCAGCGAGGAAGCAGTCCGGGGGTGGAAGACACGTGACAGCCCCTCTCACTTTTTAGAGCAATTAATGCGAATTTTACCCCTCTGGCTCCCTGTGTTCTGGATTTTAAACACCTATTTTTCAACAAAACGTCCAAAATGTCCTCAAAAATCCCTTGATTCCATAGACGCTCATTGAGAGGCTTTCAATTTACCGATCCCCCAGAAGTTCAAATGTTTCCGATGAAAAGACCTGTTTAGTGTGACGTCATGAAAAAAATTGGTTCCAAACAAAGGCTCCGTCTCACTCGCTCTCGTGGGTTTTCCCATACGAAACACGGTCCAAATTTTCAAATACAAGTGCTAGTAAACAACACGTTCTTTACACCAGTTGTGTTTATCACACCATTGGGTTCCACGTCCCTTATAAAAATGTCCGATTGTTTCAAAAAAAATTCCGATTGGATATATATTCCCGCGCTTTATTTCCCATAGAAATAATCGAAATTCCATAGAGACAATCGAAATTCGTGTAGATTCAAGCGCGCTGATTATAGCAACGATAGGTCTTATGATTGAAATAAGGCGAAATACATCTATGGTTCTATTCTTACAGTTTTAACACCCACTTTTTTCTCAATGATAAAATATGAGAACGCTACACAAACTTTCTGAAACATCGCGCATCAATGCACAATCACAGTTATATCGAAGAAAGTCCTATGTTTTGTCCTTGTCACTCTCACAGTTTCCTTAGAGCACAAAATTCTAGGATATAGGCTCATCAGCACCATCACGGCATGTGTTATACCTCGAACAATAGCTTCGATACGAAGAGAAGTTAGAATGATTGAGTGTCATGGCGGTGATACTCCCATAAGAGACCGTGAGTAAGACGAGGAAAAAACGTAGAACATCTTTCGGTATAACAGTGATTGTAAATTCGCGTGTGATCTTTTAGGAATTATGTTACAGTGAAAAGATACTTTAAGGCAAGTGGAATCTAATGGTGCAATAAAATTTGAGAAAACTGTTGGTTAACTAGCATGAATTTGCGTTCGAAAATTTGGATCTGGTAAATCCACGAGAGTGAGCGAGATAGAGCATTTGTTTGGAACCAATTCTGATCGTGACGTCATTACTAAACAGGTCTACTTAAGGATATGAATGAGCCTCTCTCTTTTCTATACCCCTCCCGCTCTTCATCAATACCTCGTCGCTTCTTTTCGATGTACCCTCGTCAAACAGATTTTGACACTTTTACGATGCGAAACCCGAACGCTTAATGCACCGTGAAGAAGTCTTGAGACCGGTGGAGCCCAAAGGCGAGGGGCAAAGAGGGTTTCTGTGAAGGATGTTTCCACCCCCCTCCTGCCTTGGAATTTCGACTCATAGGTTGGCACAAATGACTTAGGTTGCTGGACCTGTATAGGAATCTCGTTCAAAGGAATTCGACTTTGACGCTTAATAACTTATTGAAATTAACAGGAATACCAAAACTTTTACAATTTTAAGAAAATAGACGCCGAGACCTCCTGGATTGCAGCAATAAATTAACGATTAATGAAACCAGTTTTAAGAAAACACGTTTTTAATTTTTCAAACCTTCCCGCCAAAGGTTTTGCCATAAGCAAAGCATGCAACCTATATATTAGATATGAAAATGAAAACAAAAAGCGTACCGTATATATACGGCACGCTTAATAAATTAGAGTTGCTTATTGGGCCATTGATGTTGATTAGAATTACAAAGATCGTTCAGAAAGTTCCACCCGTTTTGATATGACAAGAGAACAAATAGTCGAATCAAAATTCTGCGCAGATTTTTGAATTCTACGAGCCTTCGTCTATTTAACCAATATTACAACATAGTTTTCTCAAACTTAAACACATTTTTGGTACCTATACCCTTAAGCTTTCTCAATGCTCTTTCCCATTTTCTTTTTGCCGCTGGTCCTGCGAAAAAAATTACCACAACTTCTTTATCCCTTTCAACTCAAAGGGAAAAGTCACTGTTCTGAAACGTTAACGTTAACGTCAGTTTTTCTCTCTAAACCGTGTTTTTTTTTTCTTTCTGGAAGCAGCTGAAAGACATTGGTAACAAGGACAAGCAAAAGAAGAATCACGTTGCATCCTTTGGGCAGTTTGGGCAGGTCTTGTTTCACAAAATCTGCGAAAATGAGGCTAGTTTGACTCTTTTTTGCTTGTTCGTGGATTTTGCAATTCTTTATTCAACCGTTTTTAGTAAAAATCATTGTTTAGCTGTGGCGAAGCGTGCTATCTGGCAACGTTGTAGTTTGTCCATTTAAATCCATGAAAAATATCGACATTTTGCGTGTTCGGTGAACACCTTCGCACTCGACCTTTTATATGAGTTTAAATGGACACAGTACAACGATGCCAAATTGCACGCTACGCCACTGCTGTTTAGAGGAGTACATCAAGGTAAAATCTTGAGTAGAGGAGGTATTTTAACGTTTCATAGAACACCGTGACTATTACCTTCGAGCAGGAGGGGATAAAGATGTTGTGGTAATTTTTTTCGCAGGACTGACGACGGCAAAAAAATCGAAGGGAGCTTTGATAAAACTTTAGGGTATGTAGGTACCATAAATGCCCCTTGCCCTGGGATGGCACTTTCCGGAGGCGGCGAAACCAAGTGTGTACAAGCCAAACAAAAAACAGGGTCGCCTTTACAATTTTGAAGGACGGCAATTCGCGGAGGGCGGCAAATTTGCATTCTTTCCGCCCCCTCCCCGCCTCTCCCCTCTGGAAACCTCAGCACGCCCCTGCCTACGTGCTTCAAGTGTATAGTGTGTTGAGTTGTGTACACGAGGTACATCATAATAGTATTTCTCGTCCACTCTGTGTGCCAGATTACGAGGATGGATCTGCAAATCTCCACGTCGATGTATAAATACGTGCGACACGACTCGACGCTATACTGCACCGCACGTCGCACGTGGGATTTCAGTTTTTAAGGGATGAACGAGAGCTGCTATATACTATGGGGGATAAAAATAGAGAGAGGTATATGAAAATGGATAAAACGCGGAAGGGATGATGTAATAAGGATTAGACTCGCGCGACGAGAAGC